>LUCM01007566.1:3110-122135 GCA_008360955.1 Fasciolopsis buskii
GACCAAAACAGCTAGCGGAAATAGTATTGATGGCCGATAGAAACCCTGCGTTAAACGGATGTGAAAAAGAACGCCGGTCATTTTACCATGGATCCTGGAGCCAAGAAAATAAATATATTCCATTTGAAAATGCGGAGGGACGAAGAACACTGGTGAAGAGTTTTGGACAACCACTGTCAAGCCGAACTTATTGGCCTCTTCGACGTTATACCGTTATTCGAAGCCAAGTGGAGAGAAGGCGATACCAAATCTGCTACTGATGCCAGTGGCCGTCGGAATGCCAAACCTTATGCGAACGAGGAACAATAATAGCCGTGAACCGATAGCGCCACATCCTTCTAAAAAGCATGCTTCAGAAGAACAAAGGGTTTGTCGGTATCGCCCAATGTCACGGTTCTGCGTGTTCTGCTGCTTGAATTGAAGTAAGACGTGTGAGCCAATCAAGTTGATTCCCTACTAACGTCGGCTACTCTAAGTCGGCTCACTGTCCAACCTAGCCCAGTCAAAGGTGCCCGGAGACGGTGGTTCCATGTTCATTGGATGATCGATATGATCACATGGTTTTGCTTTCAGAAAATTCCTGAGGGCTGACACTGACGCTACTTTAATTGTTTCGTCCAGTCTTTCATAGATGGATGGCTCATTGCACTGAGACAGTACAAAATGAGTAAGCCCACTTCCGTGGTACTAGTGAAGAAACAGGGTGAGATAAAAGCGTTTGTGTAAGCTGACGTGTTATAATTGCCTTGTGAATGCTCCGAAAAGCTCGTTGATGAAATGCCACCGAAGTTTTACTCATTTGGGTAAATATTATCACAGTTTACAGCAGTCCAAATGGCCACCACATCTTCAGCACATAATATGGGTGCAAACGTTTTCCACTTACAAAATGATGCATATACCATATAGAGCATGCTTATCAACGTGGGTTACAATCGCCAATCGCTGACCCACTGGCAGTAATAGCAAAATTACGGCATATTCGAGCAAGAGAACGCTGCCAAAGACCAAGGTTTGCAATGGCTCAGGCGAGTAATCGACAGTAGAAATGGTTGGTGGTGGCATTGAGGTGGCATCAACGACAGTGAAAACTCGCTCAATGTGTCTCGCACAGGTTTGGGGCCCAGCACTTATGGAGCTAAGATCTGCTCACTTTTACATTTTTCCTCTAACACTTTTGTGATGACATGAACCAGTGGCAAACAACCCAGATCTTAATAAATAATCTTGAATCAACAAACAAAATTGAAGAATGGCAAGACAATATCTGAATAAGCCCTGCATTATTAAGCAAATGTATACTGTAAATCAGAAGCGCATTTGCAGGAATCAGTCACATTGCAGTCGCCACATGATCCAATGCTTGTTTAGCAGCAAGCCCATTGAGGATGACTTAGAGGTGTAATCTGACAGAAGATACTGGGGGATTACAGCAAGTGCTCAGAACATGGGCGAATGACGCAAACCCCGTTTTTAAAGCAGAAAAAGCTTTTTACCCCGCAAACCAACCAAAGTCGGCACACAAAACTGTGACATGCAAACCAAGGTACGAAGCGTCAAAGATGTTTGGGGGTGTTTGTTTGTCAATTTGGCCACAAGTGAAAGTGGCCGTCTTAAAGCTTCCTACAATAGGACATTATAAAGTGGAGCGACAAAGCGACCAGACAGAAGTCACAAAATTCACAAAACGAAATGATAGTGAACTAATAAAAAACCGCTGTTACCTAGCAGATTGTCTGCCACAGACACAGTTGGATCAATCTAATAAATTACTAACGGAGACCTATGGTTTAGTTTGACACATTTAATGTGGCAACAAGTAGCAAATAACGATGTTCGACAAGGGTGATGACATTAGCAGGTATCCACCCAGGCTGCGCCGCAAGTTTCTACGATAACCCAATCAGGTGGATTTGGTGAATGCAGTTTCTATATCGGGAATTCAGGCTACGCGCAGCCACGTTGCTGCGAATTACAAAGCAAAACGAGACCGGCCCGCAAGTTTCTGTGATAGTGGGGTGAACAATAATCAAGCTGTAGAAAAAGAACACCGCAAATTTGCAGCCAACGCCACGGTATGCCTAGAACCAAAGGTCAACGTCTGTTAATCACGAAGAGGCAATTACGTTGAGACCCACAGCATTATCAAATTGATTCCTCTCACAAATGATGATGTAAACAAATCGAGTAACGAACACAGCATGTCAGTGGGTCAAACAAATTTTTAACTGTGAGATTTATGCGTTTGTTGTGCGTGATTATTGAATGAACGGAAGGATTTCCAACAAATGTTTTTTGCCGCCTACCAAAATGCTTCATACTCGAGAAGTCACAGTTGTATTGTTTATGCTTTCTAATAATGCGCCTTTCGTCGTCCTTCAATAAAATTATCCAACATTCGTCTATATTTTTATACGCGCCATATTATCCGCTTGACTACCGAATTTTTCCTGTTGCCTGCAGTAATGCATTTTCTATGTCTGTTTTGTGACTTTCAATGGGTATGAAACAAAAGGTGCGATTTCGTGTTAGTTATATAGTGTGATGAGGAATGTCTCTGTCAAGGCAAGCTTTAACAGAAAGACGCAAATCAAAAGCGTTGCGAATCTCGACATTGGAGCAAACGAGCGTGTGAAATAACACGGATAATAACGGCAGTTTCAGCAATGAAAATGTTCCTAGCACTGCCTTTTATGACGAGTGGGTGGGGGTAATACATATTTGGAGTTGTATACTTCCGTATTCTCCATTTATCTCTTATCCTTTACGTCCTTTAATTATCAGATAACAAGTTGCAACAGTTTTCGGGAAGGCAGGCGCGGTCAACGGGGGTTTGCCAAGTGGGGAAGTTGACCGGCCGTGGAAGTATTCCAGTCCGCGATCTTTGTGTCCAAACGGACGACCTTAGCCGTTTGAACTTGGCCGTGCTGATACATGAGTCCACAATCCGGGTTTGAGGCCCGGCTGAGATGCACATTCTTTGAGTACCATTCACTAAGTTATACATGTGGGAAGTGTTCTCAAGGCCAAAGAATTTACGCGTCGACAAAAGGGTAAAAGTATCGGTATAATGCAGGACACTTTTTTATGTACAGCGGCATGTTGACGGAAAATACAGTAACACAAGTTGCTACTGACCGTCGAATTCCCGGAGTTATTCAGGAATATTCCGTTCTCTGCCTTCCCCATCGCATGCATTGGGTAATTATACCTTTCGAATGCTTTGTTTCCTTTCCTTGCTCCTCTTTCTTAACAATATGTCCCAGTAATTCCACGTGCGCTCTCCTGAAATTCGTTAACGATCCCTAAATGCTATTTGTCAATGTGCGCATGTTCATCAGCAACCAAAACAACTTCCGTCAATCTGAACGATCTCATTTCGCCTGTCCACATCTGACGAGCCTGAGGGCTTGGTGGATCACGGTGGTCTTGAAATGACCAAGGTGAGTCGGTGTTTGTATGTACAATCCAAATGCAATCCAGCTGATTATTTCTGTCGTGGTTTGAAACCTGAGTAATTTATCCATGTGGATATATGAGTCAGACTGTCTGTTGGACAGCGGACAGAAATGGCTTCCCTTACCAGCGCCTAACTTGAGACGAAAAATTATAATTCTATAGATTATATTCTACTCATTACCGGTTGTGCATCACAAACTCATCGGTTCGTTGATTTGTTGTGAAAAGCATACCCAACAAACCGAGATTGCGTTGGACAAACTGAAGTTGTTACCATCTACGTTACCATGGCATTTTAAAGATCCTACTGTTAGTGCCCAATTTATGTCATGAAGCAACCGGTTGTCGACGACTGTATTCTTTGAATTCTTCTCTTGCAGCATATTCCCTTTAAGGTGGACTTGCAATCATTCCAGCGGCACATTATTTGCCAGTTTCACCACTTTCCATCGATCCATTCAAACAACTAAAGAGTAAGATATTGCCACTTTTCACGGCACAAGCTAAAACTTTCCATACTTCAGAAAAGGCCGGGAAAACGTTGTCCATTTCCAGTCCATTTACTGATTTTATTTTTACGATCTTCTGCCGACATTCACCCATAAGCTCCGGTATCTCGTTTTATTTGGCGACGTTACATCTTCTAAACCAAGCATCTACCTGAGGGTTCCAGCCAGCCTCTGAATGAATATTTAACCCTGACGATCAAACATTGACGAAAAATTTCCAGCGTGCTTTGTGGTGTATTGCTCAGGAAGAACTAAGAAAAACATCCTCATCTGTGCTTTTACGTTTAGACAAGCATGGACCTCGTTGTTCGGCATTGAATGAGCAGCTGCAACACAAACTAACTCGCCAAGTCTGAGAAATGCAGAATCAACCTTGACTGATCCTTTCAAGGGAAACATTTTCGTTTCCCTTACTCTCTATTCAACATTGATGGACAGAGAACAATCAAAGATCTGACTCCTGCCGACCGCTTCCCATGTTGACACGAGGCAATTCTCGCACCTGACACATCTTCAAACACAAACGCCTGTGCATTCACGGCATTACAACTGCATTAATGATATAATATAAAATGAAAATGGACTGCGCTAGCTGAACGAAGATACGTAAACCATAACAAGAACCACTGTCTTCCTAACCATCATTGTGTCAATTTTAACTTCCCATTTACATTTTCCCTGGTCAAGGCCATCAGTTTCGGTTCCAAACATTTGGTTTGCGTGTTGGGGAACGTGGCTGGCCCGTAGACTATTTTCCGCTAGTTTTCACCTTAAACTGAAATATCCGGTTGGTTTTTATGTCTTCCCAGTGTCCAGGGTTTGCCAGAGACGGAATGTGGTCAACATGACATTGTCCACTGAATCATCTGTTTGCTTACTGAATCTGCATTTATCAGTACGCGATAAAGGGCTGTTTACCGCTTCATTTGGGAAAAGAATTTACCAACGCCATCGAATAGGTTCTCACTCATAATTGTGCGGACACTCCGGCATTTCAGACCTCAATACTCATTGCTATAAATCCACTTTCGCCTGCTGTTTCCAGACTACAGAGTCCCTTTTCTTTGACGCTGAATCCAATATTGTTAGGTAATAATGAGCATAATAACAAATGATATGCCCACCGACCGGTGTCAATCGCTTTGCTTGCTGGCCATGGAGACCCCCATGCATGCCTTGGCAGTGAGACTGTGGACCTTACCAACATGTACTAACCGTTCTTGCGCCTTAAAAATCCCAAAACGATAACAGCCTACGGCTAAGCTCGGTTTCAATTCCGAAGCACCCGTTGAGCGGCCCAGATGTAGACAGCCCATTACGGATAAACCGGCGAATCGAGTGAGCGCAAAGCAATACCCCGTAAGTGGACCGACTCCCTGTATTGTTCATAGGAGTTTGCAAAATTGCAAAGTAATAAACTGGTCAAGCCAGCGTCAACAAGCTATTAAGCTTTGCTTCCTCGCTCGAGTGGTTTTGTTTATCCAGAGGTTGATGATACTATCGGCCACCTCCGTGACTTCTCTAGCCACCTTCTTACTTTCGTTGGGCCACAGTTGAATTTATCAGTGGTTATTCATGCGCCCACGGAGCGCATTTTACTAGTCCAAGTAGGCCGTATTTAAATTCTTGCAGCTAAGTAAAGTGGTAACCCATCCATGTTCGGATGAAAGCTGACGAGGTCCTTCATCATTGTCATCCTACTTAGAGATCGACACAAGCCATCATACAGTAAAAAACGAAAACTGTCCCTCCAAAAAATATCGTCGACTCGGAAGTGGTCTGTGCTGCACCGTCCTGGAATTGCACGCAACGCCTATAGAGCAGTGAATGCTTTATGCCGCTGTTTTTTCGTGAACAACTTAGCCACAGACTTCCCAAAATGGGACCGCAAACATCCTTCGATGTTTATGTTGACTTTCATCATCCTTACCATCTGCGGTCCTGATAATAGCAACCAGCGTTTACGGATGACATTTCAATTAAATTGATTTTGGATGGTTTTCCTTATTAATGAAATGGTTGGCTTATTTTCATTTGCAAATCTTAAGGATCCAAAGGGCTCTGCTTACGTTCGTGCCTCGAGAACTGGCACACCGGCCGTCGTTCCTTTCGTGCTATTGCCCAACCATGAATAAAGCATCTACTGATCTTTGCACACCTCAAATGCACAATGACAATCAGAGTTTCGGAAAATTTTCTAAGTTCCTAAAGAGTTACCTCCTCAAAAATAGTGCACTTTAAGGAACCAGAGCACATCATGAACCCGGATTACCTACTTCAGAATGCTTTCTCAGATATGAAGACAGAATTGTAAAACTAACGCGTATTAAGCAAAACGTTCGATATTTTTAGACTAAGAGTGAACCAGGACGATCGTAAATGACGAAAACTGATTATTAGAAGAGATTTCTGTGTTATCTCTTCAGTCTTCTTATAAATGCTCGCAGCAAAGGGCAACATCGTGAGCAGAAATGAGCATTAACCTCATTTTCTACAATCAGGTGCTGTAAGACGGGACAGCAATTATGTTTGCGCTCGTTAAAGCGCAATCCTACACCGCATCTTCCATTCAGCAGAGCACAGAATGCTGCGAGAAAGCAAGAGACTGTCCATTTACGCAAGTCGCTTACCCGAACCCCTCGCTCGAAAAACATATAGCCAGTTTGGCTCAGTGAAGAAGCTTGCGGGTTTTCAGAAACGACTTTTTTGGTTTCATTCGGGATTTTACTGATGGTCTGCGCCAACGATATCCCTAGTCCTTGGGATTTCTCCTGCCTGGGCAGATGGGGAGCTGGAATGTTGTGTAAAGTGGTGGTTACCACGAAACCCTGGGAATTGCAAGCTGTTGGCAGCAGATGCTCGCCGTGGAATTCACAGGGTACCGGTTATTAATAGCAGTCCAGTAATTATGATGAGGTTAGCCCTGGTACGGACCTTGGAATATTCATGACAGTGGACTAAAAACTCGCAAAGCAATGTCTGAGATCGGCCAAGAGAGACAACAGGCCCTATCGCAGCCAAGGCGTCGAGAAAACAGGAGTTGCTGCCATTTTATGGGCCTGCGTATGTCCATGTCTGGAATCTGCAACCCGGGTATCTATCCTGAACTTGTCCCAAACGCATAACGAACATCTGCAGCCGCTGAGATTATTTCTTTTCAGTACGAAACAGCAAGAATGGGATAATATAGAAAATTTTCGAATCGCACAACGGCCGTCAGTTCTGGGTGAGTTGAAGTATCCAGAGAAGCGCTGAAAGATGAATCCAAGAAGAATTATATTTCATAAAGCAAACTTGTGGCACGGAGGTGAGGGATATTTTCTTTGCACATAGGTCAGTGTATCAATGGAGTGGCCCACCGATTTCCGTGATGGGTCTGGAAATGAAGAGGTTTTCAAGAAAAACCTCATGGTCAGTAGACTAGCAAGTGTTGCGACGCTTCGTAACCCAAGGAAACAAATTCCACTTGAATATTATGCATAAGCACACAACCTTAGCCTCCCCAGCTTGTCCGTTAGTTTGTGTGATAGAGAAATATTTATCTGGTTTGGACATTATTTGTAAAGTTGTTCGCAGAAGGGACATTTTTCTTGCGGAAAAGGGTTCCTAATGCGACACTTGTTGACCGAGCTTTGCCCTACTCAACGGGTTAGACTGCGGGGCCGGTTAAGGAAAAGGAGGAAGGGCTAGGACCTTGGCAAACCTCTGCATGGTATAGGTGCCGTAAAAGCAAATAAAATGATGGTCTCTATATCAGATGGTAACGAGAAGTCAGGGAGCAGCTTCTCGGCCAAAATCTATGAGATCTCAGGAAAAGCCATGCTCCCGTTTGGCCGGCAGGGATTATGAATGCGAGTCCTATCTGGTTAATGCATTCGTCCAACGGTACTGCACTTCGGGTAATGCGACGGTGTAACAATGCTGGTGTAACATCTAGAATAGTCGAAAATTCCCTTACCCCCTTCTGTTCCTTTCTATCCCGATATCAAACTATTCCTGCCCAACCTGCTTGCAATGACGCTGAATTCGGCCGCTGTTTATTTTAAGCCCGATGTACTTACCACTCGTTGTTTTGTCCCCATGCCGTTTATATAAGATTGTTTTACAGACATGTGTTGTAGTCACGGGTCACTTGACATGGGGCAGCTTGTTTTCGTGCAGTCCACTTTCGGTTCATCGCTCATGTTGGTCAACTGTAGACATTCAGTTTATTTACGATGACTTTTGGCCGTCGCGCTCGAGTAAACGTCGATGGACTTGATAAACCATACAGTTTCTCTTGCTTGAACCAAGGAACAAGTACTTCTGATCTATCCTTTTTTATCGAGAATTAATTTTTGCGCCGAGATTTATCAGATTTTCTGCTGGCGTTTGGCTGGATAGCGACCGGGACCAAAGTTCCAAAGAAATTATGAGGGATTAACGAGTAAATCTTCGCCTATAAATGGAAAACGAGAGGTTGGCAGCAACAATAATTTGGTAGGCAGTTGTTTCGCCCACTTGTGGTGGTGCCTAGGACGGAAGATCAACCTCCTAATCCGGTAAGGGTGCAACTTGGTGGCTAGTGTGTGCCTATGGAGGCGTTGGTTTATGCTCCCTTTAGCCCTTCTCGTGGATACTCAGTCACACCGACTTGAATCTATGGCATCCGCTAAAGTTGGTAAGGACGTGGATGGGAGCGAATTTTAGAGGCAACAAAACGAGAAGGCATTATGAAGCAGAACACCTCAGAATACGGAAAGAGATTAAGGGCAATGAAAGAACAAGACAGAAAGATAGGGGAAAAAAGGAAGTAGAAAAATAAGAAATAACCCGGTCCCTGCTACATTTGGCACTGATTTTCGTTATAAGCTGTCATCATCATTGTCTTTTAGTTAACCAGGATGTTATTCTGGCCTTTCTAGTCAATAAAACTGGGAATTTTTTCACCATCGACTTTTCACTTCATTTATTTTTGATCATTTTGACATTATTCAATCTAAGCCTACAGTGACACCTTTATAGCCCTAATCTGGCACCAATTTGAACGCTGTTTTAATATATCTCACAAATTACGACCGTTCGCTTGCTTGTTTTAAGGGCACTTTTACCCGTTGGCCTGTATAGTTACCTTTGCATCCAAAAATTCCAACAGTTCCTCACACCATCCCGCTGTCGATCTGTAAGTTACCCGACTTTGTTGGCACCTCTCGGCACTTCCAGATTCTTCTGATTTACGGAAATCCCTGATTATGCCTTGTTCAGCGGAGCCGAGGCCAAATTAGCGTCCTATTGCTGTCCCTGGAAAGCCGTTGCAGGCCCTAGTTCCTACTAACCAATGTTCAATCTGGCCTATCAACAAATTTGACAACCCTGTTGCCAAGGCCCTGGATGTACCAAACGGAATAGAGGAGTTAGAAAACAAAGCCCTACGGATCGCAATATGGTCGATAAATCTTTTTCCATTAGCCAGCTCAAATAACCCTTCCAGTGAATCCGCCTCCGACAATCTTGTTGCAACGAGGAGTCACTTTTACTCCTTAACTGAAGAAATTCACAAACGCATTGCGAATGCCAGAAAAGCTGTTGCCTGCGAAGTACCAGAATGCCCACTACTGATATTGGTCCAAGTTACTATACTCATCGCAAGTAAAGTGACCAAAATCCATTGCCGTTACAATAGACTCCGGAGAACCACCCAAGATAGCTTCGCAATCATGTCAAAGATGCGCAATAACATATCTGCTAATGAGCCCATAAGTGACACAGCAACCATTGCCAAACCATGTTTTATGAAAACACCGAGAGTGACACCGACAAACCTCCCTACTAGTGGGACATACTGCAGTCACAGAAGTTCACAAAACTTCTCAAGCTGGTAGGATTTCATTTGATTTGGACGTTCTTCTTCTGAGCAGCAGGCTGCCAGTACAGGATTAAACCCGCATCCTGCTATCGCGGCGTCAAAATATCTGCCATTTACCTCCGATCGACTCCATCAGCCCACCTCTGTTAATATTGCATGTCCATTGTGCACTGCCGGGAACTACTTCAAGCTGCGGTTGCTCCACATTTCTCAAAATCTGTACTCTTAACCACTCCGCGCAGTCAAACCTTTCCGCCTTTACGTGACTCAACTTCTTGTCTAACCCCTCCAACTCACACAACTTATGGTAATGACAATCCTCCCCAACATATTCTCGATGCAAAACCAGTTAACCCAAGACTTTATATTCGCAGGTTGCAGCCAATACCGGTAGAGCTGAATAAAGTTCCCCCACTTTGCCCCTCCAACTATCCCGTAGACGTGCACATCTAAAACTGCTAACTATTACCCCAGCCTGTCATTGCAACTCTATATCCACACAGGTGCCCGTCGTCTCATTGATTCCCTGCCACGCCGATAGTCTCGGCCACCTGAGATATATCCAGATGCCCCTTCAAGCACTTCCTCATTACCTCAAATGGCAGAGAGGCATTCACCATAAATCAGCCGAAAGCGGTAGGAAATGCGCTCCTCTCACCTATACAGCCAGCCCTGCACAACACGGGCCACCTGCTGTCCCGGTAAGCCAACCTAGATGTACACCGCTACTGCCCGGCACCCTTAACATGTCAGATTCGAGCAAAATATCTCGGCATGAGCTTTGCTAATTTGCAGGACTCTCGAACGCACGGACGCCAAATAACCGTCACTCGCAGTCACCTCCAAATGATCGGCCTGCCCTACCCATGCCTCCGCCCTCCTTTGGGAAAACAGTCACTAAATATCAACACAGCACCAACGGCCCTACAGTTTTGTAGCCTCCCACTTAACTCCTTAATTCTAGCGGCCTACCAGGCTCCTTTATTTAGATATATGCTTGCTGCCCCAATGCCGTTTTCTTAATCCTGCAATCCCAATCCTTTATCCCAAACAGCATTACCTAAACATTGTCGTAGAATATGACCGTGCTTCCCCCTCCACTCTGCCCAGCAAACTGTAGATAGCTGCATTTTTCCTTGCGATGTGCAACCCGTCATGAGACTCGTTTCTCAACCCACTTTTTAACAACACAGACCTCAACTTTTACACCTACCGAAAACCGGTGTTCTCACTATCGCAACTTCTGAGCATAACGTTTACTGCAACGGACACGCCTATGTACATTGAAACCGACTTTTTCTTCACCGTTACCAAGGCACCCTCACCATCTCCTAGGGTGTCAGTTTCGTAATGACAATGCCACCAGTCGAACATCTGGCAGTGTCCCACCCGGCTGATTGCACATCCACCTGCTGAATTCCCTGAAACGCTGTTCACTCACTGCTGAGCTTTTTCTATCATCCGACCACACAAATCAACAAAGTTATAAGGTCCCTTGCAGGACAATATGTTTAACCCAACTTAGTTTACTCCTTCACTAAATCCATGCACACTCTGAACCTCAGGTGCACCAGTTGATTATTACGGATACCAAGTAAACTTAGAAGTTGTGGCGCATTTTCTCTGTCCCACCATAACCAGCTGAGGCTTCTGGCGGTCTACAACTTGTGTGTTATCATCCTGAAAACCAAACCCTAGTTAACCAAGCACAGCTGCACTTCGTTTTCTTTGACGGGCTACGATTCCCACCAAAAAGGTAGACCAAATCGTACAGTTGCTGGCTTTCTGCCCTACGTAAATCAACCCCATAAAGCACCAATCCATCATCCGCTGCCTGACTCCACCCCAGATATTCTTTTGTATCAAATTCAAACACTAGAGCTAGCAATCCATATAAGATATGCATCAAATAATTTCTGTTTTTCGTCTCACCCAAGCTTTCCTCCACCCTTCTAATCTCCTCTCCATCCATAATTTTGTGCCAGGTGACTTCAGCCCTCCAGAAATCGGTCTCTCTTCCCTATTTGCCCCAGCTGTCTTACTTGACCTCCTCCTCAAAATGCACGCTCAAAGGTGGACTCCGCAAGTGACCGCGCCCAAATGGCTTCATAATATGTTAAACCGTGTTTCCGCATACCATTCCTGGTGTTAAGGCCTCAGTTATGAAACCCTTCTCTAAGGCTGACCATAAGGTGATTACTTTTGGCTTCCATTTTCATGACAACCTCCTTCGCCAATACGCACGGACCACATTCTCTCTTACTCCTGTGTCCACCCGTTGGGATGACTTTCCTTAATCCCTGCGGGTCTTTGATTGGTCCAGCTTTTTAATCAGTTTATCGGTATATTTCTCAAATACTTCCAGAGACATGCTTAGTTGCATGATCAAACGTCTCAGGGGTATTGCTAATTTCATGGAAGAGGGGGGTGCACAGATGAGAAATAAATGAGGGGGAAAAACAAAAATGGCATTCCGCAAGTAACAAGGTGTTTATACGCACCAATGATTGGTACCGCAGGCGCAAATTTCACTTGGAGGACGGTGAAGGGTATTAGGGTATGTCCGCAAAATCGGATTTATTGGGTATGTACAAGTGGCATGAAAGCTAAACTGCAATGGAGGAAGCCTTCAAAGGCTACGAGTAGGGAGTGAAAATTGTCAAAATGGACCGAAAAAGCTAGAGGGAAGAGTACTGACTGCCGATAGATGCCCAGTATTAAAATTCGGATGAAGAAGGTCGTTTATTTTACCGTGGATCTTGCAACAAAGAAAATGATTGAAGGCCCTTTGGAAATCCGGAGAGACGAAGAACGATGACGAAGATTTGTGACAAAACATTTTTTGAGGACATGAAGAAGGAAGACGTCATCAGCATAGAGGAGGAAAATGGCGATTAATGCAGTATGCTTTGAATAATTTGTTCGACCCTTGTAAGCCAGTGAGAAAGGAAAACGGGTCTCCTTGCCTCTTTTGTTTGCATTCGGGGCTTAGTTAATGTCAGTTACTGGTGTACTGATAGCCGCGGCTGTTGAGGGGGAAATTAAAGGTGATGTTTGCGGTAGACAGTGGCGGTGGCATCTGAAACAGAGATCAAAGTATGGATGCCTTTGTGACCTGAGCAACAGAATGCGGCAGGGCAACTCAACACCAAACTTTATTTTATAGTTGATTATCTATCCACTCTGAAATCCTAACACAAACATGAAAAGCTTAGTAAGCTTTGTCAAATCCCGAAAAGCTTTTAAAAGCCCAAACATCTTTAATGAAACACACTTCCAGCTTACTTGATAAGTTCACCGCTTGCATCACGTACTTGTTGCGGTAGCTGAACAAGGCAAGAAATGTCAGCACTTTCAAGAACCAACCTAGCTTAGATTTTTCACGTTTTCAAAGATCGTCCGCAGTTCAACTAGTCGGTCTTTCCGGAATTCATCATCTTCAACACCTTGCTATTAGAATGCTGTTAGAATGCCGTAGAAGAATCCAGTAGATTCGTCTCATCCAGTTTCAACACCCACAATCTGCTACACTTAGAAATCTCCCCTAAGCTGTCTTCGGTTAAGTTATCTTCCATTTCATTCTACTTTGCTGGCGTTATGTCATTGGCGAATAATGCAGTGCCATCCTACAGACCTGGGCCTGATGCTACCCCACCAGTGCTATTTGCAACGCTAACCTAGACCTTTCCATTCTCCCTTTTAATCAGCTCTCGCATTCCATTTATTAAGCTCTTTTCCCACTAAAATGGAAAACCTCCTTTATTATTGCACAGCACAAAAATTGTTATTTGCATGACGCGCAGAGCTTTCACCTCAATAACCACAATCTAGCTCTATCCAGTTTTACGGAAGAAGTTGGTAAAACCAACTATTCAACTTTCTTGCTACTCAAAACCTCTTCAATCTCTCTCATCACAGCTTTGAGGAGCAGATCTTGTCCCCCTTGCCGGTTTGACTTCCTAAACCTGGTTATACAGAAAGCTGATATTCACCGGCCGACAGCTGTTATCTTTTTAGACGTCAAAAGCGTTTGAACGTGTTCCCCGTGACCGGTTTCTGATCGCTGTCAGGTCGTCGATATTAATTGTTGTTCCTCCCGGCCCTGCGCTACCCCCAGCAGGGTTATTCAGGGTAAGGTCCTCAGTCCTTATCTATTCCTGTTTCATGATACCATCTCTAGATTTAGTCACCATGACACACCTTTCTAGTTTGCCGATGACAATAAACCGTGTACTTTTCTCTATCTGGTTCACTCAGCTCTTCCCCTTTCAGTTGTTAATGAATACTAAAAGCCCCTGGATAACTCGTGTTTCTGGTGGCCTATAAAGTTCTCGGTTGTCAAGGGTTCTCCAGTAAGACAAATGTCATGCACTCCAGAGGTCCTTCTCCATAAATGGCACACCCATTTCTGCAACACGGTTGAGGGTTTGTGGCTTCAGCCCGACTGCTCTTTCAACATCGATGAGCAAACCCACCGCCAAGCCGCCGTAGCTAAAAGAACCGCCGTAATGATCCCAAGAGTATTCCGCACTCACGATTGCCGGCTGGTCCCCAGCTACACCATACCTGGATTACTGCCCGAATAACTTCAAGCAAAGGTGTAACGTTTGCTGGATCTCAATTGATAATGTGCAGTAGGCTTTTACTAAAAACCTCATTAGTCCCTCATCTGACCTAAGCTTTAAGGTCAAATGCGAGCTCCCTGGTCTTGAACCATCACGGGTTCTTTGAAGAAAATTTAATCTCTTATGCCATCTTTAATAAACTAATGTTCAATCCCCAACAAAAGTCAAAAATGACGCCATTAGGTACCTACGTCTACTTCGTAGCAGATAACTCTGGTTAAAGTTACCACCGGCTCGGCCATCGTTCAGGGCAAAACTCACCACAGTTGATTGCTTTAAACTGTGGAACAAACTTCCCGGGTGGCTGCAGTCATACTCTAATTTAACCCGTTGTGCATCTTGGCTTGAAAAGCTGCTAGATCTTTAGCTCTTAATTAACCTGTCATATGATAACATTGGATTAGGTGAGGCCTAAAAATGAGGGGGTCGAATTCTATTTTGTGACCGAGTCTTTACCGCGCTCACCAGATGGGATTTTCGGAACTTAGCTTCGCCTATTGTTGCCCCAATTTCTTGCACCTTTACGGTGACACTTTCTTTGACCTCCTCCCTGCAGTACGTCTACCCTCGCTACCACTGACTAAGGCGACCAAACATCGCATTGCTCGAAATGTGGCCCGAAGTTTTCTCATTTCGTTATGTCGTTTCAAAAAATTTCAGCCTATTTATTCCATTCTTCAGTTATACACTTATCCCTTTTGTTTTCTCAGCAGCACCAAATAAACCCTCACTGATAACAACAAGCCCCCAACTAGCCCGAAAGCTTTACTTAAGAACTCAGGTCTGATTACTGACGTGTTATGCTATCGGTGGATTTTCGACGGTGTCCTGTTAATTTTTTTGGCCGGTAAGTCCTCATAGCTGCTGATACCACTGATTTGATCATTTTACAATCCTCACTTGAAAACGGAAATCGGACATCATGAAAATAGATTAGCCTTTGCTGTAGTCCAAATCCTTCTCTGATTTTCAAGGCGTCAGCCTCAATAATCTTTCATTTCCAATCTCAATTCCTTCAGTGGGTAAGCAGTGTGGATCAGCTCTTAAAGTGGCTCAAAGAAACAATACCTAGTAACTCAGTAAGTGCTGTAACCTCATTGTAACTGAATTGCCTTGTCGTCATTAACGGCAACCACAGGAACACCTCTCCTGACCCCAGACTGGCTCCCACCATGCTACCACATCAGCCCCTTATTAGAAACCATTGCACCCATTCGATGTATCCCAAACCAACTCTCCAAGAATGGCTTCAGGCCATGGTGCCCGTCAGTTCACCATAACTCCTCATTTTACCTCATAAATGTTGACGTTTTACTTTGCTTTTCCGTCTCTTGACGGCCGCCTCTGAATTCCAAGATCGATCATCAGTGGATCCTAGCTATAGGCGGAATTTGCAACCCGCCTCTCCAAATCTTTATACACGCGGTCCGCCTAACATCCGAAAATGGCTTTGATTGTCTCTATCCCCGCCTCCTCTTCACTAATCACCATAGCCCCGAGCTGGCACTGAAGCCAGACAATTTCCCATTATTACGCTTTGGGTTCCTCACCCAGGCCTTAGGCGCTGTCACCTTCCTTGCACAGGTAACTCCAGCCTCACTGGCTTTTAAATCTTACTAGGACTACGCTAGCCAGATACGATGCTCTAATACCGGACCGTTCGGCAAAACGGTAGCTCAAACCACGCTGTTCATTGCTTTGGATACCCTTACTCAGATGGGCCTCCACGATTAGCCAAAAGTACAGTTATTATGCCGCTGGAAGGGCTTGCGCACCCCCGGAACTTCCCGACTCGTATTGCCGGTCGAGATTAAAAAGCCAACGTCAAAAATGATATCATAAAAGGCACTTATGTCTAGCTTAAGATCTGTTTTATCCCCTGCGCGAACCGTTCTTCTTCTCCAATGCACCTCTCAGTCCTTTTTGCCGCCCGCTGCATATGGATGTGATCAGCTATCTTATAATACCATAGAACGACCCTGTGAAGTTGTTCATCAAATCTAATCCATAAAATAGTTTGCAAAAGTTTTGGCAGTAGCTCTCCGCTTTTATCTTCCTCATCTTATTTCCTCTTTGTTATTGTTACTTGCGGCCATTCGGTCAACCTTGCATGACGTCCCGTCTGCTTTTATCATATCCCCATTGCAGTTCATTTTCTGCTCAATACGCAACGCCGTTGGCCTCCGGAAATTTCGGCCATATTCCGACATCTGCCCATTCGCTTCAGAAATATTTAACGCCAGGGATGCACAAATTCGGTGCACTGAGGCACAAATTAACTTACAGTACGCTGCTGATGAACAGTCCCATAAAATCTTGTGCAGTCTTGCAAAACGATTTGTTCAGATTTAATTTTTGACCAGCACATTTGTGTACTGCGCACCGTCTTGCAGATTCTGATCACGCTTTGCAACGTGTTTCCGGAATAATCCAAGGTAGCCCGCACTTTTCCAGATCACTTCTCATTCCAGTTATTCTTACTTCCACTGCATGCTCCCCGCAAACATTTGATCTTTCCTTCCTCAAATCGAGAAATACGAGCCACTGTTATCACTAAGTTGAAGATTAACTGTTACAGTAAGTGTCAAAAAGGATAAAGAATGACAAAAACAAAACCCAATAAATAAAAGTGAGTGAGCGATTTTCTGTGTTGTTGCGCTACCTCCTCGTCGACGATGAGGCTGACACCGCCAACTGCGTTAACCTGAGGAGCAGCTTGGGGTCGTGGTAAGGCCACAAGTACGGCACCCCGTCTGCATCAAACAAATTTTAGACGGGCGCCGCTGCCCTTGGAGGTCACGCTATCCGCTTTGTTGACGGTTGTAGACGTGTGAGGGTTTGCGCAAGGTCACACTTCATACAGCGTGTGTTGATGGTGAAGCTTGCCATTGAATCCCATTTCAGCGGTACTTTGACCTATGCATTATTGAGGGGATGCAAACAGATTCAAATCCTACCGGAACACTCGTCGGAACCACACGGGCCATGAAGCGCAAGTGGCTACAAGCTTCAGTTTTGTCCAGAACGACTCCAAAAACTCATCCGAACTGAAGAAAAGAAAGAAAAGAGTTAAGAACCGGGAAGAAATAGGCTGATAAGACTCGATCTTGAGCAATACTCCAGGATGATTGGAGCCTTTAATACGTTGGGTTACTGAGGTGAATGGGTGAATTTTTAAATGGTAAGATGTTTTCGGTCCAAGTAGGATGAGGCATGTGGGACAGAAGGGTGGCCAATTGTGGGTTACACCAGAGCTCGACACTCGAGCCACTGTTGATTTTGCTGTTTTAAATAATTCGGCTACCAAACTGCCGTCTATTTAATTTTCTTCTTGGCTGACGTTAGGGTTCTGGGTTCCTCTGGACTAGTTGCGCCAGGTGGTGATATCGACTCAGTGTTAATCTGGATAAACCATGGGATATACCATTTAATGCAGGAGAATGCTGGTTAGTTTCAAAAGACGCAGAAAGCATTAAAATAGCGTATAAAATGGCTTTTCACGACGAATATATTAGACCAACCGAACCTCTGGATTCAAGCTGCTTCCGGTTTAAAGTGGGCTGAACGGTGCTTTCTGGCCAAGAAGAAAGCCAGGGAAATGAAGTCACCGCTGCCGAAAGGATTTTTTGAATTTTATTTCCTCTGTATAATGCTTTCGTTATGCGACATTTGCAAAACCGCTTTCAGGTTTGGTAACCATTAGTCCAAAGAAATGGGGGCTGCTTAAAAAAGATGTAACCGATAGTCTTTAAGGCCCATTTACTTATCGCGGATCTCGTGTTACGTTTGCTCTCCCTTACCCATTGTGACCCTTCCTGCCTCAATCTAACTTGGCTCCACACGATTACTATACTGAAAACCCAGTCACTCTCCTGGCACCACAATAAGAGAGTCGGAGTCGACCGTATGTTAATTTTATTCCACAGGAGCGTTATGATGAGGCTTGTATCAGCAAGACGGAAATGACGACTTTGCTGGGCGTTCAACGCTTGTTAAAACAAGCGATCAAGAGGAAAAATCCAGGTTTTGCGGCAGGTGCTCTTTCCTAGAAGGCCGTCTCAAGGAGCCTTCGATCGGGACAACACAGAACGAGCCGGAAAATATTTCGGGAGCATTAGCGCCGCTCGCCAGCGGAAACAGTTATCGCTCGTTTGATGATCCGACGTGGAAGCTGACCGTGAGCCAGATACCCAACCTGGAAACACCTTCAGGAAGTGAACACAGTTGCGATCCAAAAGCCTATCAGAGCCCGTAGAACGCTGAAGCCGAATTGCCTGCCCGATATGCGCCGGTCAAAACGGTGGACCTGGCTGCGTCCCAAATCCACGAGTGTCAAAACCTCGTCAAGCATATTCACCTACCGGGGCTGGACGTATGCGTCTCACCTTCAGTTTCCTTCATTCTCCGGTTCGTAAGTGATGGTAACGGTCGGGACTATGATTGTCTTGCCGGAGTTGGCGAAGCCGCTTGATCCTGGAAGTCTTCCTGGGCGTGGGCGGGGCAAATGCTTGCGAAAAAACGCCTGCTATCACTGTAAATTTTCGACTTAGTGCCGAACATCCAAACAGCTTACCGTGCTGCCTTTGTCGGTGCAACGTGAAAAAGGCCTGACACCAGCGCATAAATCATCACAACATATTTTACTTTGTTAAGCTCGGTTGTGCGTCTACAAAGGAACAGTATCCAAAAATCTGATGTCAAACAAAACCGGCCACACGAGCGGATTGCTTTGCCACGCGGCCGCAGCGGCTGCTTCGCATATTCGGTACTTCCGCCGCAAGGGGCCGCGTGCGTATGTTCCCTTCCGGGGTGTCTTTGGACAGCACTGCCAGTGGCTGGGCTCCACCGAGGTGGTTGGATTCACCGGGTGAATGGTATACGTAGCTGAATACGCGTTCTACGAAGACACGTTTGATATGATCAATAGACACCGTATGTGCCTATCGGAAACGCCCAATACGAACGTTTTTTGACCGCGTTTTAAGGCGCAAAACGAACCGGCGAATCGGGATGCAGTGGCCATCGAAAAACGTCAATTCTGACTAAAAGGTGGAATGTAGCATGCGAAGTTGCTGGGATACACTACGAAGATTGCTAATCACACGTTGGAAGAGTATGGTTTGCATGTACTGTGCGAAGCGCTTTGCGTATATGGGCCTCCACGACGAAAACAGTTATCTTGGGAGGTGAATCGCACGACCAAATTAAAATTCATTTGGAGTGGTTCGCATTTCGTCTCTATAGGGGCCCCGAAGGCTTGAAGTAACTGACGGTATTATTTACATCCAAGACGACTGGTAGCGGCCGGCAGTGGCCATGCGGCTGGGGTCGTGGCGTTTGGATGAGAAGTTTGCGGGCTCGAATTCTCTCACCGCCGGTCAACCTCCCCAGTTGGCAGCCCACTGATTGTCACGGTCCTCCCAAAAAATGATGCGCACTGCTGTTTAGTTAATAAAGGAAGTAAAGAGATTTTAAAACAGACGAGTTGCTCTCAGCTGCCGACGAAGTTATTCTGCAAGGCTATTAGCCTGTGGGTGGCGAAAAGCCGTTACAATTTGTCTACAGCCCAGGGTTTGAAGCAGGTGTCAGAACGCTCCTTTGAAATGTGCCCACGGTCGTTGTAACGACCATATGTTTGAGTCCGTGTGAAGTCGATTGGAGATTAAAAATGCGAGCCGCGAAAGATAGATTTCTCAAGTTCTGGAGAGAACTTTGAAACCCCAAAGCAACGCGCAGCCCAAATCGATGCCAATTCCAAGGAAGAACAAGACTGCTCCGCAAATTCTACGGTGCCGTTCATGGGTTTGAAATTATGTACACAACAACCATACCTTCGAAATTGAAACTCAGTCACTATCCAGCCAAACGATAGTTGGAATTAGTAAAATACCTAGGTCAAAAATGAACTCTCAGTAAAAGAGGATGAGTTGAAGGTTTTGTTCCTTGGTTCAATCAAATACAAGATGTTATGCACAATTGATACGATGAAACGACACTTGCTTGAGCGTGACAGTCAAAAAACACCGTAAACAAACGAAATGTCAACAGCCGACCAATGTGAGCGGCTAAACAAAAGTGGACTGCAGGAAAACAAGCTGCCCTTGACTGCAATAAATGTCCGTAAAATAGCCTCAAACGGAGGGCACCGGCTCGAGACGAAGGGTAATACACCGAACCGAAAATAAACAGTGACCAAAACCAATGTCATTGCTTGCAAGTTGGCCGGGAATATTTAGGTCTAGAGAGGGGAACGAAAAGAAGAGGGTAAAAAAATTTAAGGATAGTACAGCTGATGATAGATGCAGCAGGATAACCCAATGTACTAACTAAACCCTACAAGGAGGTTTTCATGGTCATTGTGGACGTAGTACAATGAACTGATACGGTCTGTTTGCAGCGGGTGAAACGATTTACACTGTTCGGTATATTTACGCAGCTGTGGAACGGCAGAGGGGGGTTTTACGATGCCAGCGTGCAGGTGGTAGTTGCGCGTCTCAAGCTAGGAGAACTTAGCCAATGTGGACTTTGTCTGCCGATGAACTTAAATCCTTTGGTATTGGGCACAGGCGGGGTATCAATGATGCAGGTCGCTGGTAACGGTAAGTCAGAAGAAAAGTCGATCATTAGCTTTAGCGAAGCCGCGACACCCAGGTTTTTGCGGCTGCGTGGCACAAGAAATGTGAGATAACAGTGAGCCGCTGGCACCGCCAGTCTTGGATGATTCTGCGATTCGCCACAAAGATTGTGTTCTTTGACGCTGTAACAGGGACTGACGTTAGGCTAACTGACTTGTCCTGTCAAATTTCGTCGATGTCGGAGTCCAACAACTAAACCTGTGGCATTGCGTCGAGCAGATGATGGATGGTGGTGCCGAATTGAGTTATTTTATACCGGAGAGCACATGGGCCACGGGGTTGTCTGCGCCAGAGACGTGTCTTATGTCCACAGTGGACTGTGAACCGAAGTCTAAGTAGTGAATTTTGGCCGCCAGATAAAGGATGGACGCATTTACCACTGTTTGTGATCTCTAAGCACCTTGAATGCGCGACCAAATATGTGTCCGAATTGCGAGACAGCAGGGTACTCAGCCAGCAGCTCCCTGCCCGACATGTTGTATCTAGACTCTGACGACCGCAGCCGCGTGGAAAAAAATGCCGAAGGGTTCCAAAAACTGTCGATGTACTGTTGCATTACGGCTCTAACTGCAATGTCCGAGGCGCCGGTTATCGGAGATATGGGTACCAATGGGTCACAATGTGTCAGTAGCGCCATTCTGATGACAGTGTTTTTAATGGGTGTAAACACGTGGTTTGCAGCCTCCAGGAACGCAAAACTATGCTCAGCTCCCCATAAGATTTTTGTCAGCGGGACGGCAACTACCGCGCGATTGGGGATGAACCGCCGACAGAAGCTAATCAGGTAGAAGAACCGTCGTAATTGTAGGCTCTGGGCAGTTCCTCGTAACAGTGACCCTGTTCGACAATGGAGCTATAACCAAAGGCGCGAAGATTTGCCTCAAGAATGTAACGCTGGGCTTTCACAACCCACACCGTGATATCATCCAGATTCAAACACGCATTCCGCAAACCACGTGTGACTTCGTGGACAAACCTCTGGAAGCTTTAAGCAGCGTTTGCGGGGCCGGAGGGCATTCTCGTTGACCCAAACAGTCCAAAACACGTGATCACAGCGTTTTTGGTACGTCGGTCTTGTCTACAGACATCTGGTTGTAAGCCCGTACTAAAACTATGCGGATGAAGGCACTGCAACGTGACATCGGCGCCAACCAATGTAACCGCTCGTCGATTCTGGTTGCGATTGCTGCCAATTCGTCCCTTGCAGATGAGGATGCGACTTTGCAGGACGGAAAAGTATTTAATGGCGAGACACCTGGGCTGTAGCGCGTTATAGTGTCACCCGCAACTACTGCGGTCTTTTCTGCTGAATACTTAGCAGTAGCACTGAGCAAAAGAGGTAGATGAGGGTTGGGAGCCACTGGATTAATAATTCTCCCAACGCTCTGTAATTGCGCTAAGGTAGTATGGCGTCTCTAACTTCAAGGGTTACATCTGTGGGAAGATGACCGGCAATCCATCTAAAAAGACTGACGTCTTTGGCTATCCTGCAGTTCTCGAACTCCGCACGAGCGGGGCGTGAGTGAGAACCATGCAAATGGTGACTGGGCGGAGCAGTCACCGATCGGATGAGCAAACGATCAGGAAGAACAAATCCTTGTTCCGCGAAAAGCCCTATCAATGAATGAAGGTCCGCGACAGAAGATCTAAGAACAGAGATTGACTGACCTGGATTTGTTCTCATCAGAACAGGAGGGCTAGTAGTATCTGATGAAGATTTTCACGAAGGTTAAAGGTCTAGGTGGAATTTGTCCAGAATACCTTTTCCACGAAGACCTTGACTCCAGAAATAGCAGAAATGGACGAAAACTGATGAAGCATCGCCCTCCGCTAGCAGATACAGTGCAGTTCTTTATTGGCAGAGTAAATGAAAAGAATAAGCCTTCCGCGGGTACCAATGAGAAATGCCGTCAATATGTTTACGGTAGAATTAGATCGTAATTGGGATGTGATATGTTAGTAGGCATGTATTCAGGGGCGTATCAAATCTGTCATGGCAAACGAGTCTTGAAACTCCCCGGAGCAGTCGCTCTCTCGCTGTTGGGAGTGAGATGAATTTTCCACTCTATGCCACACCTTTGCCTCTGGAAGAGATCGCTGGATGGCTGAGGATAACACTAATGAAACGCCGCAATGGTGGATGCCAGTTTGTGTTCCTACCGTCGGAAGTACTCTGGACGCTCGTTCGGTCCATGGGGTAACTTCTGGCCTGTTCTAACTGAACTGAACTGACATATTCTGTTTTCCTTTTCATGTAGTGAGACCTGTTGGACCACACATGGAAGGTGTGGATGCATACTGTTGAAAGAATTCTGGATACTCGAATGCAGTGGGCCAAAAAGTGTCCTGTGAAAACTGAACCGAACTGAGCAGCGGTATCACATTCAAGGTTATTTCACTAGCTGGGTGTGATGACGGGTGCGGTTTTGCCGATCGTGACTGCTGTTTTGCTTTGCTTGCTAGGCACTTACATTATATACTTATATCTGCGAAAAAAGCGCACTGCAGTATTGCTGCTTGGTATATGTGAATCTGGGAAAACTGCTATATTTTCAAATCTCATTACGGGAAACTGTATCCCGTCCCATACCTCTTTGGAGGAAAATATTGGGACAGTTCAGGGAAGCACGGAAGTACGCGGATTTTGGTTAAACCCTTAATTCAAAGACGCTGACTCTAGTTGATATTCCCGGGCATGAGAAAATTCGGTACCAGTCTCTTGAGAAATATAAAGCTAATGCCAGGTATGCATGTGTTGTTCTGTCATTGATCACAACAGAGCTTTCGTATTCGTCCTAGACTCTGGGAAAATTCAGATGGAACTAAAAGATGTTGCTGAGTAAATTCATCTCCTAAATGTTTACCGTTCCCAGGTTTTTGTACAACGTTTTAACGGACCCGCGTATCTCCCGTTCTGGCAATCGTATCCTCATCGCTTGTAACAAGCAAGATTCTTCTGCTGCGAAGGGTTTTTCTGTTGTGCGTAACCTTCTTGAGAAAGAATTGTGAGTTTATTGCTGCCGTGATAGTAACAAGCCCTCTGATACAACCCATGTAGCAAATACTTCTTAGATTGTTTCACTGCTGACTAGTGGTATCCCACTGGATATTAGAATTCTTGGTAATGTGTGTGTGTGTGTGGGGGGGGCTCAGAGATGCCTTTTGTGATCGCTTCGAATTTGGAATGCGGCCTCGTTCTCCTATTTCATTCTTTCCATGTCTGGTGACGCGATTTTTAGTGCTTTTGGTTATTTTAAGCAAGAGCCAGGCGCGCACTCAACCCCAGGCAGCTGTGGCATTTTGCATCGATAGAAATCGCTTGTTCGTCGTGCCTGTGATCACTGGCTGCAGTTCCAAGGTTAGAGATAAAATCTACTGAGACTTGTTCTGAATACTTCACAGCAGGAGTAGTATGCGTCGTTGTCACCGGCAATTTTTGTTTTGCCTTAATGGGCTGATTTGGGGGAACACCAAGGCCTTGCTGGGATGTGGGGGTCCATTCGCTGTCCCGGCGAGTCAAGCTGACAACGGCATAATTGCCTCATCCATATTTGTTCCGGCCGTAGACTTTCTAGCGCACAAACTTCGCTCAGATACCGTGTCGACCCACCTGGTGTTCCCCGTTTTCCCAGCTTTGGTCCACGTTGATCACGTTGACATTGGTCATCGATGGCGTGGATCGTTCAAAGATTGTCGACCATTCTGATTAAGATCCGTAGACTGGCCGTCTGGCCGCATCGGAGAACTCCCGTCCTGTACTTCTGTACATTGACGATAGCTGCATACTTAGGTTCCAGTCGAATGGTTTTACATGATTGTCGTCTTGATCGAATTCGCGGACTTTGAGCGAACACTGAGAGCAAATTAACGATACTCTGCACACAGAAACCCATGCCACATGGGCCTCGCAAACACTGGATGTCGATTGCTCCGCCAGATGCCCACGCATCTATCTCTCCGGATGCCACGTATAACTAAATGCGTAGACACACGAGACCTCAGCCATTTAGATGTCGCTCACTAAAGGATTTGACGGAGAAATTGTTTTGTGTTTCATTAGATGTATTTTTATGACATGCTAGAATCTTGTATGATGAAAGGGGAATTTTCCACAGCCGTTAGAGCCCATTGCGCGGAGAGTGGGGGAAAGGACCGACAACTGGCTGAAGCTTAGATCGGGATAGAATCATATGCGAAGAGCGGAAGCCGCCTCCGTGCTAATGACAATATTTCACTTGGGTTGCTTTCGAGAAACGCTAACCGGATTCCCCTCCTTTCTCTCCAACTGCTTAATTGGGGTGGTTATGGAGACCACTATGCTCGTGCGTGCGTAGTGACAGTTTACTCGCGGTAAGTTATCTGACAGAGTATTTGAGTAATGTGCTTCTGAGTGAACACTCACCTAAGCTAGGAGTATTCGTCGACCGTCTGAACGGCTTTTCGGCTATGCTTGGGGTGTTTTGCGCCCTTGAACTATGTTGTTGAAGGATCAGATTGGTCCAGAGTCGAGTCTTGTTCTTGAATGAGAGGAGTCAAATGAGGTGGATAGGTTTTGTTGTTTGAACATTTACATACACGGCGAATATCGTCACGTATAGAGAAAACCCGATATGATTTTACCAATTTGAGACTTCTGCGGCATCAACGTGGTATCCTGTTGTCGGTTGAAAGCCCACTTACACGTAAACAACAAGATCGGTTCGTTGCGAAGAAATGTACGGAAACTGTCGATGTTTCAACATCGATGTCTTCGCAGTGCTACTACAGTACGGCGGGGAGATTTTGCTAACGAATCTAAGGTGAGACGGTGAGCGCTAAGTCACCAAAGCCCGTTGATCGAATAAGCATTGCATTTGAGTATATTGGAAGGTGAATCGAGATGATCAGTCCTTAACGTGGCAAAAAGGTATGAAAACTGTGACCTGTGGACTGCCACGAGTAGCTCGAGATAATTTCACCGACTCTGGTGTGCTAGTGCACGAGTATGAATTAGGACGGCGCAAGCTCACGGACAAGCAGAGGGACTGACGTGGCAAGTGTGGCTCGCCGACTGAATACGACCATCGCACCTTGTGTTCCACTGACCCGGCAAGGTTCCCCAGAAGAGACCACCGGCTCGTCTGGGCGGTTCTGTTGCCTTGGTGACACTCGGTTGTGCGAAGGCTATAGGTGCATCCCAGAGTAAAAACGCGTACTCCGGGCCAAGGTTTCATAGTAGTACGATAACCCACAACAGATACAACAGTAGGCGTATTCGATCTTTCAACAAACATTTCGTGTCCTCTGATATTCAACCTCTCTTCTGTCCGCAACTAAATGTCTTTGACCGGTCTGCCTACCCATAGTGTCCCCACTGATAACACGCCCGATACTCCCAACGGCTGACTGTCACATAGCGTAGTAAGTGGTTTTCATTCTGCTAGCTCAGATTTTCTCAGGCCTCGTCAGCCTCTGAACCTAGGTTCCTTCAATGTGTGCAATCATGCAGGCGGGCAAACAGGCGTATTTGGCTCTGAAAACAGGCTCACTTTCGATTGATGTCTGTTGCGTGAGGGAAACACGAAATCAGGATTCGAGTAGAATAATTCAACTAACTGCACCAAATATCTCGTCAAGATATTTCCTTCACACTTCAAGAGACGAAGCAGCTCAAGCTAGGGCTCAACGCGATGTAGGAATAGTCAGAGTGAGAAGCCCCCTTAGACTGGAGGCCAGTCAACATTCGCTTGTACGCCGTGAGACTGCAGGAATCAGTCGGCTTCCGGAAGGTTGGTAATGTTAAGCAGAGCTTATTTGTTATCTCGCTCTAAGCCCCAACAAGCTGCGGCACTGACATGCAAAAAGACGAGTTTTATGGGAACTCGTCACTTTTGATCGGAAGAGCAAAGGCTCTGATACTGTGGTGGTGGCAGGTGATTTTAATGCACAAGTTGGAAAACTGAGTGCATCGGAATCCTGTTCAGGTGGGCGGTGCGCGTTGCCTGCTTAGCGAACAGATAATGGAGAAACACTTCTCCAGTTTTGTGAAGACAATAACCTATTCCTATCTAGTACGAATTTCCGACACGGCTCGCGTCGCACAGTGACATGGCGCTCTGACTCGACCATATTCCAGTAAGCTACCATTGGCGCGATTGTCCAGAACTGTAGATCGTACTGGACGACCTACGTCAAATCTGACCATGCGTTAGTTTTAGTGCGGTTTTTGCTGCAGCTCAACGGCCATCGACGCAGACCACAAACTCGACTGGCCGTTGAACGTTTGTGTAATTCGGCTGTTAGCAACAGGTACGAACAGAGACCACCCGAGGAACAAAGGACTCCGACGAGCAGTGGGACCAAATTAAGCAGGCAATGCATTTGGCAGCAGATTTCGTCTGCGGTACTAGGTCTAGCGTTCATCAAAGACAATGGATCTCGCAAGGGTCGCTGGGTCTAATGCAGCAAAAACGCCAGCTGCCCAACTGCAAGGAAGTGAATAAGATGCGTCGGCATTTGCAGCATCAGTTGACGATAAGCCTTAGGAATGATCGCGAAAACTGGTGGGTTAAGGTAACCAAAGAGATGGAAGTAGTGGCCGCTTGAGGCGACAGTCAAAGACTGTTTAAGCTTATACGTGACAGCGGTGGGCGACGACCTTCGGTTAGTGAAGTCGTGTGCGACGGGAATGGGGAACTCATCCATGGCAGACATCAAAGGGTGGACCGTTGGGTTAAGTTTAGCTCATCACACGCTAACGTATCTAGGCCGACGTCTGTAGCTGCGAATCCTTGGGAGGTGTCCGCCGACCCCCCCCCNAACAGAATTGCAAGTGAAGCCGAATATTCGACTTCTGAAGAGAGGAAAGGTAGCCGATCCCGACGAACTTCCCCCAGTTCTTTTCAAACTGAGTGGAGGAGCTCTGATAAAATCACTTACCTCCTTGTTTTGTGATATTTAGAACGAGGAACGTATTCCGTTGTCGTGGGGTGAGTCACCGGCTGTACCCATCCTAAAGAAGGGCACATGGAGTGACTAGCAATCATCGTTGCATTAATTTAATTCCGATAAATACTGCGGTGTTATCTTCAATAATGCTGCGCCGTTTGACACTGATTCGCGAGAGTAATATCCGCGAACACCAGGCAGGATTTCGTCCAGGTCGAGGTTGCATCGACCAGATATTCACTCTCCGGCAGTCACTGGAAACGCGCCACACGCACTGCCGCCCTACGATCTTTGTCTTTCTCGACCTGAAAGGTGCTTTCGACCCCGTGGATCGACCAGCACTATTCAGTGCTCTCCACCGGAAGGGTATGCCAACGAAGTTCGCGAACCTGTTGTGAGCATTGAACTTGCATATCTACGGTCGCATGAGGGTATACGGTGAACTGTCAAGTCCATTCGAAACGACTAGCGTCCCATCTCTCCATTCCTGTTCAACCTCGTCATGGACGAGGTGGTGGGAGATGCTTTAGGAGGTCTCCAGGATGTAGGAATCAAACTGGGAAATGGAGGGAAGCTATGTGACTTAGATTACGCAGATGACGTTGTGTGCCTTCTCGAGTCTGTGGACCATGCACAACGTGCACTAGATAGACTCCTCGAGATCAGTTGCACGGTTTGGCATGTGCTTTGTACCTTCAAAGTGCAAAGTGCTGTTGTAAAACTAGAGGACAGTAGTGCCGAACTCGGTGCTGAGCAGAGAGGAATCAACGATTGTGGACCGTTCCACCTACCTTGGTAGCTGCGCGTCGGACGATGGTAGCTCGGCAGTGGAGGCAAATATGCGTATATCCAAGGCTCGGGCAGCTTACGCTGGACTGAAGCACTGTTGCCATCGGCCTGATATTTCACTGAAGTTGGGAGGTCGTGTGTACTGTGCCACAGTGCGTTCAGTTCTGTTGTACAGTTGCGAGACGTGGAGTATGCGTGCGGGCGATGTTCGTCGGTTGGAGGTTTTCGACAACCGATGTTTACGTAGTATGGTTAGGATTGGATGGAGTAACCGGGTGAGTAATACTGAGGTCAGGAATCCAATACTGCGTGTCGATTGTTTCGGCATAGATGTCTCACGTCTTCGTGATTGGGGTCCGAAAGACTCGTCAACTAGCTGGCTGGAGACACTGAAGGACATGACAGTGAACCGCAAACAGTGGCGTTCTTGTCATTTTCTATAGAATCAGAATGACTAATAGACTGTGTTCCGCCTGTTGGCTGGAACAATATGTTATCTTTTGCCGCCTGTGAAGGTCCACTGCCTGTCCTCTTGGATATTCACTCTTTTCATAGTACCTTGTCACTCTTGGGGAAAGGCAGCGGTCGGTGAGGCTTACCTTGCTGTTTGCCGCTGGACGAGGTTGATGATGGTACTGTTTCGTGCTCTTTGCATACTCAGGCAAATGCTGTTCCACCAAACATTACTGTTCCTTTCTCTAATAATTCATGTTACTCTCCTCTCCTTCCTGTATCGTCACATTCATCAGGAACTTCGACAAGCCTCACTAGTGGTAATGTCGCTGGAAGAAGTTCTGTTCGTGTTCTCTGGGGTTCTTCTACTAGCATTAAAACCTCACGGATTCCGTTCTTGCTTGCTGATTTTCTTCGCCTACGGTAGCCCTTTAAACTCGTCATATTCGGTTGGCGGACACTAACCCGTATAGAATGACAGGGGTGTTTGGCTCGTTGATGTATTGTATCCAAGACGATGGGATTAAAGACTACAGATGTCGTAAGATTGTCCTTCGCTGAAACCTAATTACATGTTTACTAATCATGACTGCTGGTCGCCACCATTAGTCCTGGTGATCTTAGAGGCCATGAATTCATGTTTATTCCGTTGCTGATTTGCTCTACGCATGGAATGATTAACACAGGGGCGCTTTAGATAGACCAGTTTCAATGATGACCATCCCAGTTAGATTTGCTAGTTGGGGCGGATGACCGTCATCCACAAAATACAGGAGTTATCCTAGCGATAGATTATGCGACCCAAAACGTCACCCTCCATTCTTTTTTTCGAATACAAATGTAAAGTTCTGTTATTTGTATTTGTCGATTCGCCATCGTCCGGCCCCCAAGCACTCCGCAGAGCGTTGGACTGAGGTACCGTCTCATCCCCACCATGCTTATGCATCAAGCATGCATAACAGTTTGGAGAAGTAATATCTTCGCGCAACTGTTATTATACCTACAGTTCATGAGTGCTGTCGAAGGGCTTAGTTGTACCTCACATATATGCGGCCTTATGCAGACAAATAATCAAGACCCTGAAATCAAGGATAGCGTCGAACCACATCAGGTCTCAGTAACTCATGTGTCACCAACGCCATCACTTTTTGGCACTAAACAACAAAGCAAGCGCCTTTTCGATCGAGTTACACTTTGAAATGTAAAGAATGAATGTGATCGGTAGACAGTTAGTAGATGGAAGTAGGGAGAGGAATGCAAGAGTTGCCAACACAAGGGATACAGTGTAAATGCACAAACAAACTTTTCGATCAGACTCATTCGACAGAATGACGATATCATCGCTACTCCTTATGGTTGTTATAGTGTGACTGTATATATATATATATATATATATATATATAATGCCTGACCACTTAGAGAAGACAGGCATTCGAAAGCTGCAGATATATTTTCGACCATTTGTTTTAGCAAAATCGAACGCTGCCACGTCGCTGTACCTTTTTGAATAACTGGCTGGACAGGCGGTTTTACTTACATGGAGGGAACGTGCACTATAGCCACCAAGGTTTTCAGATTTATTGCCGTTGGATTTTCTGATATGTGAGGAGAAAGGCCTATTACTCTAAATCAGAGGATTTAGATTTGAGAACCAGTATGAAGCGGTTGTACCGGGGAATATCAAACTTGACATTAAGGAGGCTCCTCCAAAATATCCTCTGAATATTCCACCTGCGCAGTTTTCCTACACTTGGTCTGGCAAGGATCTAATGACCATTACGCGTATAGGACGACGCGATGTTCATTTCCAGAGCTGGGAAATAATGAACTGAATCCTCTAAGCTATAATTATTTTTTACTAAATTCTTCAAGCATAAATGCATTAGAAGGATCATACCCCACTGCAGATACACGGGTCAGACTTTTGCGTCATAGGTTCCTTTTTGGGCTTCCAAAGGAAAACCTCTTCCGTAGTATGGACAACGGTAAAGTATCGCTCTCAAATATCTCCAGCGCCCTTTATGCAGGGGACCTTACCTACCCTCGTTCTTCCCATGTAGGGGCCATGCAAGATGTCATGAAATATTGCATCTCAGTGGTTTTGGTTCATGGTAGGATTAAATGAAGGGTAGGAAATAAATCGGACGCATTACTTGGGCCGGTGTTCACTTCGTTTCGTTGCTTTCGGTGTCCTCACGCTAAACCATGTAGGGGAACGAGCTATCCTTATGCTGTATCTTCAAAGCGCGCGTAAAATATCCCACTTTCATAATCGCTAGTTGTAGCTAAGGTATAATTTCGTTCGATTCACTCTTCGCGTGTCAGGTAATCTGGATTCCCCATTGCTCGTGATTATGCTGGCGCCGAGATCGGTCTGAGCAGGGAAGCCGAGGATGCACGATTAGACTAGACATAAGTCAGCAGTCTTAAAATTGTTCTGTACACGCCAGTAACGGTAGAATAAAGAGTCACTGTTTACGCGCCTATTGATTGCAACTCCTGCAATAAAGACGTTCTGTCGTGAATTATCCTGATTACTCCGGAGTTTCGTTTAACATACCTGGTGGTCATTGATAGCGGTTTAACGCACAACTTGGCCACCTAGCGAAGACTGAACAGGATCTCGGGGACCTATTTTCTGTTCCAGCGAGTCGCACTAACAAAGGTGAACGCTTCATCCAAATCTGTTCCGATGAACAGGAACTTCTGCCGTAAAGTGCAACATCGGTCTACCTGGCATCCTCCGCCTTCACAGCGTTGGACTCAGGTTGACCACATTGCCACTGGTCATCGATGGCTGGATTAACCAAGAATCGTCGGTCATTCTAGTTCACACATGTGGACTTAGTCTACGTTTCGACCCGAGTTCGTCTTTGTTTGGGTCTAATGTTCCACCTTCAAAATATAAACTTCTGTTGCAGGACGAGATTGGCTCGAGGCCGTGCACTGTTCTTGCCGTGGAAGAATTGGGTGAATTAGATGGATTTGTTATTTGGGTTGTTGCAACTCGCCAAATGGTATTATATCGAATGAGATGTTTCCCGGCGTACAGAAGGTTCGATTGGCATTCATCAACTTAAGGCATCTGCGGTGTCGGCAAAACACTCGGTTATCACTCAAAGGTCGGCGCTGCTATACGGCTTCTAAACATGACCACTGGGGGCAAATGCGACCGAACGCCGTTCCGTTTGTACCAACGGTAAGTTACGTTGGGATGATTTTCTGAGTAACTCATTTAAGGGGTAGGTTACTCGGTCCTGTGGTTCCTTCTTTGGAAGAGGCAATGAATATAAATAGACTGAGGTGGTTGCAGCGTGCCTCGTTTTCCCCCCACGGCACGTACCCCGTATGCATTTTGTCGGGGTGGGTAGTATTTGTAAGATGTATCACCGTGGCCAGTTGATAACGTAATGGCCTGATTCGTGTGGGTCCAATCGGACTGTCGGGTTAGGGCCCACATGATCCCATTCACCGATAATTGGAGACAATAGATGATGTGGCCTAATGTTGCAGTCATTGGTGTTCTTGTATTAGGAATCTTTCCTCGTCCAGTCCTCCGACTTAGTATTTTTTTTCCAGCTGCTCATTCACTATTTTTCGATAGTTTCTCTTTTGATTACATGGTACTGGGAGACGGTAACTAAAACCAGAGAACTTCGGTGCAAGGCTAATGGTTGTAAAAAGGGAACCGCTCATCGGTGCGAAATAATTCACAAAATCCAAGTACATGTAACATGATCCGTGATACTTAATTAAAACATCAATTAATATAATTTTTGTGGGGGGTTGATGGTGTGGAGAACTATTAGAAATAAAGTCGACACAACCAGTATCCTTGATGAATAATTGTCACAGCATTGTTAACAAGGAAATTGCTGACTATGGCGACATGAATCTGAGCCACGGCTTACCAAAGTCGGAATTCTATAGGTAGACTGGAATCTTCAGGTGAACGTTTAGTTGGTCAACTGCTTTTATTCCAACAAACTGGAAGTGATCTGTCTTACTATGTTTGAGTGGTTGTGCATTGCCAAAAGCAGGTCAGTCTGGATTACTTCTGGCCATCTTATTCATACTCGCTCTATTGATCACTGTTGAGCTAGTGCTGGGCGAGGACCTTTACTGCGAGTGCGCTTAGCGGTTTTGCCCATGGGCCTGGAGACAGCTCATGGTGTCGGACGTTAAATGAAACCAGTGCCTAGGTACTAACAGCTACGCCACTGTCTTGTTCGCGAGTCTTCTCACGGATCGAAATGTGAGTTCACAAGTAAGATTGACTGATACCAGTAATAGACCTGTCTTTTAGTGGCCTTTCCAGTTGATCAAAATTGCATTCAGGCGTTTGAATCTATGGTAGCAAAACTAGATCTCGGGTTGACTAGTTTCCATCTCGCACCAAGAAACAAAATTTCGCCCTCTTGGGGACTTCGATGTTTGTCTGTTGGAAATGCTTGAGCAGTAGACATTTCAGACTTGTGGAAGGTAAGGTAGTCGTTAGGTGAAACAGATTAAATCCTTTAACGTATGTTCCAAGCTTTGTCAGTTTTCTTTTTTCCCTCGAAATTCATATGGTCAATATAGCCTTCAACTTCGAACGGACATTCAAGAACTCCAAGTTGTATCCACTTATTACGAATGAGTAACCGCGGCGCCAGTTACTATCCCCTAGAACCAGTCTAGTAACTAACAATCAAGGTAGTATATTAAGAAACTTTGGAAGATGCCCGGAGTATGACCCTGAACGTGTCTTCTTTCGGATTCTGAGACCGCAGTTGATATGATCTCCCTGGTCGATAGAACGAAGAAGACTCGAGTCAACAGCCAAGCGCGATCAATGTACTGTATATATGGTCGTATCGAAACAGCACCGATATATCAATACACGCGCAGGCAAACCACGGCAGAGCATTGATGAGTGGTCGAATCGATTCGAAAGTGAGTACTGCCGAAAAGTGCAGCACGAGCCGAAACGTATCGACATCGTGTGCGATGAAACAACCGCAACTAAACAAATGTCACAATGGATATAAGCGTCAGAGATCTCAGAGAAATTGGTGTCCAAGAATAATCGATTTTCTCCAAAAGATCGATGCTACAACAAGTCCATCATTTGAACCTCCTAGAATCACCAACTTCAGCATCCAGCGAACAATTTTTGAGAACGCATACTTCTCCATAGAGATTCACGGGAATGGGATGTCACTGCATGTGGCCATCGACGGCGTCTGACACCCGTGGAGCCTGTTATTCCCGCAACAGGACGTAGTCACATAAATAGATTGAAATGTGCATGTATTTAATGTCTGTCGTTTGGGCATTCTTATAAGCTCAGTTGAAATCGTTCGAGTTACCTTTTCTTAATTTGTCTTCTCTGAGCTCATTAGAAAGTAGCCTTTGTTATTCTGCCCGTCACTGATTTACAACGTGTAACTCTGGGGTGAGGACAGCAGTCAGTTGAGCTTGCCGTGTTGTCTAACACCGGACGGTGGTGATGATGCCATTTTACAAGACCATATTCGTCGCAGTTATCTTGTGAATGACCATAATTTTTTGTTTATCTTTTGCCAGAAATACTCTGACGATAACACGCGTCGGGGCCCTCTCCGGACTAGAACAAGGTTGCAAACCGGTTACTCTGACCAAACCTGGAACTAAGTTTACCTTCGCAGCTAGTCGCATTCCAGTGGAATTTGTGGAATGTTCTGCCATCGACGACATTTCTCCCGTAAAGAAATGGTTACAAAAAATATAAATTTCGTCTGCGTGTGTTCTTCTAACAGTCATCTTTTAGGTCTTCATTTCGCTCGGGGTTTTTTCGATCAGTGCAAATGTTGGTTTTTATATCAGGTCCGAAACTGCGATTAACTTGTTCCTAAAAATGTCTCATATATCACGTTTAGTAGGAAGTATATCTATCGGATGGGTGCGGTCTACCTGATGCATTCTATCTACTTCATAGATGTGCAGAAAACTTAGTGCAAAGTATATCCTACAAATGAAGTAATCTTTCTTAGTAGCGCCGTTCGCGTAACATATTGAATGTCGTGAGCATATAAATCCTAGTTATTTTTCAAGAGATGCTAGTGGATTTAAGCGCGTAATCAGCATAAGTTACTCGATCTGTTCAGCGGCGTAGCTACCCTACCCACTGTTAGCACAACTCTGTAGTGGTCGGATATTACTAAAAAGCAATGCGAAAAGAAGAAACAGGCTCAGTATGTAAACTAACTATTCCATATTCCAACCCAGTTGACCGTAGTCTGTAGATTGGTCATGGGTGTGACGACTCAGTTGCTCATCAGGGAGTATATGGTTAACTTAGGGCTATCTTTAATGGAATCAGCATCATCGTTCAACGTTAAACAGCAAGGCAAGCCTCACTGACCGCTGTCTTTTCCCCAGAATTACATGTTTCTAATAAAGACAGTAACTACTCAAGAGGAACAGAGAGTGGACCCAGGCTGGAAAGATTAAGAATGCTGCTGTAGCCAACACACGGAGCACAGTCTAACTTTACAAACACACTTTCAATCATTCTGATTCCACAGAAAATGACAAGACCGCCACTGTTTGCGGTTCACTGTCGTCCTTCAGTGTCTCCAGCCAGCTGGTTGACGAGTCTTTCGGACCCCAACCACGAAGGCGTGAGACACCTACTTTACCTAACTTCGCTGTACATTTTCTCATTCCACGTCATCCGTTGGCCTCCGCATGGCTTCTTCCATTCCTTAGGAGGAACAAAAAATAGGGCCCGGTATGGTAGACGAGTGTTCGTCACACGCAACACGTGACCCAGCCACCGTAGTCTACTAAGTTTCATACGCTGAAACAAGCTATTTCCAGAAGTGGCACCCAATACCAGATCCCCAACCTTAATATTACTCATCCGGTCACTCCATCCAATCCTAACCATACTACGTAAACATCGGTTGTCGAAAACCTCCAACCGACGAACATCGCCCACACGCATACTCCACGTCTCGCAACTGTACAACAGAACTGAACGCACTGTGGCACAGTACACACGGCCTCCCAACTTCAGTGAAATATCAAGCCGATGGCAACAGTGCTTCAGTCCAGCGTAAGCTGCCCGAGCCTTGAATATAGGCATATTTACCTCCACTGCCGAGCTACCATCGTCCGACACGCAGTTACCAAGGTAGGTGGAACGGTCCACAATCGTTGATTCCTCTCTGCTCAGCACCAAGTTCGACACTACTGTCCTCTAGTTTTACAACAGCACTTTGCACTTTGAAAGTACAAAGCACATGCCAAACCGTGCAACCGATCTCGAGGAGTCTATCTAGTGCCTGCTGTGCATGGGTGGGGGACATTTTGCATGTGATCCCGTTTGGCTTGTCGGTTGTCATTGTCTAAGGATATTCTTGTTCTGTACATACTTATAGCTTCGTCTTATCTGGTTTGCAAAAATGATCCTTTGGGGCTTCGATATCGCTCGCAGCTCATTCACTGAACATCAAAAGTGACTCTCCATCGGGATGTCCGGTTTGTGCTAACCTTGGTCACACTCATCCATATATTGGGTATGGAATTCCTGACAAAAAAGACGTTAGTAATACAGTGGGGTGAATCCAAAGCTCTTCAGGATGCAACTCCTTCATATCTGAGCTTACTTCTCGGAGTGCGCGGAAGTTGGTTTTTCGTTCCACCAGGCATTTCTCCATCCCAGCTCATCTACTGTACAAAGCTCAAATCCACCCAGCATTTGGAAAATGCAGTCACGTGTGGAATGGAGCTTTGTCTGCCTCTCATTCCGCTTTTGATCCGGTTCAACGAAAGGCCATCCGATTGATCAACGGCCCTTCATTAACATGCTCTGTAGTCACTACCCCGTCCTCGGGCAGTTGCTTCGTTAACTCTTCTACCGACGTTATTTCGGTGCTTGTTCTTCGTAGCTTGACTCAACAGTTCATCCCCCTGTAACCTTTTCCGTATACAGACAGGTAATCATCCCTGTCAAGCTTCTGTTGCTAGGCTTCATACTTCTTCTCAGTCTTCACTTTCCCCTCGGCTTCTAAACTGTGAAACACCCTCCCACCCTTTCGTATTCCAACTCGTTTACAATCTTTTCCTCTTCAAATACAAAATCAATAAGCTGAATCCCACGTGGACTCACGCTCACTCCCTCCCTCCATTACGATGTCTTTTGATCATGGGATTTACCCTTCATACTGTTTTTCAAGTTGTGTAATAAAAATACTTCAGTTGCTATGTTGATTTCTTGCAAATCTACGCCCGAATACCACATACAGTAAGATGTATATATTCCCGGAACGTCAGCTGACGGCCAAACTGGAAAATGACCGTTAGCAGTGATGGATAAAGAGATCTAAGGAAGAGGAAATAGTTACGACTATTAGCAGAAGTCGCAACCTCTGCCACCTGATTGGAACCAATGGTCCACGGAAGCCAAGTGTGTTGGTCTATTAATCGACTCACATTCCCAGGAGGGTGGGTTGAAGCTGTGGGCGAAGCGTTTCAGTTGGTTCCTCTCTACAATAGGGTGCCCACCTGTGCCCGAAAATGAGGCAAAGACAGATACTCGTGCTCCATCAGAAATGAAGATTATCAGGGAGACAGACTTCCTGAAACAGCATGGGACATCTGGATGAGAGTGGATATCTCCGTTCTAGTTGAAGGACGGCAGTGAAGGAGTTAGCGAAAGCCCTTGAAACAGTTTGAAATGAGGATTGGGTTCCTAAGGATTAGTGTGAGTCCGTGAATGATCGCAGGTTCTTATGTGGAAATCACAGGAATTAACTTTGTAAATACAACATCTAATCTCCTCCCAGATATTATCCTCCGCCGGTCATTTGGTGTATGCGTAAAAATCGAGCAAGTTCTCAACCCGACCAGGGTTGCGCTGATTAGATGTGGTCAAACGCCTGAGATACTTGAGGCTACTGACTGCTTCTAACTAATGATCACAAAGGCTTTTGCCAGTCTTTGAGAGGTACCTTGCATTTTGAAGGTGCAAAGCACACCGTACCCAGGAACATCAATCGCACGTTGAGTTGCCTGCGCATTGTCGAATCAAAAACTGCTCCCTGGGAGGAGCTCAACTCCACCATCTGAAAGACCAGATAAAGCTTTCTGTAGGACATCCTCTATGACAAAGGTGAATAGAAATGGGGATACAAGGCATGTTTGCCGTACTCCACTGGAGACGATCAGGGGTGGCGAAAGTTGTACACAAGCCTTAATCCGAGCTGACTTATGACGGTACAGCTCCTTGAGGACTCCATTTCTCAACAAACAATGCTGTAGTGCAGACCTGCCAACAGTGCCAAAGGCTGCGCGAATGTCCAAGAACACGATGACCGTTAGCCTTTGGAAGGGGAAACGATACTCTAACACCTGACGGAGGGTAAAGAGCACTAGCAGCATAAGAATTATTCCATGGACACCAGGGCCCTCGGACTTGGACAAAAACAAGACGTACGACAGTTTGAAAGGATAGATTGCGGGAGACTTGCCAACTTGTTCATTATGAAAAACGCTCTACTTTGTGACGAAATATCGGCAGAAGTTGTCGAGCGACTTATGAGCAACGTCAAAAAATCCCGGGTTGTTGCCGCCACCAACGGTGAAGACAAGAAGTGTTAAGTTTTTAACCGTTGGTTTCTTCAAGTTGCTACTATCAGTTCCTTTTTGTCACGATTCTTATCGATAACACATGGACGAATGTGATCGTCGTTAACAGGAACCGAGGGTTTCAAGAGGGAGACATTTTTCGTCTCACGTATTTGTGGCACACCGGCAGAGCAACAACACTGAATTTTTTATTAGGCCGTCTTCATCCCACAAACCAAATTAGGCGTAAGATACTGGGCTCTATGGTTGAGCTTTGACATATTAAGGGGAATGGAGAATCGTTTGCGCACGTTCGCAGAATGTCGGTCTCGTTTTACTGCTCAAGGAAAGCAATGACTGGAAGATAGATCGATGGCGTGACAAAAAAGGTGATAGTATCCAGTAGACTGGCTAGTGCACATTCATCTGGACTGTTCAGTTGCAATACCCGAGGCCCCTCTTCGCCAGGCGAGCTTTTGCCCAGATAGATATAGCCGGCCTGCCGCTGCATTCGTATCATACTAAAGTAGTTATGCGACTCCCGTTTGTTCTGTGTAAATAGTATTGTCTTATGGTAGGTGATGATTTTGATTACTTTTGGGTAGCAGTCCACGGAAGCACTAGTCCATCTCCGACTCAGTCGGGTTTGCTTTGACCGGATGTTCACTTTGTGGCAAATCTTAGAACAGGACTAAACTCCCTTAGGCGCACGACCTGTCTGCCTTGACCTGAAAACATCCGACTCAGTCAGTGGTGCATTCTTTGGTGCTGCCTGGTATTAAAGTGCGCCATGAAAAACCATTTCACTCTACCGATCTTTGTGTTAACAGCCGAAGATCTTTCAACGGAGTTCACCAGACGAAATGGTGTCTGCCGAGAATGTTTCTTTACACCTTTTCTTTCCAAGTTTCTCATTAAGGTTGGGACCCAAGAGACTCTCCCCTGGCGGAGATTGGTGACATTAGGTGACATGACCTAACGTCGCAGTCAGTGATGTGGCATTCACAATCTTCTTTCCGTGTGGTTGTTCAACTTATTTTTTTCCTATCAACCTTGGACGTGAAATATTTGTCATTTTGTAGGCTCCTCCAATTAATCACCTTTCAGCTGGTCTTTCTTTATTCCTCTTTAGATTTTTCGCTTTTGCTGTGTACCAGTCAATGATGGTAGTGGTTGTCAATACAGAAACGGGAACTTCGTATCAAGCGAGAATGGGATATGCGGGCGGGCGAGTAGCGTCAGCGAGAAAAGTCGTTTTTCGTGTTGTCACCATAAATATTGATATCTTTTTCCTTTTCACGCTTTTACGGGGCACGATCATTACTGAAAGGCCGCTCGACATTCCCGCTACTGACTTCGGTTGGGCAGTCCCCAGCCAATAGCAATACTCACCTTATAAGCTCAAATCAAGTTAGGAAGCGCCGGCTAAATTCTTTATACCTCCGCGCCAAGTCATTCTCCAACTGCCGCATCGCCTCCTCCAGAATTCGGTATCGAGTGCAGTACAAAAAAGCAGGTAATAGGGAGACACGCAATGCGCATCCAATCCAACGAATGTGATGCGGAACCATAAACTCAGCCAAAGGACGACTGTCTGCACCCAAAACACGACAATTCCTCACCCGATGCTCCCGTCAGACTCGAGCAATGCTTCGAGACTACATTTGACGTGTTTTAACGGATTGCACGCCTTCACGATCCAACGAGTGGTATAGGATGGCCTAACCCAAGCCGGAGATCCAATCATGCCTGGAAGGTCAATGGGTAGAGGCCTGACGAAGTAATCTCCTTGTCCTCCCATTAGAGGATTGATCTGAGTTAGCAGCACAGTCGGAAAAACGAGTAGAAAAATTGATCCAAGTAGATGAACTTCCATTCAGCTATACCCCACTGCCTTGCGGTCAGGTTCTTGTCAGAACCAAAGGCTTTGGTTGAGAACCCCAACCGTTCTTCCGCTTTGGCGGCTGGACTCCCTAGCAGTACCCGTCCATCAATCCCCATGAGTTACACGCCTACAAATAATTCCATGCTGCATCGGTTGTCGCGCAGGATAATCAGGACCGCGCTGCCCACTGCATCGAGCGGTGGAGTGGGTAGTGATAAGTATGCTACTGCTCAGAGTTCCCTCTCTTCAATTCAACCAGTCCCTTCTGTCTATAATGCAAATTCTTTGACCATTCTGCCCAACCATAGTGAGCACACTCCCGATACTCGCAAAGGTTCGTTGTCAAGTGGTGTAACGGCTTTCAGTCTGTTAGCTCGCATTCCTTCAAGCCTTGTCAGCCTCTGAATCTAGGTTCCTTCAATGTGCGCATTTTAACGCAGCTTGGCCAACAGGCGTATTTGGCTCTGAAAACAGGCTCACTTTCGATTGATGTCTGTTGCGTGAGGGAAACACGAAATCAGGATTCGAGTAGAATAATTCAACTAACTGCACCAAATATCTCGTCAAGATATTTCCTTCACACTTCAAGAGACGAAGCAGCTCAAGCTAGGGCTCAACGCGATGTAGGAATAGTCAGAGTGAGAAGCCCCCTTAGACTGGAGGCCAGTCAACATTCGCTTGTACGCCGTGAGACTGCAGGAATCAGTCGGCTTCCGGAAGGTTGGTAATGTTAAGCAGAGCTTATTTGTTATCTCGCTCTAAGCCCCAACAAACTGCGGCACTGACATGCAACCAACGATTATTATGGGAGTACTCGTGTCACTTTGATCGTGAAGAGGCAAAGGCTTGATGACTGGGTGGTAGGTGGGAGGGTGATTTTTAATGCACAAGTTGGAAAACTGAGTGCATCGGAAATCCTGTTCAGGTGGGCGGTGCGGCGTTGACGCGTGCTTAGCGAGACAGATAAATGGAGAGAACACTTCTCCAGTTTGTGTTGAAGACAATAACTAATTCCTATCTAAGTACGCAATGTTCCGACAGCGGCTCGCGTCGCACAGTGACATGGCGCTCTGACTCGACCACAATTCCAGTAAACTACCATTGTGGCGCGATTGTCAGAACCTGTAGATCGTACTGGAGCGAACCTACGTCAAATCTGACCATCGTTTAGTTTTAGTGCGGTTTTTTGCTGCAGCTCAAACGGCCTCGACTCAGACCACAAACTCGCTGGCGTTGATACGTTGTTAATTCGGCTTTTTAGCAACAGGTACGACCAGAGACCAGATCCGAGGAACAAAAGATCGACGAGCAGTGGGAACCAAATTAAGCAGGCAATGCATTTGGCAGCAGATTTCTCTGCGTACTAGGTCTAGCGTTCATCAAAGACAATGGATCTCGCAAGGAGGTCGCGGTCTCCTAATGCAGAAGAAACGCCAGCTTTGCCAGCAACTGCAAGGAAGTGAATAAGTGCTCGGCATTTGCAGCAAATCAGTTGACGATAAGCCTTAGGAATGCATTCGCGAAAACTGGTGGGTTAAGGTAACAAAGCTAGATGGAAGTAGTGTGCCTGGCTTGAGGCGACAGTCAAAGACTGATTTTTAAGCTTTATAGCCGTGACAGCGGTGGGCGACGAACCTTCGTTAGTTGAAGTCGTGTGCGACGGGAATGGGGAACTCAATCCATTTGGAGACATCAAAGGGTGGACCGTTTGGGTTTATAGTTTTATGCTCATGCAACACGCTAACGTATCTAGGCCGACGTCTGTAGCTGCGAATCCTTGGAGGTGTCCCGCCGAACGCCCCCCCCCAACAGAATTGCAAGTGAAAGCCGAATATTCGCCTTCTGAAGAAGAGGAAAAGTAGCCGATCCGACGAACTTCCCCCAAGTTCTTTCAAACTGAGTGGAAGGAAGCTTTCTGATAAAATCACTTACCTCTTGTTTTGTGATATTTTAGAAAACGAGGAAAACGTATTCGTTGTCGTGGGGTGCGTCACCCGCTGTACCCATCCTAAAGAAGGGCACATGGAGTGACTAAGCAATCATCGGTTGCATTAATTTTTAAATTCGATAAATAGCTGCGGTGTTATTTCATAATGCTGCGCCGTTTGACACTGATTCGCGAGTAGAATATCCGCGAACACCCAGGCAGGATTATCGTTCCAGGTCGAGTTTGCATCGACCAGATATCCACTCTCCGGCAGTCCAATCCGGAAAACGCCGCCACAACGCACTGCCGCCCTAGACGTATCTTTGTCTTTTCTCGACCTGAAAGGTGCTTTCGACCCCGTTGGATCGACCAGCACTATTCAGCTGCTCTCCACCGGAAGGGTATGCCAACGCAAAGTTCGCGAACCTGTGTGAGCATATGAAGCTTGCATATCTACGGTCGCATGAAGGGTATACGGTGAACCCCTGTCCATAAGTGCATTCGAAACGACTGCGTCCATCATCTCCAATATCCTGTCACCCGTCATGGACGCGGTGGTGGGAGATGCTTTAGGAGGTCCCAGATGTAGGAAATCAAACTGGGAAAATGAGGGAAGCTTATGTGACTTAGATTACGCAGATGAAGTTGTGTTGCCTTCTTCGGAGTCTAGTGGACATGCACAACGTGCACTAGATTAGACTCCTCGAGATCAGTTGCACGGTTGGCAATGTGCTTGTACCTTCAAAGTGCAAAGTGCTGTTGTATAAACTAGAGGACAGTAGTGCCGAACACGGTGCTGACAGAGAGGAATCAACGATTGTGGACGTTCCACTACCTGGTAGCTGCGCGTCGGAACGAATGGTAGCTCGGCAAGTGGAGGCAAATATGCGTATATCCAAGGCTCGGGCAGCTTACGCTCTGGATCGGAAGCACTGTTGCCATCAGGCTGATATTTCACTGAAGTTTGGGAGGTCGTGTGTACTGTGCCACAAGTGCGTTCAAGTCTGTTGTAGCAGTTGCGAAAGACGTGGAGTAAATGCGTGCGGCGATTTTCGGTCCCGGTTGCCGCGGTTTCGCCAACCGATGTTTATCGTAGTATGGTTAGGATTGGATGGAGTAACCGGGTGAGTAATATTGAGGTCAGGAATCTAATACCGCCTGCCGATTCTAAGAATGCCTTTTTTCGGCACATTTGGCTCACGTCTTCGTGGTTGGGGTCCGAAAGACTCGTCAACTAGCTGGCTGGAGACACTGCTGGACATGGCGGTCACTGAGGCTTCCCTTGCTGTTTACCGCTGAACGATGGTGATGATGGTCGGAAACATCGGTAAGTGAACACAGAAAGCCCCCGAACCCACTTCACTTTGGCAAGGCGGGTCTCGCAACTACAACTAAGAACAGTGGTATTGTCAATCCTTGAGAGGAAGCTAGATGTTACGATGGTCCCACAAATTTCACAGGTTCGCAAAATGTGCTCCTTGTTTTCGCGATTCGTGGTTTAGAGACGGGGAATAGATGAGCGTGTTGTGAACTGCACATATTGGTTCTTCTTCGTGCGTTGTTTTCATCCTTCGTCATGATTCTGACGGTATACTATCTGTAGTGAAATCCATTATATATATATATATATATATATATATATATATATATATATATATATATATATATATATATATATATATATATATATATATATGAAGGTAGTGCGATTGCTGGCCCTTGGAAGGCAAAACAGGACCCCACTCAATCCGTTTATCCAATCTGTTCCTCGCGAGTTTGCTGTTCATACACGCGCAAAGTGACGGACGCTAGCACTCGCCCGTAACTGAAGAGAGACCGCAGCCGACTTCACCCGAGAAGACGGAACCAAACCTTCGGAGACAAAACTTAAGGTTCTCTTGCCAGCTGTGCTCTCCCGTATTTAAATGGAGTTGAAAAAATGCCTTCGGACCCCAGCACTTCGTGACGTCCAAAGGCCTAGAGTTCTTTAGAGATCTCTGACTCACGTGGGCCTATAGGAATAAACCACGAAAGTGTCGGAGTAGCTATAGAAGAGACTGAAGTAGAACGACGGTTAGACAATTCTTTAAAGTGCTCCGCCTAACCCACAGCACGTCACTGCTAACTGTGGATAGGCGAACCATCAGCCTCAGATAGTTTCGCTCACAATCAATGCCCTCTTACCGGTGGCTCGGATGAGGTGAAATAAAGAATTTACCACAGCCGCGGTATGTGAGACCACCACACCTCATGACCTCTACGTAAGCTTGGGTTGAGTCCGTCTCTTATCCAGCCGTGCTCCATCATACTCGCTACTAGTTTCGAAGGCCTAACATGCGTCCAGAAGCCCCAGAGAATCAGCAACCCAGGGTTAGAGACCAAGAGGGTTTTCTAGATGCGCTTTGTCCGGAGACAGCCGAATTACTCTAGCACTTATTTATCCCGCCAAAAGCACGACGTCGACCAGGTATATTGCACATAAGGACTCGTCCAGATTCCGACAGAAATTGTTCTTCGTTGTACCTAGGCGACAATCTGCACGAGCGCTCATCGAGATCAGCAAATCACGTCCGTCAGCGCGACAACTGCACATAGCCAAGTATCGGCTGGGATCCGATCAAGCAGCGCAGCTCCAATCCTCTCAGTGACAGCCACACCAACACCAGCAAGACCAGAAGCCGCAGTCTCAGTTTCCAGAAGGGTTCAGATAACACTCCAGCGAAGGACCGGGTGGGAATGTCAATCTCACGACAGCTGGAGTTTTTAATCCGATTGTCTTGGGTACAATTAATTAACGAGCCAAACATCCGTCAGCGTATACGGGCCAGTGTCCGTAAACCGGATGTGCCGAGTTCGAAGAGCCATCGTGAGCGGTCAGAACCAGCAAGCATGAATGGACTCAAGCTGGTTGACGAACCGCAGAGAACAAGGACAAAACTTCGCCCAGTGACATTACCACTAGTGGGGTACACTGAAGTCTGCGATGAAAGTGCTGATACGGGATGGGAATGACACGAACCATTAGAGAAACGAATAGCTACGCAGATCACTTTCGTAAGATGTGCACAAAGGTGGGCTAGATCACTGTCGCGCAGTAAACGGGAGCGACCGCCCGCTGTCCAGGTCATGGCCTACTTCTCGCCTACCCGAACTTCATGCATTTGGATCGCGGGTACGCCACCCGGGATCGGACCTCCCTGAATCAGCAACAATCCCAAACGGCCACGTCGTTAACTCTATGAACCTTGTACTAAGGGATTTTCCTGTTCCTACCAGATGTTACTGCACCACACTACCCGTTAGCGCCAGCTGGCGTTAAAAGCGAGGCAGGGGTGGCTAGCCCGTGAGTCCCTTGGTCCAAGCAAGTGTCTTCTGCAGTGCAATACGCCCTGAGTGCACCGATTTCCCAGCGGTCAACTTGATTTTTCCGCTTACTTTTGCTCGTAGTTCCAACCGGGAGTTAGTACCAGTGACTGCAGTGTAACGAAGTGAGCAGCTGTAAGGGTCGAGCGGAATAACCATCGGGCAGCCACCGTAATTAACACTAAGGAATCTTTGTACTCCAGAATAGCGGAGTCCAGATGCGGATTAAGCAGTTGCTTAATAAGAAATGAACAACAAGGCACGTTGCTGCAGCACCAACATGCCAAACAATGGGAACGGCCCGGGAAAACGACCTTCACGGACTGAATAGTATGACAGCTCAAACAGTAATTGCGATCAAGCGAAGGAAACCTACCTTTGGCGCTTCAGCCCTGATTTGAAAATCATTAAGTAGTACATGCTGGACCGCACGTCACGCAGCGCTGAGCACCCAGCTGCTTGATGAACGACGACCAGCGTAGAGTGTCACATCCAAACGCGGGGTAAGCAGCCGCTTGGCGAAAAAAACTAACAAGGAACTGATCCTAATATATCAAGCACATCTCGAAACTATGGATGCCATATGTGAAGATAAGCTACTGATAGAGAAATGACCATCCACAAAATCCCAACCATCATTTCAACCCTTCCAAAGCACTGGATTGTCAGAGGCAACAACCTATGAATGGGCTGAATTCAGCATAGAGGTGGAACAAAAAAACAGGAGTTGACCGGTCAGTTTATTGATCACTCTCACTTGCTAACATGTCGGTAGGTTAGCATGCATCTGCCGCAGTACTGCCGGTCAAAATGACTAGCCATAAATATTCCAGCGCCACACTTTTCACTGGGGCATTCACGGCGCAAACGTGTTATTTTTCCGTTTGAATCCACCTGAATCATAGGTCACGCAGAACGACAAGTTACCTTGTAAAATTTGAGAGTAGCCAATTTGACCTTCTTTCTCTTGTGCTTGATTTTCTTGGGTGTTGTATAAACCTTCTTCTTTCGTTTCTTGGCCCCACCGGCCAGCTGGTAGTGTAATTCAAGGCATGAGTTTTCATCCAAAGCCAAGTCCTCGAGGATCTCATCACTCCGCAAAAGACGTCCCTCATGAGACAAATAACACCCTTCATCCGACCCTTCTAGGCGGTCCAGCAGTGACTTGGTCGAATCAGATGGTGATACATCCAACGACAACAAGCCGGAGACCGGCGAACGCAGAAACAGCAGCATCACGTCCCGCAAGCGACAGCGCGAACTAGCGGCATTCAAACAAACGTAAGTCACGTGTGCCGCTCGGCCCAGTTCAGTGAGTTTGAGGAGCCTAAGAATAGTAGCTTTCGAGTGGTCCGGGTTCTGGTGATACGTATTCGGGTCAGTAGCAGGCCTAGATATTCGGGGTACGTTTGTTTCCAGTGCGTTTTTGTCCGTTCTTCCAGTGGGACGCTGTCCGGAGACCAAATCTGGAAGAGGGACGGAAATGGTTGATTAAGCTACTTGTTGTTAATGGCGTGTTTGCCAGAAACCAGCATAGGCTATGCACTACATACCGCAAACCATCCACTCATATGACAGCAGCCACCTTTGTCTTAACGGCGGCCCCATTTTACACTGCAACCCGTACAGCCACTTCACTCATATTGACGCCATTCAGAGGGAAACTGTGGCTAGGTTATCGTTCTCAGTATAAAGCTGGGGGCTTTGGAATTAAAAATTAGTACGGAACTGCAACTGAGATTGACAGAGAGTGAGCAGGAAAGGTGGAAGAGGGGAGGAAGTTGCCATTCCTTATTTAATTGAGGACAAAACAGCCTTGCCTCCGCAGCGGTCTGTGGGGTATATTTTGTTCCTTTGTGCATGGGTGCTGCGTGTTCGTGTTCGTCTCCACGTTGGAGATAGCCCACGGCATATTTTTCTTTTTTTGTCGTCTTACTTTTAGTGCTCTCTTTCTCTCGCTATTTTGTTTTTTTTACGTCCTCTTATGTCCTTTTAATCTGTCTCCTTTCCCCTCCTATTTGTTTCATCTGCTTTGATAGGAGTGTTTCAATCAGCCCCTGTCTGTCTGTTTTTAGTAACCTTAACGGCTTCGGGCAGCATTTTTCTCCCTCTTACTCTCAGTTGACTAGGCTGTCTGCCCCCTTTTTCTCTTCCTTTTATTGCCAGCTGACATTCTTTCCCTGGCAATTTCCCCGATTGTCCTTGCCGTGTAACTGCGGGGCAAAATTTTGGGTGTACGCATTCCGCCGCAGTCTGCAAGGTGATTCCGTTTGTGCTCTTCCCAAATTTCCACTCTTTATTTCCACTTTCTTTTATTTTGTCTGCATTTTGCTTATTCCCCCGCGGACGGCTTTCTTCGTTACTGCCCAGTCCCATTTTTCTGTGGCAGAAGGGGCCGCGTGGGTGTCAGAATTCTACGCATTAACTGTACCGGTCCATTGAAGTTAGTGTTAATAGCAGTGGAAGCCTCCTCTCTGTGGCAGGCCTTTCTGGCTGAGCTCGGCCCTGCTGCCATTCTGCCATGACCCCACTTGCTTCGGGCGTTCATTCACCAGGAAGCGGATGGGGCACGCAACGAGAGAACATGTTTCGTGCACATCTACATGCATGTGCCTATATGAGCAGTCGTTCTGCCATGATCACCACTGGCATCGGATCGTTCCCTCGCCACAATGAGTGTCACCCTGTGACAAATTCTATCGCTGGACCGATTGTCTTAGCGCGGATCTCGCAGTACGTTTGCTTACCCTTTACCAATGTAACCATGTGTGCGTCTCCCTTACTCAAATCGGTACAATTGCAATTCCAACAACTCTGGCACTCGACCGGGACAACGAAAGGACAGTCGACAGCGATAGCAGGTCCAGCGCATTTTGACAGGAGTGAGCGAGCTGGGCATGCGTGAGCAATGTCCAAGTAGCGACCTCTCTGGGCGGTCAGCGTTTGGTTAAACAAGCGAACAAGAGGAACAAATCCATGTTCCGCTGCAGTGCCATCGCTGTTTCAAATGGCGCACCGAGGAACTGCTCGCAAGTATTTTGATTTAGTCTCCTGTGGAAAGCTGCGTTACCTCCTACCTGTGCGGCAGTCTGCCGTGGCGAGTCTAATAGGCGATATTTTCCGACAGAATGAGGACGGTTCTCTAGTTTTCAGCCCCAGACTTTGTCTCCTTGGACTCAGGGTGACTGCCCAGTGCCAATATGGTAGATAGCTTGAACGGGCACCCGTTTTTCTTGCGTTTTTTGATGCATGTATTGAGCATGAGGACCGCTCTTGCCAATCTGCGCTGCATGCATCGAACGCTCGGAGTTCGGAGCCAGTCGAAATGCGCCACGCTCAAAAGGCCATTGATGAGTTTTGTGGCCCTCTTTTGGATTCCCCAAATATTTTTATTCCCTCTCAGGATGAACGGACGTGCCCCTGTGCTTACGTCAGCCTGTGGTCTAATTGGGCTTGTGGATAGCGCTAGGAAATTATCTGAGTTGAACTTTTTGACGCTGTGCACCAGCTGATTTGGCCTCAGAGTCGCAACGCATGGCTGAGTATGATCCCCCTAAAATACCGTTTTTTACCAGAATTCATAAAATAACAAATGTCTTTGGTGCTTTATCCTGTATATGCATTGCAAGCTTGAACGGTTGTTCGTTCGAACGGGTCGTGCTACTTTGACATTTACTGCTCCGGGACCCGCTTGAACCCAGTGCATTTTTCTCTGTAGCAGCATCTGCTCCCGCTTTGAGTCTTCTTGATAGAATATTTGAGGCTGATTTGCCCTTGTATATTCTTTAGTCTGCAATGTAGCGTAACAGAAACTACGAATTAGTTGTGTATCACTTTCGAGATTCAACTTTTGCCGTGCATCGCCATAACAATATTGCATTGCTGAAACTGACCAACGTGGCGCAATAAAACATTCTACATATTCAAAGGAGAATCACAAGTGCCATAAAGCGAGGAAGTAACCCAGAAAGTCTCCCAGGAAGTGTTAGATGCTTTTGATTCTGTCAACACCGTTAGATATTTTAGTCCCGCCAGCACAGGTCCATGCTTTTGTAATACAGGCTGTAAGAAAACTGATGTTTATTATTGTGGGACTACGGAAATTAGGATGCAGTTATCCGCAGCTGAACAGCAGACCGAAACACAGTCAGAAGCGATTTCCTTTTGAAGATCAGTCCGAAGATAGATTAAGTGGACAGTAAAGATGACGCAATAGTCAAGCACCCCATTCCATCAACTCAACCGCCGTTGGAACTCTCCGGCGTGCAGTTGTCGGCATTCGACGAGCACAACTGGCAGCAGTGCTCGTTGATGAAGCAAATCAAAGAACGCATTGAATGCAAGATGTTGGATCCGGGACAGAGACCATCGTATCTTACGCACTGTCTTCGGAGGTGGGGATGGAGCCCACTGGTGGATGTTTCATTTTGAAAATCACCCACGGATATACCAGGAAAGAAAAAAACTCTAAGTGACTTGTTTGGTCAGCCTTTTAAAGTGTCCTAAAACCTGATTGACGGTGTAATGTCTGAGGCTGAACGCATCAGATTACACGTTAACACCGCGCCATATCTAGTGGTAAGGATGCCGAATTGTGCTATATTCCCGGATTACCTGAGCTACGGATCTAACCCGAACGCAATGCACACATCAGAAGCTGCTCTCCGTTGTCTGCCGACGTAGTCACAAAGCCACATGGCAGAAGGAGCGGGAAGCGTAAGACGAGGTGACCGCACGGTCAACTTTGGGGACATGGCGGACTACGTAGAGGGGCATGTAAAATTTGTTGATATCAGAATCAGTTGATTAGCTTTGAACTTTGAGAGCCAACTGCAATATGCTATGAAAGACCATAGCGGAGCGCTGCCTTGAAAATTTAGCCATGCCATTGCTGCGTCCAGGTGCGAATTTTGCGGCACAAACCGCAGGTGATCCCACAGTCCGAATTTGACGAAGACCCAACCGAAGAGCGTTTGAGCGTGGGAAATATCTTTGGACCATCTTTGTTTACTTGAACCGGATGCAACGTGTGGCAACTCGACAGATAAAATCCTGCTGCGGTTAAGCGGATTGTAAAGATAAGCCCCAAGAATTGCTTTAAAAGGTCGAGATATTCCCACATCACGAAACGTCATAGATCAACCTGGTTTGCTCTATTTTCCCGACCACCCAAAACCCAACATCTTGGGTGAAGTCGCTGTTCGAGTGGTGGCCCCTACCGGATCGGTAGAGGCACTTGCCATTTTTCACGCTGGTTCGGATACAACTTTGATGAGTGTGCACCTTTTACAGAAGCACCAACTTTCGATACTGCAACTTCTTCATCAGTGAATGTAGCAGGCGGAAGGCAGGTGGCTGCTGCCGGTCAGGTGCAGCCCGTTTTGCTGGCCATTGACGAACAGATCTGATCAACGCATGCCTACAGATCGGCCGATCTGCCGACGCGAACCCAAAATTCAGTTGGTGCAAAGTTGTCGACGAGACAGCCCGTTCGAGACATGAGCGCGGTCGGCTGGGAGAGCGAAAGATTGGACCTGATATTCGGTCGGGCCATCCATGAGGCATACTGCGTTATGGATCAAGCAGACGGGGATTGCTCAGAGATACATGCAGTGCGCAGGGCGTACTTCGGACGAAAAACTTCAGGTTAGCTATATCACAGCACATCTGGAAAGCATAGAGGGATAATTGAACCGGTTATGTGATCAAGGATTTTGCTGTGTAGGGATGATCTCAAAGCACCGAGAGAAGGCTTTATATCACTGGAGGAGACACGAAGAGGGACAATTACCCTTCGTTGTCTATTTGAAGTGTCACTCTGTTTGCATGCACAAGCTGAATCCGCCGGGAATAAGAGAGCGTTCATGCTTTAAAGGCTAGCACATTTGAGAGAAAGGCTTCGTCGTGACGGAGGGATGTTGAGCGATATGCTGACGTGTTGACGCAATGTGAAAGCCCCTGGTACGTTGAAAGTTCGGCTATGCCCACCGTGGGAGTGGATATGTGTGATTCATCATCCTGTGCTGAAACCCAGGAAATCCGAAAATCATCACGTAGCGTACGATTGTGCAGCAAAGTTTCCTGGAACCTCGCTAAATGGTTGGCTATTGCGAGGGCCAGATTGAATTGCACCAGTGATTGCGGTTCTTTGTGGCAGTATCTGCAACATCTGCCGACAAAAGAGAAGTGTTCTTGCGGACAAGGGTGCCGGACGAAGATAGATGTAAGTTGCCTTTCCTGTGGAGGACTTGGAGCGACATAGCGAACAAGTATTCTAGTACGGGATGGCATTCCATCTTTTCGGGGCAGTACCAGCGCGCATTTTTGCAAATTACTCAGCGGCAATAAGCGAAGAGCTAAATAAACGGGTCACACTGGATACAATTTCCAGATATGTTTATGCTGATGACCACCTAAGTTTGTTCGGTCAGGAGGACGCTGGCAACGAACTATGTACGGGGCTGACGGTATTCCTAAAAGGGATAGCCTTCCTCCTTACAAAGTGGACGTCTGACAATCACGGCTTTCCTGATATCAACTTGGGAAACGAATGATCCAACAGAACTCGCCAATAGGATGTGGTTCTCAAAACAATGGAATGCACTGTTGCCGTGCATTGCCACGAAGGAACCGATAGTTTCGTTTTCCAGCAGGACATCTCTGACAAGCCGGTTACAGAGAGGGGATCCAGTAACCTGCCTCCAGGCACTACGACCCTCTTGAGTCCGCGTCTTCCGGATGCTTCCAGGAAATATGTTGCTAAAAAGACTCTGCATGAAGGAAATTGGTTGGGACGACCCCATTGGTCTCAAAGAAAACTTTGCCTGGGAAGAGTTTCTGAGGCCTGTGAGCATCAAATGTTCACAGTTGCTGTTCTTAAACGACTTGATGCAGAAGAGAGAGTTTCAATTGTTTTCACACGCATCCGAATTGGGTTACAGTGCCGTGGTATTTGGATAGTGGAATGGAAAGGACAGCAACGGCCTTGTGGGGGTATTGCCGCTAAGGATCGGGTTGAAACTTCCAAGTCCGCATGATCCCACTCCTGAAGCTAAGTGAGGCCGCTTTGGGAGTGAAGACGATGCAAACTTTAAGAGGCTTCAAATCCACTGACTGCGGCGCAGTTTCTTGGACGGATTTAATGATGGTGGTGCTACATTATATGCACCATGTTAGGAATCTTTTCTGTAGTTTTATTGCAAACAGGCTCACGACTGTACGCACTGGAACCAAAGTTGAATATTGGAGGCACATAAGGTCAGCCAACAGTTCGTCTGACCAGTGCTATCGCTGGATGATGAACCTAATTCCGTCGGAAACGTGGATTGACACTACGGTAAATTCCAGCCTACCAGAAAGCCGTTGGTTTTGGGTGATCTCAGCGGGCAACCAGAACAAAGCCCGGAAGTCAAGATTACCGTAGTGATAACTTTCGGGTCCCCGCCTCTGTTCTTTAACCCTAAGCTCAACGGGTAACCGTCGTGGACTCGATTACAGAGGGCGACAAATGAAGCTTACGGACAATTTTTCACGAATTCCTTGGCAAGTAATAGACCACCTTGAAGGATTCGTCGGTCACTTGGTGCCCTGCATCTGCGAGGTACGCTGCAATGGCAGCAGTCATGGATTCTTCCGTTCTTGCTTCCGGATGGGATGGCTTCCGTTCTTCGACTACTTGCGATGGCTGCCTTCTCTTTTTATATGGACAGCTTTCCGAAAATGTGAAAACGAGGGAATGGGCAAGCGTCGATAAGGAGAGGACTGGTATTTTATCTTTTCTATTAGTGGAATTCATGGAATGGCTGCAAAACATGCAGCACTGCAAAAGCTATGGAACATTGACGAGCAAACAGATGAAACTATCCTTTCCATGTATTGTATGCAGAGTTTTCACAAATCGGGGTTGCAACTAATGTTCATATTTGACACCAATAATTTCTTTTATCACTGCGTCGCTAAGTGGCTTAACGGGTCATTGGAACCAATTCGTATGGAGATTGTCCATTAAGGCTTGAATGACACTTCCCAGTTCGCATGTTCAATCAAATCAATAAGACACGTCCAGAATTAAGTTAAAATCTCTGGATAGAAAGTTGGTTTTCATTGACGTCTGCATTTTGGAATCGACCGACAACTGCTATCGCCATATCATAGTGACATAAGTAAATCTTGACATCCCTGTGGTCGAAATAAAAGAAATACCGGTGGAGCGTATTACCAAAGTCCGGCTTCCCCTCAAAAGTACGTTTTCTTGACTGACGATCGGATAACCATTGGGATAGCCCAATGCTAGCTGATGTGCTCGTCGGCCAATAATAAAATGTTGCAACGCAGAAGAATGTAACAGAATTATCATCTTACTTAGTGGTTCACAACTTAACTCATCTTTTTTATTTATCATTAAGTTGCATGTACTGGGTTTACCTAAAACTTCTCGGTTCGAAGGCGTGGGTGATGCGATCATGGTCGAGGTGCATGTCGGTTGTGTCCGGTGAAGCTAGAAGGTTTAGGCCTGCTGAACGTAGTCAATATTATTTTGAGTGGACGTATTGCACCTGTGTCCTCGTGGGGTCCATGTGCTGCTCTCTTTGATTTCTGTATCGGATCCAAGTGGGGACGCCAAAAAGACCCCATGCAACTGACATCCATTTGTGTTGGATGAATTCCCCTGTCCAGCCTAGGCAACCAAGTAGAGACTGTCTGAATGACTATTTTCGGCGCGCCGGGATGATTTGGTGCAACCGTCACAGTGGCGTTGTCGATGGTTTTCAGCTTGCAGTCCACTAGCACTTCGGCTGGAGAGATTCTTTCGGGTGTGCTTGGTTTTGGGTTTGTACGGTACATCAGCAGGGATCATTGCAGTGTTTTTTACTTACTTTCTTTCCCCCGATAATCGCACCACACCCGTTTGAATGTATTAACGATTCCTTTGGCCGGACCGTTTGATCGTGGATGGCACGGGGTCAAGAAGTTAGGTTGCATATGGATCTGCTAGCAGAATTCACGTAACAGTAGGGGCATAATATAAAGCCCATTGTCGGAAACTATTCAACAGGGCAACTGCGTTGGAGAAACAAGCGCAGTTTAATCGTGGTAGCACCAGATGTGGCTGGGTGTGCTGAAACCATTTCCGGCCATTTTGGAAGGGTACAGAAAAACATTGGGTTATAGGCCAAGGTGTAGTCTGGACTATGATTGTTCGGGGCAAGCCTTGAGGAGTTTTGCTACTTTAGTGGTAGTTTGGCTGCATCCTAGCATTAGGAGCAGTCGGGCATGATAACCAAGATGTTCTCATCCACCGCTGGCCAGTATGCATAAGTGCAAACACTAGCTTCCGTGCTGCTTACACTCAGCGGGAACTTGTGGAGCTCCATCATCTCGGATATCGGACCTAGTGCCTCTTTTCAACCTATCCACCGTCGTTTTCTGCTGGAGTCATTCTCCGTGACGCACTCACCCTCCGAGCTCCGACAGAAAACTTCTGAGTGATGACCATTCCAATCCAATAGTGTGGAGCGTCAGGAACCACAAGTATTAGTTGTTTGGTGTTGTAGTGTATTGACACGACATCTAAAGACAGCATGTCCTTTAAGTCACCGAAGGGGAGCGCCAATGAGGTGGCCAGCCCCTAATCTACTCCCTTGTAATACCTTGTTGTGCAGACAAAAAATGTTGTAATGGATGATTGAGCAGAGAAGAGCGCGGAGATATGCGACGTCCTTTTCCCAGGCATTTGCTAAATTGCCTTGACGTTGTTTGCATCTGTGTGAGGGCCATCACCACCAAAGGTTAGCCCGGAGTAACTTATTTTTCTTGAAGTAGCTGCAATTTACCTTGCAAAGGTGCAGCCCAAAATCATCCATACGTCAGAGGACTGCTTTCAAGCGGTCGTATAGTTTATCTGTCGCAATTCCAGTCACTGGTGTCATCCAGTTATGCCAATGCTCCCGCTGGAGCCGACAGCATGGTACTCGCCACTTTTGAAGATGTCCGAGGCGGTTGTACGACAGAAGGTGGCAGAGTGGATTGACGAAAGCCAAAATGTATGTTGAATGTTAGCAGCTCTCTGGATGCTGCGGTCAATTCTATTTGGAAATATGCCCCTTGCAGATCCCGCTGTAAGAAAAAAGTACCGTCATTAGGATCGGTGTAGTCGTCTTTAGGAATGGACGGCTGATGGCAGCCGTCGTTTATTGCTACGTTCAGCCCGGGGGAGGAGCCATTGCAAACTTATATACTGCCGTTCGCGTTGTTCACGAGAAAGATTCTGAAAATGATGCGAGATTGAAAATCCCCGGCGCTCTAGACGCTTTAGCTTATGGTCTAAAAGGGCATTATCGCATAAGACACTGGACGTTTTGGGCGGAAGGCAGACAGACTGCCTCCTCTTAATTGTAGGGTGGCCCGGTACCTAGTAGAGAGACTTACGCCTTCCTTAAAGACTGGGGGGAAGTGTTTCATCAGTGTTTCTGTCCGCTTTTGGGGTGTCTGAATAGGCTGGCAGAGTACGTCAGTCAGCAGGCTCATTTCCTCCATTCAGCGTACACCCAGCATGTTAATGTCGTATTCTGCCACTTATCGTGGGGTCGAGATCAGTTTGTCGCTGTGCCTGACGGAACACCAGGCTGCTCGGTGTGATCCAAAGCGGTCAATCGTGGGGGTTGGATGGGTGGCTGATTGATATCCCGCTAATTAGATTTAAATATGATGGTCAAGTATGAAAAGGTGTCTAGCCAAAGCAGGACTGTTAGGATATTTATTCAGACCTTTAAGTACGTTATGCCACTTGTGGCATTCAAAACAGGATGCAACAATCCAGAAGTGTTGAAACATCGCGCCGTAATTACGTGACCCTTGGCTGGGCTGTGACCAGACGTTCTTTGGAATATTTTGGTCCAGCTGAAATATTCTTGCGGCCCAAACTTTGTCGCCTCTTATATTGATGTGTGCAAAACGGTCAGGGCCTGTGGAAATGCTCGGCTCCACAGCACCTGCACTGCCCGGAAGACCTGGAATTTTGACGTGCTTACGACCTCTGATTTGACGTAGATGGCCTGAAAGTTCTGTTACCGTTGTGGCATGCTCCTTCCTGCTCCTGAATAATTGCTATGTAATGTTTCAGGCCAACTAAATGTTTGCGCTCATCCATGAGCTGTTCTAATGTTGTGCCTGGTTGTTGCTCGAGTTTGATCAGCAAGAGGATGCGTTGGTCTGAATGGCTTGGAGACTATATTTTACAAATGAAATGAGGCACCGGAGTCAGCTTTCTGTTAGGCTTGAACGTGTTACACTGACGACTGACGAGTCCTGTGTATTTCACCATGCAGTCAGCATTATTTTTAATGCGGCCCAGAAGCTGCTATCAAGTAATAAACAAAGATCGATCACGACAAAATTTCTCTGAGTCTGAGTAAGCAGATCAAATGTTCGTTTTAACGGTTCATCCGGAAAAGTAGACCTATCTTGCCGCGCATATTCTGCAAGCCCAAGTCTTTGCGATGATAATCTCTTTAGTTTTGCCGTCTTTGTCCTGCGGATCAGAAGCGAATCTACCCTTGTGGCACATTCACCGGTATTGGAGTGTGACGGGGGACTGTGAGCCATGCAGGAATTCGGTCAATGACCGAAGCAGCACAAATGATGAAGCTCAAGGCTGTCAGATGTTGTGGTGTCATCAATGATTCGATTAGCAGCCATCAATTTTAGCCGAGCTGGAAACATTTTTTCCATGTCTGCATCCTTAATCGTCACCGCCAGAGTTTGAAAGATCCCATGGCCAGATTTGTTGTATGCCGCAGTTGATCTGATGAACACCACACTGAAACAAAAAACATCGGCACTAGGCGTCGCAAACTAACACAAAAACAGGATATTAGCAAACCGAGGCTGCAGAAAAAGTAATGTGGGTTTGTTATTCTAATTTTCTTGGCCCCGCGATAGATCGGAGCTGACTAGATGCCCATTTGGTTGGGCAGATAAACGATGCGCGAAATTCGAACGGAAAATTCAACCAGCTTGCAAGAGATGGGGCCAGCATGGAAAATACCCGGAACTCTTCGGTGACCAGAATTCACGGCAATTTTTCTGAGTGGCCGTCGTTGATAAAGAAAAACCAATCACAAATTAAGACATTGGGAATAGTTTTGCAGCATAAGAAAATTTTCAACCGCTCATCAGTTAAAAAGACGTCGGCTTCAAACATTTCGGAAAATATAAGTTCATGTAGAAAGATAAACCAAGTAGGATCTCTCACACCGAAGGCGGTAGTTTGGTTAATATCTATAACAAGCACTTGGAGCTCTGGGCATCTAAAACTGTTAGCTAAGGACTTCAGAGTCCCCGAAACAAGTTCATCATTTTTTTCGGATCTCCGTCAAATCCTGCGTTGATTGAATGCACTGCATCTGGCAGAAGGGATTAAACATGTCATAGCTTGCATCAGGCGTACCAACACTGTCGGCTTGGTTCCCCCATTGGGCTCAGCTGTTGTGACAAAAGTGGTTGGGAGCAATGTTCTGAGATATGACTACTCGTTGGTCTGCTTCAGGCTATCGGTTAATCATATCTACCTCAAGCTTAAGTCCCTCGACAAAAAGACTGGATTGCAGTAAGCCCTCCGAATAGCCCAAAAATGGGTTTGCCTCATTCCTGAGAGCAGCCCCCAGCCAGCAGCTGACCGGCTTTATGCTGTTTTGGAATCATTTCTAAATGGTATTTATCGGCAGGCATCAAAAAAATAAGCTCACTAGCATGATATCTGAACTCTTCAAGCAACTAGAAGACCTTAAAAAACAAGGAATTTTTCAGTATTGGTCCAGACAACCACGCGGCGTTTACCCTAAAACAAAATTGCCACTGCGGTCTTCGGCAGAAAGGCCTCAATGCCATTCCTAACTCTGATAACCTAGAAGTCTTATCAAAGTTGACGAAGCAAATGAACTTACAGTTCCCTGCCAGACGTTTGTCACTAATCAACAAAATAATGTCTGTAGGATTTCCTAAATATGGCAGATTTTTTAACTCTCGCGCGCGGCTTCAATTCCTAGCCAAACCATGACTCGTCCTCATAATTCCGTCTCAACTACTCATGGAAAATTTTCCATTAAGAAATTCCACTCCTAAGAATAATTCTCTTCATCGCTAATATGAGAATTTCGTACCAACGGGGTTCGAACGCTTTACACCCAGCGGCTCTCAGGTTTGGATGCTCCAACATTCTCATCCCATTTTCCAACTTTCTCATTTGTCCGAAAAGCACGGTTGTTACTTCTATCTGTGGTAGACTTCCGCAACTTTATCAACGCACAAAAAGGGATTTCGGCGCGACCCAGCCAGCTGTTGACCAGTAATCCTTACCCCTGTGGTGTCGAATATCACGGAGATATAAATAAATGCAATACTAAGCACCCGATGCAAACTAACTCCATCAACAGGATTAAGGTGACTTTTCAAAAAGACCGGTGACGGGCAACTTGGGCGACTAACATTCTGAACATTTTTACGAACACCAGGAATGACAGCATAGCAATGTTTGCCGTCCTGTGACAGCAGTGACCGCTAAAGCCGAATCTACCTAAAACATTTGACCAAGTATCCCAGTCCTGTTTGCTATCAAAAGTCAAGCCATACAGCATCGCTCATCCTTTTTGCAAATATTAAGCATTCTATGTGATCTGCAGTAGTCAGACTGCGCTCGTTAAGAACTTTCTTAAACTGAGGCTCATAACCAGTTGGGTGTTTCATTGCAACGCTCCGCGCCCTGTAATTTTTCTCTTCCGCGTAAGTGACCTGTTCGCTATAATTCGACAAGGCATCCTTCTCTTTTGCCGGCGTTATAAAAACCCTAAAAATTTTGGACACCAATGTTAGAGGTTCTAGGCTGTGGGAATTAGTGCTCCATTTACACTCACTCAAATATCTGCGAATAACCTGATTAATGAAGTTTTTAGCTGACAACGTTTGAATTTTCTTTTTTAATTGTCTCTTCACTTAACACCCCAGTCTAGGGAAATAGCTGATCTTCATTAAACCTGCCATGCGTGACTTGGGATTAAATTTCTATCTTGCCTTCAACATTTTAGAGCATGCGGCATGCGTATCGACAGATCCTAGAAACTTACTGGCCCCATATACAGAACCATCACTTACAAGTGCAAACTGGGATTTAATACGGTCCGCGTCAGACCACTAGTATAATGTGGTGCCATTGTGCACCTTAGTGTGAGCCAATTAGATAGAATAGCCATTCGAGACGTGCAAAGATCCTTTACTAACAGCCCACTGAAATCCCATCCCGAAGATGGACTATAGACAGAGGTGTAAGTCGTCGAACCCAGGATAATTGTGGTTCCGAGAACTAAAATTAAATCGGCCGTTTATCCACTCTTCAATCAAACAAAGTCATGTGAGGCCTTCTAATTTCCAGTAGAATCCCAAAAGCAATTGACGTTTATAAGGCGCTGAAAGCCGCGCGGTTCCCAGCTCACCTTCAAGAAAAAACATACCAATATTCTTCTAGCGAGATAGGAACCAGTGCGGAAGGAGCCCCCAACTGAAACGAGTCATTAGGAACATGCTATCATTCCAAAAAAGATTGAACAGCACTCTTAACCTCTCCAAAATTGTCTTAAAAGTCGATTCCCCCGGTTTGCTGGAACAAGTGTGTTGGATTTTCTCGAAATTCTGAGCGGCACGGCAAAATACTTTCGAGCTCTACTACCGATAATTAGTGCTTTCGGCCCACCCCTCGTTCTAATATCCGTGTGACGCCCAGCCAATAAAACCTTAATGACTACATTTTATTTCGGCCAGAAGCACAAATACTCCACAATTCTGATTATTTGCCCTAAGTATTTTGTGTCAGTTTTTGTTTGCTTCTGACGTACACATCACCGCACCTGGTTCTACAGCTTTTTCGCTCCCTAATCCCGTTGCAACCCATGGTCTTAGTTTTGCGTTGTGGACTCAGAATCACTCCACTCCATTTTTCTTCCTATTGTCCTCAACTAACTAGCTGCACCGCAATCCCGTAGCTTATTTTTTGACCTACTTCTGGGCACTTTTGACGGGTTTCGTGTCCTTATTTCAGCCATTCCATTTGACATTTTCTTGCCAAATTTTAGCATAAGATGCGCCGACCCGATAGTCGGCCGTGGTCCAACGCATTGCATCCCATCTACCTATCGTTTGGATGCTTCCAATGGCCTACTCAAAATTTTGACATCTGTGCCTCCATTGGAATTGAATTTGCCCAATCTTCATTCATCCCTCCGAACCTCTTGTTTCATCTCCGTGAGCTTCAGCCCCTTTATCCCCCAAAGCAACAGCAAATATAAAAAGTTGAGCCGTTTTCCCCAACCCTTCATTCTTTCTCACTTCAACAGCACCGTTCACTTACAAGTTCTTTTCAGAAATTCGGCAGTCAGGCAATTGTTCATCCCTCGTTTTAAGCTTTAATCAAGGATACAACTGGAAGGATAATGATGTTACAGGGGGACAATCTGGGTTCCGTTGCGCTGATGGAAACCGACGGGCTCCACCAAATGGAAGTGATGGTAGAGTTTTAAGTTTCCCCCTGATCTGTTTGCTTTTATTTTGTAATTGCACTAGTTCTCCTTTTCAAAGTTACCGACTAACATGAACCTCGCGATGGCCATCTTCTTCTAGGCGAACTTGATCACAGTACCGTATAATGGTTCATAGCCCGATCCACAACAGCAGTTTTATAGCACCAAAATAGGTTGTAAATAACTCGCCACAGATTTACTCCCCCTCTGCACCACTGCGGTCCCGGAATCAAGTCGCCTACACCAGCCTTCATAGCCCAACTCAGAGGCTGATACCTAATCGACATAACTGCTCTACAAATAATGCAATTTACAAAATTTGTTATCACCACTTTTAGCTAGAGTGATTAAATTCGCCCTCTGGATCTTCCTTACCTTGCACCTAACTGGCGAAAGAATGCACAAAAATGACAATAGTAATTTATTGGCGATTCAACGAAGCTTGCCCTTCTTCAACTTTGTCCGAAAGTTTGATTCGCTTCACCCTGTTCATTGTCACCAGCTCCTCTGAGGTGCATGAAGAGCTTACCCATTTTAGCGTTTGCTTTGACTGATATTCTAGCTAAAATATTGACTCTTAGACAATTTCACGGTAGGTTTTTGAGTAGGTGAGCAGGTACCTTGGATACGATCATTTGCACCTTCATCCTCTCATTATTTTAAGGTTGCTTGAACTAACTTAGCCGACGTATTTGTGCTCCCACACTCCGTTTCTCATCCCTCCCGTCCGATTCTAAAGTATTGTCACCTTGAATCCGAAATTATTTACATGTTTTTCTCTACTTTTCCACCATTCTCATAAACCTCAGTTTTTGTCCGCTGCCGTTCACTGGCCCTTAACCAAGCAAACCTTGACTGCTGAGGACGCTGGTACACCGCGACTGACCTTAATGCTCAAAGACCCAGGGAAATGTGCTCCATGATGCACAGTCGCTCACTTTTGGGCTCAAAATGGCACCTTAATACTAGGTTTTGCAATTTTTCCCTGTATCTGACAACTGATGGAACATTTTTGTCCAACTGATTTCGCTGCATATTATGAACTTGCAACTTTCTTGCTCCTCGGTCACCCTAGAGAAACATGTCAGTGTTATTACTATTCCAACTACCAGTGTGCTGCACATTTTCACATACATACTGAAACCCTTCGAAGACGTAAACGTCCGGTCAGAAATCGGCAAATCCAAACTTTGGTCGAATGCTGCTGACTGACCATATGTGACAATGTGCGGTTTGCCATTACATCCGGTAGTGCAGATAAACACGTCGTCTTGCTCTGCTTAGTTCAGACAGTGACGTTTCTTTCTTTCCCCAACATTGGCTTTTTAGTTGGACCGCTTGTCCGGTTCTGATATTGATTTGTCGGCAGCTCCTGATTATCTCAAAGGCCGTCTCTCCGGTACCCTTCGGAAACTTTGTTCACCATGTTTCACATTACAGAGATCAGGTGACACTCACTAGCTTGGTTCTAGGACTAAGCTCCGAGGGCCTTCGCAGGTCTCCTCTACAGGCTTTACCACCTACCTTGCATTACTTGTCTGTCAAGTTTCATTGTCTTCCTTCTTGACTTAGGACAGAGTGGGAAGACATTTTTATGGTCTAGCAGCCATTTACATGAAGACGAAGTGGTACTTTGTTATTTATCTCCCTTCTTTACTCTAGGCACACAAAAAAGATTTTCAGAATCAGTCCTTGAGCATTTCTATGTGAAAGATTTTAGCCAAGGAATGAGACCTTTGCGGTGTGCAACCCAGAAAATAGCTATGAAGTCACCGATCATACCCACTCTCAGAAAACTAATATTTGCTTGTGGCTTTAAGAGCAACCTTGCCTCAGACTTCCAATAGTTATTGTATAGTGCTAAAGTACACAAAACAAGTCATACTTCACCCATTCCGCTCTAATTTGCTTATCTACTTTGGCACCCTTACTGCTTTTACCATACAGAGTGCCACATTTTGGGTTCCCTTCCCTCAAACGGCTACTCGCTCTTCCTTTCGCTGCTGACGTTTGCACACTTAAATAGAAGCCACAAGCTCGGAAAAATGGAACTCAGTCTTGAACCGTTTGTAAATTTAATTTCCTTGAACACGAACCGATAAAACTGAAAGTTGTAAACAATGAGCTGGAAAACTTGGAATTTAGGTTGCCGTGTGGGTTAAATTTTACCTCTCGGTTCCTAAAGCAGGGCCCAGTAAACTCGAACTAACCCGAGAGTCAGTGAAGCACAACTGGAAAAAACATATGCAGGTCGGAGATCGTAGCAGATACCTGGTGCTATTGTCTTCAAGCCTGAGGTGCACGGGGATAAAGCCTGGGTAGGCCTTCATCAGGCCAGCTTTCCAACTGAATTACAAGGAGGTGGACGACTTGGATTCCGAAGTTGATTGCGGCAGAATCGGGTTACCTGCTCACGGCACATGTGGAAAGTGCTGCAAGAAGCCAGGTGAATTTTGTCCAAAAACAAAAGGCCGGCATTACCTCGAGGACAGTGAGGCCATAGGTGGAGTAATTTAGTGCTGAACGTTTCAAGCAAACCTGAGTGTGGTGCAGGATAACTTGCAGCGAGCAGTGGATATGAGAAGATCTCATAACTAGGACTGCGGGATTGGAGGCGACTGTTATGAAAGAAACCTGGGGCGACAACGAGTATTCTACTACTTGCCAATGTGACAGAGCAGACGGCGGTCAGAGGCACGGGGTTATCGCGCATGTACAAGAAGACCTCTCCAACTGTAGGGTCCGCTAACAATACCCCCAGGGAATGTGAAGAGAATTCATGCTTCATCAGACTTCCTAATGAACTAGCGTGCCCTCTAGATGCGGAAGATGATGCTGTTGTTTAGGCTTTGATGAAAGCTGCATCAGCGATGGCCAGGGAGTTTGTAGATGTGGGGGAGTTCAGCTGCTTAGAAAACAGTCGGGAGAGCAGAAGTGCACCGATGATCACTCCGGAGGGCCCTTTTCTACAATGGCTCCTCTTATGCTCCGGAATGACGCTGGTACTTTCGTTTTGCGAGAGGCATTCACAAGGAAGGGTAAACATTTACAAACAAGGTACGGGGGAAATACAATGGGACAGATGGGATGTGAGGATACACCCATAGGCTTCCTCGGATTGCTCGAGAAGTAAACTGAAAGGAAAGGCCAACTGATGGCAGATAACAATCAAAGCTAAGTGAACAGTTTGAGAGGATTGTTTAGAGTACCCGGGGACCAATCTTCAGTGACAAACTGCGAGCCACTTCAGAATTGATTGCACAAAGGAAGCGTATCAACTATGCCAGCCCAATCTGGTGGACTACGGGAAAAATCCAAATAAGACTGGGATTCCTGATGTTCAGCAAGGTCGTGTATGGAATATGGGAGTTAACGTGCGGTAGGTAAAAGACATTTAGATTTGATAGGTGGATGGAGATTTGCCAGAGCCATGTGAAGCGTGGCATAACATGAGTAAAGGATCATTGCTTTGAAAAAATACACTGCCGATATGATAATGAGAGAGGGGGCCGAATAAAACAGTTAAGGATGTACCGAGCAGTTCAAAAGGTAAATTTTCATCGGGTGGTTTGCATGTACAGGCTATGAAAATTGCAGTAATGCTGTTTGCACCCATAAACGGCTGGTAAAGAATTGTATTGTGATGTGTGAAAGTAATAAAAATTGGTACGGGAAACGTGAAGACAGTTTTAAAATGTAGCTACTATAAATATCCACAATGTTTGTATTTTATGATGTTCGATTCTGGTGCTTATTAACGATAAATTCAAGAAACCGATAGGCTGTACACGTCACTTCAGTGGTAATGGTATCCGCGGCATTTTTACTTGGTCCTAACGGCTTTTATATGTAGGCGGCTAGTAGCAGAGTACCACTAGTCTTTGCTTCGAACGAGAATGGTGGCCGAGTGTTAGACGCGTCCCACGGCGTACCGGTGTATCTGAATATCCGGCTGGTAGCCTACGGTAGGACTTGTTACCAACGAGATATGTGTTGCATCCGTATTTTCAGTCATCTGGTGAATGGAAACCATGACTGTTGTCAAGCCTGGATTGGAAAACAAGAGGAATAGGAAAGTGGTCTAAAATTGGCCACCAGCTTCTGACTTGATGGGCAAACAGGAGCAAAAATTGCCAGAGGTTTAAACATGGGCTGGCAGTTAACCAAAAATGGTGATTTATGACAACAATCTATCTTTTATCTTTCCGGAGTCCACAAGTTTGTCCTAAATTAGGCAGGATGATGCCGCCTTTTGATGGCGGAGACGTATATTTTTAACATTACTGCTGATCTTTGCATACGAGACAAATGTTTCAGTCAATCCCCGATTGTACTATTCTCGTCAGCGACGTACGTCTCAGCTAGAGTTTGACGTTCCTTTGACGAAATATTCCATCAGTGTGAAGGGGTAGCCAGGGTAGGGTTCAGGGAACTTAAAGTTGTGCGGCAGAACAATTCTGATTCGTGGTCATTCTTTGGCATTTTGGTGGAGTTAGTTAGATTTTTGTGGTCACTGCAAACGTCTCGGTGTGGGAGCTGCTATGAATCGCCGCGGATTTTGCTCATGCACACTGGTAGAAAAAGTTACCACTGAATCGGCTGTGGAACAAAAGGTGCGCCCGATGCTATGTCTGAATTTTCACGGATAGTCATGAAGAACGAAAAAAGATGCATGGGAATGCCAATATTTTTGTTCGAAATTTGAACAAGGCAATAGCAAGGGGTACTGCTTAGGTGTTTTGGTAGGTGTGGTTGAATGGTAAAGGATAGCGGGATGTTTACTGAAAGTCAGCACGTATCTGATGTGCTTAGGGATACAGTGGCATACTAAAAATGAAGGGTCAGGGCAATAGGAAATATATGGATATTCCCTTGATTTGCCATCTCAAGGGGCCTTTCAACAAAAGCCAAATTTATATCTACCGATAAAAGCCAAGGTTGGGTCTCCCTCATCTTAGGAGCAGTGTGAGCTGATGGGCTACGTTTCCAATATTGAAGGTGGCCCATGCACTCTGACCTCCACATGGCTTTTTCTGGATTTATTCTGACTTAGACGGAATGTTTATTAACAGAAGATTGGTTGAGCCAACGTAGTTACTTCCTAAAATTTCTCCACCCGGACTTCATTCTCCGCGCGATATTTTATTCAAAACCGCTTGTGGCGTATTTTTCCTGCTTTTGGATTTGCTAAAATATACACGCCGCGTCGATTACCTACTTTGTCATTGCAGACTGAAGTGAACCAATTTAAAGTTAGGCGGACGCACGGATAGTGGCCGCACATGTCTGCAGCGCAAACTTATATCAGAAAAGCGATCTTTTACAATGCCGTAACTGAACTTCCTTTAAAGAATACCATTTGAAACCTGAAAAGTTGAGCCGATTATTTGCTTAAGCGAACTGTTTCCCCTTCACGATATGGCGAAGGTTCATTGAACTAGGCTCCACAACCAAAAAACAGGAAGTACTGTAGATGAGCAAGGCAGTGGAAGCCGGAGTGGGTAGTTGAAAAAAAAGAAACCGTGAGGGAACTGTCCCGAGATGAGGGACTGCACAGAGGAAAGTTGCTTTTGGCAGTGCCCGCTACAAAAACCGGGACCTCTTGTTATCACAATAATGAAATAATAAAACATTCTTCAAGTGAAAAACATTAGGATGAAGGGAAAACCATTAGGAAGAGAATTTTACTGCGGCAGGGCCTGACACAGAATCTAGAATCCTCCTACCATTACAAACCACAGCGGCAAATCGCTCTGCCAACTGAGGTCTTGTCCGGCTGGACGGGATACTATGAGCAGAGCAAAGCAAAGCTGCTCTCCTCCGGGGCTGGAAATTATGTGGTACGAAGTGCTATGCGAAGAGCAAAACTCGAGGGCGTCTGTGGAAATCAGTCATCTGGGAACTAAGCTAGTCTTTGATAGGGATTGGGCCGTTATTTGCAGCCTTTCAAATGTTACAGTAGGCTGATAATTGGAAACGTTAGGAGGACGGAAGGGCCGATGCTTTGGTTGATTGCATGTAAAAGCTTACCGAGAAAAAAGAGCTGTGAATTCGCGGGTGGCTCACCAATGAAGCCGAAAGGGATGTTAGATTCCCTAACACCAAAAGAGCAGACGTTAGCTAGCATGGCGGCAATCAAAATTGCAAGCAAACATATTGACAAAGAACACAGAATTACGCCACACGCCGACGCGACGCAACCAGTGGATATATAAGGTCCATGAACAAGGGTTCAGAAGCTTTTACAAGAACAAGAATTTGCCTGAATGATACTTGGTAAATAGCGTCAAAATAAACCCAAAGTTTACTATTTATTTGTAGTCAGCAGCATGACCACTGGCGTGGTCGAAGCGCTGCAACGACTGGACAGAATCTAAAATGGCAGGCATCTTATTATAAACCTTGAGAATATTTCTCTGCTAACGGAAAACATCGGTGGCTAACGGAAAGCCCTGGAGGCTGCGCAGGTTCCAGGAGTTCCAGAACCCCATTAAATGAAGCTGAACATCAATGGGTTTGCGGTCAACTGCCTGATCCCAGCCATCGTTCGGCCCCTAGTAAAAGCACGGTTTCTTTTATGTACTTCTATAAAGCCTTCTTTGAAGAAAGGTTATTGCCTAACGAAGGGAAACTGTAACAGTAGTGGAAGTAAGCGAGAGCGGATCTAGATATGGTCCGGAAGTATTCAACCTGAGAAATTTTGCTTGCAAATAATCCAAGTTTCTAGAAATGATAATCTAAATGCAGATATGCAAGCATCTAACAAATTGTTATTGTGCTTCAAAAGTATGGCATGGGTTCATAATGAAGGAATCCTGCTTAAGGAATCTATAGCTCTTAGTATACTGGTTGATGCAGGGCTTCAAAGAGAGCCAGCTACTGCAGATCAGCCGCAGGGGCGTTTACATGATTTTAACTCAGTCGGGCACAGCCAGTTATATCAAAAAAGAAATCAACAGGAAGCACAGGGAGTGTCTATTCGTTGACCGGCAGCCTTCGTAGGAGAATGCCTTCATGGGAATGTTTTGCGGTTACACGGAAGCCACCGGTGGTGTGACTAGCTGGGCACCCGACGGATCGGTTATGGGGCTCACAATCCTTCCAGCAGTCATAAGCGGCCTCGCAGGGTGTATGTACAGTCGTCAATGCTTTTTTGCTGACGACGTGAAAGTAGCAGATGCAGACCTGGAGAAGTGCAAAGAGGTAGATAGGACCCAGCCAATAAACCACAACCCCTCAACGAAGTTGACCCCATAACATAAACTGATCTTTAGGAGGAAATGAGATAACGCCAAGGACATAGGAGGGATTATGATAAACTTTCAAACTCTGAAAGTGAACAGCTGCGGCGACTAAATCTATTAGGAGCTTTTAAGCCCAGATAAACGATGGCTCGCGGAGAAGCCCCACTGTCTGGTTTCCACGGTGCTATTTCAAGAATGCTTCTTCAATGGTGTGTTCAAGCTCGGCGCGTCACCTCTAGTGGTATGAACTGTTTAAAAGAAAAACAGAAACTGAGCTCCAAGCCGGAAGATGCTCGTCCACAGAGGACTCAACGAAAGAATTGATACTTTCGCTGAGATGCTAAGGCACACTCGATGACCTAAGCAGGAGGGTCAAAATAATGGAGAGCCTCTCGTTTATAAAAAAAGAGGATTTGTCTATCTTTCTAAATTACAGGGCAACATAGGTCACGTTCAAAAAAGGCGAAGATGCCAAAAAGGCTTCAGGTAGCAGCCCGGGTCTTGAAAAATTATGGTGGTTACGCGGTGGAAAAGGCCAGTGCTGGGGCTCCATTAACAATCTAACTTCAGTGATAAAATAATCCAGATCAGTCTTCCATAATGGTGGTGGGTAAAAAAAGCCTACGATAGAGAATAGTACTCAGCACGCGATAAAGGTTGGTCCAGGCCGAACTTAACCCTAAAAACTAGCACAGAAGCTATTCGTATTCCCGAAACGTTGAGAGCCTGACATTATCACATCAGCATGGACCGTCTACTGTGAGCGTGGTTAAGAGGATCAAAAAACCAAAAATAATCACGATTTCAACTTTTAAATGGGCAGGCCAAGTTACCGCGGCGGCCTAAAGGTAGATGGTGAAATATCTGGAGCGAAGTCACCTTTCTCCGGCTATTGATCGAAGCTCCCTACATACGGGTACACCGAAACCTCACCCGGAAAACCGTATGCAAGACTGATCCAACTTCGTCAAAAGCGAGGTCGCTTGTCTTGGACAATTGCAGAGATTAGCTGTGCGAACGGTTGGGCGACTGGGTGTGTACTTACCTGATCGACGACTCTGTGACAGATCGATCCACCAGAAAGAAGACATCATCGAGGTTTTGGCACAAATGTTTGTGTCTGATCAATTTGATAAGCATCCAGGACGAAGTAACCAGCACGATTGACAGGGACGAGCGAGGAGAAGTCTGCTATCTGAACATTCAGGAAACATTTGATTCCTTGAACCACAGGCCGGAAAGGGAAGGCCTTCGGAATGGATGCCAAGGTGAATAACTGGACAGTCAAAAGTCTGAAGGGTAGATCTTTCAGGGTGGGAGTAAAAGGGTGTCTACCGAACCGAGGAACGCTACACAGTGGGTGCCTCAGGAGTCTGTCTTGGGGCCACTGCCCTTCCTAATGTATGTCAGCGACATAGTCAGTGGGTTGGGAAATCCCTGCCGCATGTTTGTTGATGACTTCAAACTGTTCGGGACGACAAACAGTGAGGCTATCCAGAGGGATATGGATAAAGTTTAGCAGTGGAAGTTAAGTTGGGGCCTGTAGTGGAACTTGGATTTGTTCCTCCGGATAGCCTGCTTAACCGAACGCTGACCGCCAAGCGCGGTCGCCACTTGTGCGTTGCTCACGCATGCACCACTCGGACGCTCCTGTCCAAGTATACCCAACCTGCTACCGCTTCCGACTGTTTTCCTTCTACCGGTCAAGTGTCAGGGTTGTCAGTATTGCGATCTTACGGAGCCGAGTAAGAGTGAAACACGAGTGGTCATGCAATCGTAAAGCGAGATTCGCATTAAGACAATCCGTTCTACAGGCCTTCCGCTCAAACTGAACAAATGTCAGTGGCTCACAGAAGGAGTGGCAAATTTTTCTCGGCACATGGGTCCCCAGGGCATCAGGTCGCGATGGAACAAACTCAGCAAGCAAGAGAACTTGGGATAGTCGTGAGTTTGGGCTTCAAACCTGGTCTGCAATGCCAACAAGCGGTCATGAAATCATGGTGTGCCCCGCGCCAACTTAGGAGGACCGTAATATCTAGGGGGTCCAACGTTCTTCTGCTGTTGTTCGAGGCACTTGCCAGATCGCAAATGGAATACTGTGCTCATACGCGGAGACCGTATTCGGTAAGAGGTAGGAAAATGCCAGAACAGGTTCAGTGTGTTATTACAAAGTGGTTTGGACATCTGAGGAACATAGAAAATGAGCGGTGGCTGAGGGCGCTTGGCTTTTACTCCTTGAAAAGATGTAGGGTCAGAGGTGACTTCATATACGCCTTCAAGATCGTTAAGCGCCTAGCCGAGATATGGGGTCGCCGTGTAACCACATTCCAGATAAGGAGGAACGATAAACTGAGACGGGCAAACGATCGTGTGACATCGTGTAGGGAGAAGATTGTTTGCCATGCGAGTGTTGGCTGACTGGAACAGGATACCGGAGGAAGTGGTCGAGTTGGGATCACTTCGCGAATTCAGAGGGAGACTAGACAATGTCTGGCCAGCTGTTTGGAGAGGACAGTGTGTGAATTGTGGGGCTCAGGAGATGGTCGAGAGGAAAGCACTCATTGATATTCCCCCTTTAAGGTGGTAAGAATCACATACAAGATTCGCACTTTCACCCAAGAAAATGAAGGAGGATTCCGCCCTCCTGACATCCAATCAAAGGAACTCACAGTGCAAAGACGTTGACGACCAAGCACTATGCCTTGTAGTTCTGCAATTTATTTGGAGCTGGAACAAAACGAAGACTTCAAGATCGTGAATGTCCTGTTGAGTATTCCCCAGAAGGCGTTTCGCGGCAAGACACCAACCCTCGCACACGTGGCCAGGAAGGGAGTTTACAGGAGCAATCTAGGCATCCGGTTAGTCCGCACTTTCTTCATAACGGCTGTTTCTGCATTATGATGTTACATTATTACCACAGACTTCCTCGGGTCTCAGTGCTGAAGCAGATTTTTATCTCATTTAAACAGGAGTTTAACAGAAATCAGGATGCACTGTTATCTGAGGTAATGTAATAAGCAGTGAAATTTCCGCTAGATTTTGATTTTACTTTTCACCATTATTGATTTGAACACGGAACTCCTGGAAATCATTTGATTCTGCAGATCACCGATGGCTGATTCTTAAGATTCAGTTGCTTGGAATCGGAGGTTTGGCCCTCCCGATGGATGGATTGCTTTTATCCGGGGGTAGGAAATGAATTTTCGGGGAGCGTCGGAGCATCAAGTGTAGTACAATGCTAGTCATTTCTTAGATCGATATTATTGCTTTCCTAGACAAAAGAATTAATGGCAAATTGGAACTTCGTCGTTTAATCTTTTGCGGATGATATGAGGGTCGTGGTAACAAGTATTAGGCTTAAACACCGTCCAATATAGCGGACGTAGTTAACTAGAGCGTCAAACGGTTAGCTACCATATTGGTTTTAAGGAAGAAATGCATGCCATGCATAAGGAGGTTGGATGACCTAAGTGATTACCTGGGGACGAGGGTAAGTTCAAGGAATACGTGGTTGAGGCGTTGAAAATCTTAAAGGGTCTAACCAGGATAGATGCTGACGGCATATTCAGCCAAGCTACGTGAGACAGAACGCATAACAGCAGTGCCAAGCTACAACAGCCCGTGTCTGAATTACCTGAGTGCGCGAACGTCTTCTGCATACGAATATTTGAGGCCTGAAACAAGCCGTCAGACTAAGTTTGGACAACTGAAGACGAAAGCATACTTGCAGCATCACTAGATAAGACGGGGAGCGAAATAATACCAACCGAGTTATTTTACAGAGTGTGCAGGACAAACTTGGGCGATGAGAACTTTAATAATTATGAATTTGAGAAATAGTAGGAAATGGTTACAGTGGATGTTGTCTTGTCCAAAGGATGGTAAGATAAAACTATACTTCCCTTATTTTAACGGATATGGTACATTCACAGAAGACCAAATAGGAACTGGGAGGCCAAAGTGGCGGCGACGGATTACAAATTCTGTGCACATCACCAAGGGACCCCTGGGGCTCGCTTGGCCGGTAAGATCACCGTTGTCCAGCAGAAATGGACTGAACCGCGGTATTCGCCGTCGTTAAAGTGAATTGACGTTATTCTTATCCAGTCTCCTTTACCAAGGTCAGTTGGTTCGGACTTAAAGGAGGTCGGTGTCCAGCCGGACCCATACAGCACAAGCTCGGTCAACATTGTTCCAGAATCTGACGACCTTGGTTGGATCATAGGAGGCATAAGATTTGTTTAGAGGGGCGTTGCAAGAAATTCCCAACTTACATTTCGCCTTTTCTTTTGTCTGCCCTATAGTCGGCAAGCACTTGCTAAAATGTGGCAAAGGCATTGTTTCTTCAGTCACTCGGTGCACTTATATGGGTCCCCAATACCGGTTTCCATTGGGCCGAGGGACCAAGGGACTGGGAAATTATTCGTGCGGTTGCGACCAAGCTTAGATTTTTGACGCTTATCAAGAACCTGAGTTGGATACTATCCCGTTGGTTAACCTGAAATGCAAGGATAGTTGTAGAGTTCACCCATAAGTGACCACGAAGGGAGTAACTGGGTTAGGTAATGGCATGAGCATTACTAATATGAATTAAATGGTACCAGTATTTGAAATGTAGATGTTGCGACAACTGCAACTGATCACGATAGGTGTGTGAGCACTTTCGGTCTTTATTAATTGCATGTTGCTGTTCTGCACCATAGGACTATGCTGCTTCCTACTGTGCGGTTAGCTCGCTACTGAATTCTGCCGCCTACTACATTGCTAGATGGTGCCACCGCAACAGTGTCTCCGTCAAGCCAAGAAAGTTTTAAATATTCTGTCACGTTAGACAATCAAAGCTTCATTAAAAAGGCATTTCTAAGAATTTTTTCTTACAGCAATGCTTTAACTTGGCCACGGGTGCGACTGCGAATATCCCCTGGAGGAAAAGTTGGACTGAATTATCTGCGCCACGTAGTTCAAGGTAAATGTGTATGTATATGTGCCTGCGTGGGATTATTCGCGAATCAGTGCTATGCAAGGTTCTTGACTTGATATTTACAATAGGCCTAACACATGGTCAAACGTTTATTAAGGTAGCTTAGCTGGATGTGACCATCTGCCTGTTAGTTTTTTGTTTGCACTTTCCCTCCTGAATAGATACCCCCAGCGAACAATAGGACGTATTTCAGAGATAATTAGAATCTTTTGCCCATCTTATTTCGCAAATTCCATTGGGACTCCTTTTCCTAATAAGAAAAGAGTAATCGGTGGATGACCAGATATATTCCGGCGTGCACAAGTGCCTTGATATCATCTTTTGTCTCAAACTATAAACACATCTCCGGTAGCGGAACATGGATTTGTTTCTCCTGATCGCCTGTTTAACCAGGCGTTGACCGCCAGGCCCGTTCGCCACTTGTGCCTTGCGCATGCATATCTCACCCGCACGCTATCGTCAAAATATGCTCAGCCCGCTACAGTCGCAGAGTGTCTTCCTTTGTACTCGTCAAGTGTCACGGTTGTCAATATTGCGATCACAAAGAACCGAGTAGTGGGGAGGCACAAATGGTCACAACAGTTAGGAGCATATAAACGTAATAGGAGATCTGTGCTAGGACAGCCGGTCTTACATTTCCAAAGAAAATTATTGCTGCGGAATAAATTATGAGCGCGCTGAACCAAAGCAGGACTTTCTCAAGACCAGAGGTTTTTCGTTGTTCATGCAAGTAAATCTTTTTTCTAAAACTCTATAAGCGGTGTGGGACCAGAGTAACAGAAAGCGGGAGCTGCTAGCTCTAGACCAGAGCAACTCAAACGCAAAATTATCAAAACTGCTCAACCGCAGAAGTGCCCGTTGCAGGTCATCAGCCTCCAAGGTCTCATGCACCACTCACAAGACATTATTGTAAACGCGCCACAAGATTTCGCAGAGTCATTCAGTGATTTTTTGTATTTTTCTGGCAAAAGACGACAATTCAGCCACTCCATGCCGACCCTGCTTGACTACGGAGTCATATTGAACAATGGCATTTCATTAGAAGAAAGCATCCCCGCTGCTGTAAAAGGTCAAAATTGGCCACCACCATCAGCCTGGCTCACTACCGCCGGGTTTGTTCTAGCCAGGTGTGAGCGATGTCTCAGTTGCGTTGGCAAACATTATTAACGTGTCTATCCCAAGTCGAACCTTCCAGCCACGGTGGCAAAACTCAATGTTTATTCCCATTCACAAAAATGGGCAAACGCCGTAAGCTTGCAAGCTAACTGACAGAGTATCACCCCTGTACGGTCTCCAGGATTATGTAACTTTCGATTAAAGACAGTTTAGTGGCCTCTGTTCTCGAACATGAATTTATTAACACCGGACAGGATGAATAACTGCTTGAACTATATCACTAAAGCCCTGAAAACCGGAAGTTCAGTTATAGTATTAACTTCGGACAAGACAAATGCTCTAAATGGATTGTCCAGCCGCAGGCTGCTAGAAAAGTGAGTCTTGGGGTATCGTTAATTTGTTCGTGGTCTTCATCATATTTGTAATCTGGAAACCAGGTAGTACAAGGTTAGTGACCAGCGGTGTGATGCAAGGCAGAGATCTGCGCCCTCTGCCCTTCCTGTTGGTAACTGAATCTCACTCTAAATTGCCGCCGTTTCTCATGGACTTCCAGTCGAGCGTGGGCACTTATCTGTTCCCAACCCTAGGTACCCACACGAGACCCATCTACACGAACATCTCATCGCCCTCTAGGTTGCCTCCTCTCCATAACAAGCACTAACTTGAGCCGAGCCTGTTTCTCCTGAGGCGCCAGCCTCCCAAACATAGCATTATAAAACTGCTGAACCCACGAAAAAAACGCTCACCCTGTGACTCAATGCTACATTCTAGCAAAAACTGGCATCATTTACTAATTCACCACTTCAATCTCACGTCACTTCAGGGATTCTGACTACTTCCACTTTCTTCGCCGAATTGTTTTGAATCACCCGTCATTTTCTATTACCAGGAACTGCATGTGCTTTCCCTTGCCCTCTTGCACACCGACTGAAACCAACACAGACTCAGATCGCTTTTAATCCCCATAACCCCCCAAAGACCCGACAGCCGTCTACTTAATAATGTCAAGTTCTTGGTGAGCAAATAAATTTCTGTAGGATCCCTTGCACTCTCCCCTAACCACAATGGATTTTAAATGACCAAAAACCGTTGCTTCGGACGTCGGGCATAATTATTCGCCTGCATGTAACACGCAATTTCTGTTCACACTATGGATGAACCCCCATGTCGCAACAATTATGAATCTCTGTAGTTATGATTGTCAATCGAGGATCAGGAGATAATGCCCGCATCCACCGCCACCCAGGGGCAAACTGCCACGTTTAGACCTTATGGCTGACTCGTTTCATTTTGCATTAGACCATCCATCGTCTGCTAAGATTATAGCCCGCGCGAGATTAACCTCCACATTTATCGCCATCCACTTCTTGTTTCAGGAGCCATCCTAAACTTCATCCTATGTTTGCACCTTGAAATATTGAGAAGCCTACGAGGAGAAGAGATATTATAGACCGAATACACTTCCTCAATATCACTGAAGTCGGTATTGGTAAACAAGAAAACTTCAAGGTGAATGACCGCAAAATCATGCTGTCCAGCTTTGCTCTGCCCCATAACATCAGCGCGGTGCCAAGAAACCCAGCCCGAATGCTTTCCTTGAACCGAATGGGGGTCAATCCATAAAACAGTTTGCTCTTCAAACTGGGTCGAATTCTTCATCACCCTAAACCTCCAAGTGGCTGCTGATTGTACGTGTAACCACTTTTATTTCTGCTCCACAGCCTCAACTCCCCGGCAGCCAAAAATTCATTTACAAATTTCACCGCCCTATTGTCAAGAAGCGCAAAGTCATCGCACTTAAAAACAAATTTAACCTAACTGGGAAGACTCCATCTATCCTGAATGCCCGTCAGATAAAAAGCCCTCAATCTTACCCGAGAAATCACGCAAAAACCGAAAACCAAAACTGCATCCGCCAAATAAACAGGGCCGAAACACCAGCGTGTCCCAGGCGAAGTCCACGTAGAATCCTTAGAAGCTAGAAAAATTCGTAACCTTGAGGACACTAAGGGCGAACATTGGAAAATGCACTACGGTTGTCTTCAACAACTGGTTTTCTTCCAGCTTGCCACGCCGTCCCTCGGTGTACTCCAAGCTCTTATCATAGAACCTGTACTTTCTAACATTGAAATTTATAATGCTTCCTTTAAAAACCGCTTGACACAGTGAAACCTTCCTTTTTGTTGGCTCGATGCCCCCGCAACTTTTATTTGATTAAACGGACTGTATATTTCATTTCTCCTTTTAAACCTACTCATCTTATGACTGGAAAACAATACTGTACCCACTGGGTGAGAGGCTTCCGCAGTCCTTCATTTTCCAGCAAGAAGGGCTGCCACCAAGACCCCAAAAGTTAGCTGTCTATCAAACACACCTCCGGAGTCCGCATGATCGTGGAGTAACTAGCCAAGCCTCAAACACAAGTCAAGCTTTTCTCAAATATTCTGCCCTATGATAGGCAACACGGCTTCTTTAAACTGAAATCCGGTGCCCTTTCACTTTACTTTGTCCTTCGGTAAAGCCAGGTCAGCTATTATAATTTACTTTGATATGACAAATGCCAATGCTTGCTCTTTTCTGATCACTGATCCTTTTCTCGCCTGATTATCATTGTATCTTTTGGGCTGCTGAGACAGCTCCCGGCAGTGATCACTTAACAGTTCTGTAACGGATAACTGGCGGAATTACTCAGACTAGGACTATGACACCCTTTCCCTTTCTCGTATACGCTAACCACATATGCGCCTTAATGGGCAGTGGCAGCCCATTCCTCCTAGCCAACATTATCAAGATACTGGATTACGTAGACCTGGCTATTACGGTTCAGGATTGCTGGAATCCTCTTGACCGATGGTGCTCATCTTGCTCGGTGCGATTGATTGCCGCCGAAGCGCCATGCGTCGAATTAAGTGTTACCTACCTCCTGACATCTTCATCCTGGACAATTGTGCGACCTTCGCCAGCTTCTCAGAAAAACACCTTGGGTTGCAATAGATCCCATCTATATTCCTCCGAACAAGCTTGCCATCAAATAGTGGGGCAAACCAGTAATTATTTCAATGTTTCGTTATCGGGAAATGAAAGAGCAAGATTCTAGCTTACACGACCCACGTTTAAATCCCGAAATGTTGCATTTTTATTTGCTGTAACATGCCGACTTAGGCTACATTCGCCATTAAATATACCCCTCATCCTTCTACCAAACAACCTGCATGTGTGTTCTCCCCCGTCTCCTGCAGTGAAAGCTCATAACCATACCAACTGGACACGCTGCGCCTTTGCCTGATTATGCTCAATTTGTTGTTCCTCAACAGAATGGTCAGTCGCTTAGTAGCCACCTTCTTTGAAATAAATTTTACTGAAATCAGCTCATTCCAATCAAGACATATGACCTTATCTTTGCCCGTTAGTTATACGTGATAATCTTTCAGGACCAGGTTTTTCCACTTGATTCAAAGCAAACCGTGGAAAAGGTCGTCATTCGTTTCTCCGACTCCTTGGACAAACGGCAGCGCAAAATACATAAATTTCTTGCAATCCCCAAAACCATTGATTTGAGCAATTTATATGTCTCCGTAAAAGCCACATAGCAAGGAAGTCCCAACTTCTGAAGTACATGAAAAACGTCCTTACTACAGCTGACCATCCACTGAGATCCATCAGTCTCCGCCCCCGTGACCAATAATTTTGGGCTGCTCGTTCTGCTGGATCAAGCAATTCATGGCCTAGGTTGTCCTTATTAATAATCGTTGACTTATTGGACGCTGGCCACTAGGAAATGCAGCATCAACAGTCACAGTGCTGTTTGACTAAGGTTTTAGGCCTCGAATCAGTTCCTCATCGGTCTTTATCACCCAAATTTAGCAAAACTGCTCCCATGATTAACTCCGTTCTACAAACTTCCAGCCAGAGACTCGGCCAATCAGGAAACATCCTATCTCTGCATCATAACTGGGGTCGGCGGAATTCCTGTTGTCACGTCAAAGAAAACAACTCCGAATATAAATGACAAGAAGGTGCATGTATAGACCCCCGTGGCAGAAAATTGCGTCGCACATTACCCACACCACTCGTACAGTGAGTTTGCATCCTCCATGTTGCTGGCCATGGTTTGTGGTGGGGAAGATGGCTCGGAAGAATTGACTACCTTGATGTCGTGGGCGAATAAGAAAGGTACGCTGTGGCATGCTTCTCAGAAGACGTCGTTCATGTAGAGCAGGAATGGTAGCGGCCGAGGACACTATCTTGTATTGCACCACTAGTGGTCCGTTGATACTGACTACTTTGTAGCGGACAGAGCTGAAGGAGACGAACCATGAGTACAGCGGATCTGCTAACCCATATGGTTTGATTTTTAATGGCAGCCGTTCATGGGGCACAGGACCAAACGCCTTGGTCATGTCAAGAAAAATCATTATAATGGCCTTTTACTCATGGACATTTAGAAATACCAGACCAAAAAAGCAAACTGGCATGAGGTGCCGGATCTGCGCATAAGAAAACCATGTTAGAATTCACCGATTAAATCGTTGGTCGCGAGAAATTGAATTAGCTGGTCCTGAACAATTCCCTCCATCAGTCTAGCCAGGATGGGTGTTTGGTTTATTAGACGGTGTTTTTGTGGGTCGTAGAATGGTCCATTTTTTGGAGAGGATTAATGGTGGAGAATTTCCACTGAATCTCAAGTATCCCAGTTGATATGGAGGTATTAAGCAGGTTCTAAAAACGAAGTGCTATATCGGGTTTGTCAAAGCAGAATAAAGCAGGAGAACACCGTCTGAAGCACGTTGGAAAGGTGGTTTTATGACGGCACGAGTCTCCTCTATTCCATTTGTATTAACTAAGACTGACGGAAGGGTTTGGTCTGTTAGCCTCGTGAGGGTAGGTAAACTGGTGACAAAATCGATGGTATGGGTAGGGGAGACGTATGCGCTAAAAGCCTCAGGAACTTCCCTCGGATCATCGAGCTGCTGGCTGTTGTGTATGATGTATATAGAAGCAGTTGATTTATTGCGAATAGTACTGAACCAAAGAAGTCTGTCCGCATCCGGCCGAGATTCGATTGCCGAAGAGCGATTTGTTCCTGCTTACGAAGTTGATCCTCGGATGCATCAACAACGTCGTTTTGAAGTCGATTTATTTTAGTAATATGGTGAAGTTAAGGTTTCCGTCTGAATATTCTGCAGTTTACCAATCCTCTTTCATATTTGCAGAATTTGCTTATACGCATTGGCCGGGATTGAGCTGTGTGAGGAGTGAGATTGTTATTATTCGAATGCAGATTTGCGTATACGATGTTAGCAGCTTCTTCAGAGTCAAACGGAAGAAAAACTTCAGATCAGTCAAGGCCATAAGGTGAGGATTTGATCGACGACATAAGGATACCCGTGACGCTTGGTCAATAGTGGAAATTGAGACAAGTGGCCAAATATCTTAGTCTTATCGAGATAAGCAACAATTAGCGGGTCTCTGGCATCCGCTGCAGTTTTAACGAAACTGCAAGGGTACGCTGAGAGACTGTCGGTGAGGAGGATTTCTGGAAGCCTGGGCGACCAGCCGGACTGTGATTCTGCGGTGACGAAAAATCCCACTTAAATTGCTTCACTGGTCCTTCCGTAACTACGATGGCAACAAGAGTGTGGTTTGTGGGGGGGAAATTAGGGGGGTCATCTTCTTGGTCGTTTTTTCATGGTAGAAAGGTGATCACTGTGTTCCAGTGAGGTCTTGACAATGGTTTCGTCGTCAGAAGCAGTCAAACAACTTGGGGTAGCTCACGTTGGTAGTCGGATAATCTGTGATCAGTTTCTCAGAATATAGCCGCTGAGTCAAAGCAGGACTCAGCGGTCATAAATTCCTAGACGAAATTGCACTGGACGAACGGACTTGCCGGGTACCACCTGGTTTTATGTCAATCATGTTTTTTTAACTCCAGCTTCTAAGCAACCGAGGGAGTTTGTGAGGTCTGTTGGGGCTATTAATGACCGAACGATCCTGAATTTTCCTACAAGTCATCCCGTCCGTCAATGATGTGTGTTGACAAGTGATGGAGCCTCAGCCGGACAGAGAACTCACCAGTTTTGTTGAATGCAACTTAAAGTTGCAAGTACCTGTTTTGTAGGCGGGTGACTGGAGAGCACCGTAGATGCTGGGTAACGGTTCTAGTGTTCTGATGTAGCAAGCCGTTGGCAATTGTGGTAAATAAAACGTGGATGACATGTGCCTTTCTGTCATTAGAAGGCTTAGCAAAGTTGGGGATAAAGAATTTCCGAAGGGCTCATGACCTGGTCAAAAATGAGCTTTAAAGAAATGTGAGACCCGAACTAGGTTAGGCGATCAAACTGTTAACAGTCTTTGCCTTTTTAATCTGAGTCCAAATGCGGTAAGAATTTCTTGTTGGAACCGGCTAGCTTGCAGGAGGTATACAAAAAGTAGTGCTGCAATCTTTTGGCCACATTCCCGTTGCCAGAAGATATCATAAGGCCCGGTAGCTGCTAAAACTCCCGGCGGTTCCGTGTGAAAGGTAGAGAGCGGCCATTCAAGATAAGCTGACGAAGGTTTGCTGTGCAGCAAGGAAGTGTCTAGTTGAAGTATTCGTGGGTAGGAATGTCTCAAAATGAATTCTTGGGAGATAATGAAGGGTAAGAACGACCTGTTATCGTAAGGAGTGGGATGTTGTCCGCTGGACCGTTGGGGACAGTGTGAAAGCAAAGCTGCCGATCAAAGGGAATCGTTGACAGACCGTGAATGGTGTCCATGAAACAGCTAGTTGATAGGTGTCTGTGCTCTTATTGAATTAATTGTTGTTTCGGGAGCCTCCGGGAGTGGGAAACCAAAACCAATATTTGGCGCATATGGCATTGGGCCTGGCATAACGGCCTGCGCTAGGTGAGTTAGAGCTAGCCACTGTAAATTGTCTTGGGTAAGAGCGGTTACGTTTCAAAATGTGGGGGTACCGTAGAAGTTGAAGATATGAGAGAAAAACTCTTTTGCAAGATTATACAGGTCTTTCTGGAACTGTTCGTGATCAAAGGACTGCAAGTCGCTTCGTGTCTAAATGCACTATATATGCACGTTTCTGGCGCAACACTTGACGGGAGCTCAATAACTGAGGTCGAGGTACGGCCGGAGGCACAGACGTAAGGATTGTTACGTGACAGGCATGAAAGTTAAGTTGAGGAGACGAAGATCAGTGGGGATATGATAATTGGACGGAAATCGGTTAACACCAAACGGAACTTAATACAAGATGGATAAGGATGTCTCATCTACGAAAAAATAAAAGGCTAATAAAATTCTGAAGGAGGCAAAGGAATACTGCCAAGTCTGCAGAACTATATGGAGAAGGTAATTTTCCACACTGCGTTAGGACAAATGTGACGTTCACCGTCAGCATTCGAAAATTACAGTTCCTCCCACCCGCTGCAAGTCTAGGCGATTCCAAAGGCTGCGAGGTCGGATCCCACTGCCGACGTATCATGTGTAGACACATTCTCTTGATTGCAATCCTTGATCGTTAGATATGCGTGACCGTGGTCAGCAAGCCCGTCATACCCGAGGCGAATATGAAACCATTTACACATCAATCCCGTCGTTCATTTATCAACATAACTCCAGATATCCACTCCAATTATTCCCTCGGGGCTATTATTCTTCCTGCAATTGCCAAATAGAAATAAGCGAACTGGACCATCTTCGTATCATTAACCTACCAGCATTGGACATTCCGTTCGACGCACTGCGTACAACTCACTTCCCTCCTAAAATGTTGGCTACAGCTAGTGTTCCGAAGTACTCAAACAATAGTTCACAACTGTTTATTGTCACCGTTCTGCTCCTTTGTGCTGTTCCAAATGATTCTTAATAACTACCATCATTAGAAAAACCACCGCACAACGCATGGTTTCTCGCTGCTATCCAAAGTTTGGCATTATTGCTCTACTGTCCAACTTCGTCCCTTCTTCTAGTTGTTTTGTTGAGGTTTCATAAAGTTACATCCGACAAAAGAAATGTCCGTTGACTTGCTCTTTGCAGATAAGATTGCATGAAAGCTGTAAAGACTTAAAATTCTGAAAATGTTGGCAGCATCCTGTCATTTGCTGCTCCCGTCCAAGAAAGCTCTGTGTTTGTAATACAAACCTTTACGGTACCTAAACATTTAGTAATATGCTAAAAGTGACCTCTGTTTGCCTCATGGAAAACATGTCCAATCTCCAGTAGCCCGTCTTTTTAACCAAATGCCTGAGTCGTTCTAATTGTTGCTCTGTGCGATAGTGCCGTAAAGCTTGATCATGCAAACAAAAATAAAACACTATTATTATTCAATTCGTCTGCAATTTTGTAACCGGTGTAATTAAGGCCGTCCACACTCTTATGGCTGATAGCAGCGTTGCAGGTGGTATATTAAATTCTCTGTCCATTAAAGTTCTCTATTAACGTACAATTATTAAACCATCCGGCTTCCCTTCCACGAAAAACGTATCCTCCTCCGTAACGCATGCAACCAGGTAATTGGGGCCTCAGATGTCCTGTTGTTTCAACTTCTGTGAGCAATTTCAACGCCAAACTTCTGTCGTTAAATGAATCACTCCGTCGATCGCAAGGACATTCTACGGTCTCCGTTGCTTGCTAATTTTGTGCAAGCCCCTTGTTAGACTCCTTCTCCAGTGCTGCCCGACTAACGTTATGCTCATGAGTGACGTTAGTATAGTTGCAATTCAGAATGTGTTTTGAACGTTTTCTAGAAACCCTGGTCCTTCTTCTGACCTAAGATACAGAGCCAGATGTGAGTCCTCCGGTCGGGGGCTACGGTTGCTTCGCCATGTCCAAATAAATCTTGCTTCCGTCTTCTATGTTCACCACACCAATTTTCACTCATCCACAAGCAGCCTGCAAGTCCTCATCAGCCTCCGCACAACTTTCGTAGCAGATATAATTTAGTAAAAATCCCCCAGCTTTGCTATCCAATGCAGCAAACAACTTGCCCATTTCTTTCCGGTCATGCACAGACCTATCCCAGTTTAAATCCAGGCTGACAAATTTACTAGATCTTCCAATCTACATAACCTGAAATAATCTCAAATTGAGCTAGATGGCACCTGCTAACATTTGTCACAATTCCAATTCACAATTAATTCTCAGGGTTGCACATCACCAGAGAATCATGCAATTCAGCTTCACATTTCATGTTCTTTTGTTTGGTATGCTGTTTTCTTCGGCTTGATAGTTTAAAATTATCAGCCATAAATACCTAAAGGCTGAGCTTCTTTTATCGCTCCCAGTCAGTCGTCTTGACCGTAACGACCAGATGGTTGCAGATACAGAGAACAAACCTAATCAAAAATTCTCACAAAATCGGCTTATCTTTAGGTTGAGAATATTGTTTGCACCGCTGTTGAACCAAGTCGCTTGCCGACCTATTTATTTTTACCCCATTGTCTATCTTATCACCAAAATAGACCTGACCATTACATAATTCTTTGCACCCAATCCTCGTCCCACTCACCCAAACTTGGCATCAATATAACCGGAATAGCAAGCATCTATGGCGCATAAAGGTTTGCCCCGTTCACTAACTGCTTCAATTCATTTCCCGGCACATGAATACTGTATAACTCCTAAGAGTGATCTTTGGTTACAGTCATTGTGCGAAGAGGCAACCACAGCCTCCTGTACAGTATCTACTACTTCATTGAGAGTCTACTCGATTTGCGCTTTCCACCATTCAGTGTGCTGGACAAGCCTTGACGCAGCCTTTGAGCTGCTTTTGTTCCCCCTACATTCACGTACCATTAGTTTTCATCACGACTCTCTCTTTCACACACACGAGCTCATCTATTCAAATGTTTTCTTCTGCCACACCTGCTCAGAACCCGCAAACGTCTGCATTTCTTAGCTTTCCTTTTTACTTAGACCTTCTCTACTACTTGTGCCAGCTGGTACGTATGGGCAATTACTCGTTTCTCAAGAATTCTCTCAACACCGGTCGATACCGTTGCATGCTTTCCACTTCGTGCCTTTTCTTTTGCCAGGTCTTCACTTCACCATTTCATGTCGGCACCACCCCATATTCTGATTGTTTGGTGTCAAGCGTACCCGTCGAGAGCGGTAAAAACAATCCACTGTCATGCAGCTGTGAGCCTGAAAAACTTTACCTAAAACCACGATGGGCGGAGGAGACCCGAGAAAGATAGCAATTTGTTGTCCAGCTCATCCCATAAAATGTATCACCGCCGTCGCCCTGAGACGATGCTCAAACACTAAGGGTGAAAACGAGAACAAGTTACTCTTCTCTGTTGAACCTGGATCCCCTAGCTGCCTATGACCGTTTGCAAGGATCTCCCATGTACCAGCCCAGGGAATGATTCCAGCCGTTACTTCGTCTCGACAGCTTCAGTGGACTGTGGTTCCAGCGCGCCGAGCATTCTACATGATCTTGCCGACACCGTCTATTTCCACCACTGTCCACTCCTCACCCCAGTCCATGCCATTACATACTCCCGGTTATTGCTACTGTTCCTATTACGGACAAACCCTCATGACCGCTGGTATGGAGGGCTGACTATCCCAACAAAAATCACCATGCAACAGATAGACCAAAGCTTCAATTCATCTCCTTTGAATTTTGACACATTCAGCCACAGCAGTCCTACAGTTCCCTTTTATCCAGTATAACTCATTGAATCGGAGGCACTAAACAGGCAGATTCAGATAGTCATTAGTCCTTAGCTGGCCCCAAATCCTCACCTTACAACTCTGGACTGTATTTCGGCCTATACACAATTGAGGCTTATTTATTTTTTGCCCGTTAAGATAGGCCGCCGAAAATGTTTGATCGTTTCAATCGCAACCGTAATGATAGAACTTCGGTAATACCTGACAGATGCCGGCCACTTCACAACATTAATCCTTCATTTTACTTACCACCGGCATCACCCCTCTAACCTTCGGGGAATAGTCGTAGGGTATTGATGCTTATCTCTACACCCCAGCTATCCGCTCAACGTCATATACATTGACATCTTATTTTGTGTTCGCTATGCCACAGGGGCTCGGTCTAAGCTTCAGGACTAGTATCCTTAACTGGGCCCCCGAAAAATGCATTATTCCTAGCCTACTTTCAAGTTTCTTTACTCAGCTGGCCATTTCAGGCTCTGTTTGTTATTTTTTGTTCGTTTTAACCTCATGAAAGAGCCCACACGTGTCCACTTTTAGCCCATCAGCTTTCAGGTCCTGTATGAGCCGTTAATATTTGTTAATCCGACCCCAAATCTCGTGCGATTACTGTGTCCTTTTGCATCAAAGGATACTCGAACGCTGCCTCCGATCCATAAGGATATATAACACCTCATGAATCATTGATTTTGGCTGGAAAAGACGATGCTTCTATTTCCGCCAGAAAGACTTGCAAACGTCTCTAGCCTTAAGTCCCATGATTTCCAAGTCGTTATTGTAAAGAGTTTGCATCGAAGATATTCATTACTGTTTTAGCCAGAGTGGTACAGGGCGTTGTCATGACGTTTATGAACTTTACGTTTTGCGCCCACCCAAAACAACAAAACATTTAGGCATTTCTGTTCGTTACTGACTTTCGCCACCCCCACAAGATTTCTTATGCATAAGTTACGCAGCTGACCGATTTTACTGTAAGTGAACAACTGATTTCTGCGGCGCTTATAAAATTTCACCTTGAATAAAAAATTACTTTGACCCACAACACTTTGCCACCATATTCTCTGCCCAGTGCCTGTGCCATACAGCTTGGACAATCCACGTACCAACCACGTTTTTATTGTGCCCATCGATCTTCACTTGTTTCATGCATATGCAAATTTGATCTTCCCATCTATCATGCCTCCCGACACTTGAAACTATGCAAAGTATAATCAGAACATTCCTATAAAATCAAAAGTAAATGCTAGGGTCAAAATCAATGTTGGTCTTGTACAACCACCGGATTAAGGCAATTTTATTGCTTTGCTGATTCAGTTATAAAGACTCCACTTCAGTTAACATTTACAGTCACTTGTTAATTAAATGTTTTCCTATTACCATTATAGTTACCAGCATTGACGAATCACTGATAGATTATACGGCTAGATTTTTGTTTCATTTTGTAGGTCCGCACCGTCAATTATATGGATTGAAAGCACTGATCTCGGTTATTCATCCGCTGATGCAAGTAACCATAGATGTATGTTCCTTTGGCCCCTTGCATGCATTTCATGCTTCTACTTTTTGGTCTTGTTTTAGCACGGAGTGCATGGTGTAACTCGCCTACTTTTGCGACTGTGTGAACGAATCTCGGATGTGACATTTTGGTCGTGTTCTCTCGATGCTTATGATACCCTAGCATCCAAAGGAAGACTTGATAAACCGATTCTACGCTTGTGCACCTAAATCGTATCTGGTTGCAAGCCAAAAAACGCGATGCATTTTTATGGATTGCCCGGAAAGACAGAAAGCCGAGGAGAAAAGCCACAATTAGTAGGTGATATGGTATTGGAAGCATGTCATTTTGGAAGACCACTTGGCCGCTTCGTATCTGTCAACCGCTGGATTAGTATTTTCTACTCGCAGACCATCGAAGAATATAGACGTGGACTATAAATTTGTCCCACCTCAGGGCACGACCGGCAACTGCTTGGTCTCTGGTTCCTACTGTCATTACTCTAAAGGCGTGCAGCGACATATCAACAACCAAATTACGGTAAAAATTTTGCATCATTTTCAGAGTCTACGGAAATGTGAAAAATGAATTTCACATTCATGTCCACTCCTTGCGCTGAGTGCCATCAAAATGTGACATCTACAATAATCCGAGTTGCACTTAGGCCCTACAGAAACGTAAGTTCGAGTTGCGAGTTGTTGGACAATTTTTTCGGGATTTATTGAAACTGTTCATTTAGGCGAACCTGATAACCACCGCAAGCTGGTGGCTATTATGATACATAGTCACTACTGTGATACATGGATGTTTGTACGCACCATAAAGGGTTCACTAAAACTACTTTAAGCGTCTATTTCGTGCCATCCATTTTTGTAATATAATTTCCGCGAAGCTTCTGATTGCACGTTTTATGTCCGTGTTTCAAATGGAAGTGATCATGACATGCGCTTCTTCGGTTATTAGTGGCTTCCAGAGGACAAAGAGCAGAGGCTTATTCCCAGTGCTAACGGAAGCAAATTCCATTGGTTGATACTGCCGCGCACTAATACAGCGAGAAATGTGGCCGCCTGCACAGGTTACATACTCTTGCACAAAAGAACGTTTCTAAGAGTTGAAGTTCAATTTACTTTTAATGCAGGTTCCTTTGAAAACGCTCGGGAAATGCTGAGACGAGAACTAAGAAATGTTTTCATCTAGAGATGGAACAGTTGAAATGGGACACCAGAAAAAGTGGGCCATGAGATAACTTTACATTATCAATCGTAAGGTGCTTCTTCCAAAGTAATTAACAAAAGCCAGGACTTAATCCTGACGACGATGCCCCCACAAGCAACCATGAAAGACACCTGTTGATTCCGAAACCAAACACTGTCTGAATTAATCGATGCAAAAGCAACGTCCGCTTTGCCAAAATAGTCTCACGTTAGTGTAATTTGATAACTTTTGACGTACTCTGCGTTTACAAACTGGAATAGTGGGGGAAACACATCCAGAAGCCAGCCACGCCGACTTTAGGATACTCCTTTTAGATTTTAATTACTGCTGGCAGTGATTAGTATCGTGGTTTTTCCATCAACTCTTATGTTCACTTAAATAGAGAGTCCCTCAGGTTACATTCCACAAGGCTGCTCGAGGGTTCTTATTTTCCTGCCATATTTTTAACATTGACCTAGAACACCAAGAGGAAGGTGGCATCTGGTTTGATCAGAAGCCAGGGCGCTAATACAATTTTTGGCGCACAACGATGCTCATCTCGTGGTTACGCCAGCACGCATTCGATTCACATCACTCCCAAGGCAATAAAGCTAAGTTCCCGTACAGGTGCTCAGTGCTTCATGCTACTGACAATTTCACCAGTGGCCAGCAGATCTAGGCAATCTGTCTTTCCTAGCTTGGATAAGTTGTTTGTCAGTATATCAAGATTAGTAAGTACATCATTTTGCAAAAGACGCCCGTTTTCTCAAGATTAACTAACCAGTATGTGTCAATTACCTCTGCATCAGGTTAAAGTTTTGCAACGCTTATTTACCGATTATAGCTTTATGTTATCAAAGAACTTCTTCATAATCTGAAGCATTCATGGTTAATGAGATCAGAAGGGCTTTGGATGAATTTTGGCCTGATGTGCGGGGCAGCACGGAAGCCTTTCTGGGCTCCTGTAAACGTCACCCAGGAAAACGTGCTCATGCACATACAGCCCAATTGGTTGACCTGTGGCCTCCTCAATTTGAACAACGTTTTCTTTCTTAGGACTTCTGAAAAGCTACAGGAGCTAAACTCAGGCATATCACTTAAACAAACTTGATTATTACTGGTGAATGATTGATTCGGGCAGATTATTGCCCCGTCGCTCTTGGCGTCGTTCTTGGCGCTGACGAAAAACGAGTTTTAATTTTATCTAGAAGTGCATAGCCCTGACCGGTTTGTGGCAGCTAAAAAGGAACCGTTTAACTGTAATGTTATGCAGGTAGACATCGAGGAGGAAAATGCTGTACAGGACAATGAAGACGACAAAAGACTAAACGTTAAGGTAGGAAATGTTTTCTTTAAATTTGTGGACCGAAATAAATGCTTCCTTCCATTGCCTCTCTTGCCTAGTCGACTCACTGGATACTCGTATTTGTGGCAAATGCATAGAATGGTTGTATCAGCTTAATAGCAACATCTAAGTGAAAAAATTTTGATATTGTATGCCTTAGACATAGGGGATTGAATGAATGCATGAGATAATTCACCATGTGATATCACCGCTGAACTTTCCATTAAAAGGCCACGGAAGCGCCGTACAGCTGTTTCAGTCTTGTCAGGAATGGTCACCAATGCCTACTCACTACTCCCAAACTGAAACGCGAAACCTGGAGGGACGATTGTGGGCCGAGCACCTTAGTCGTCACGTTACAGGGCGTGCTATCAACGGTTCCTTCAAATTCGTCACATTATGTTGCACCCATCCTTCATCGGTTTGAACGGCCACAGGCCGCTAACGTACGGCATGACTTCCCTAAAGGTGAACGAAGTAAGAGTAAAGCATTAGAAATGACCTATTGAGCTCGGCTGCTTGGTACGTTTTAGAAGTAGGTGATTGAATGTTTCGGTGATGACATCACATGATGCTTCAAGTGCTTCACACCCAATCTGAACAGTCATATTATGACTCCAAATTGCGAACACAGGAAAGTTGTCTTTTTCTTACTCTCCGATTTCCAGCACGCTGATTGGCTACGTATGTGGAAGGTGGGCTGTTTATGTGTGCAATACCGGTGTGCACCTGGTTTACCCTGATTGGCTGATATTTGCCAGGGCATATGTTTGCATGCAAATTCGCAAAGCTGAAGCACTACATTTATCAAAATTTTCATGGTGTTCCTAGAGCCGGATTTAACAGGTGGAGAGTCCTCCTACGGACCCAGTCGTCATTTGATATACCACATAAAAAGCAGCAATTACGTGGTTTTTCAAAAACATCACAGTAGAACTGTTCAAGAGCGGGAAAATGCCAGCCGCTTCCAAAATGTTGAATCACAATAAGTGAAGACAACAATTAGGCTAAGTTTTAGAGGGCGCAATCCATTGATTGTGGTAATGCAGCTTTGTATAGAAGAAAGAAATTGAATACCAACCAAACGGAGGGTGAGTACACTTAGACGAATAGAGGATCAGTTTGCCATCGCCTTTGGGATATAAGCAAGCCGCTTTAGTCTGCCTCAAATCACTTCCCAGACAACCAGTTCTCCCCGTGCAGTCGATGTTGTCTCTCTGATAGGATAGAGACTCACCTCTAAGGGATAAATATAGACCAACCGTCGTCTCAGAATGCGCGTATGAGTGGTTCTCATGGAATTAAAACTAAAGCGCGTATAAACAATTACAAAATGTGGGGCGGCATGACTGGTTTATTGGTGCAACCGGGTGAATAAAACCTATGAACCAAAAGCCGAATTCGAAACACAAAACAAAACCAATTCATTAATTCTGCGACATTGTTTTAAAGCTAACCATTTCCTAAACATGAGTGGACTTTATTTTATGGCGAAGTCATAAATCTGTGGCCAATTTCACTGTACAGAAATGTGCGCGTGATTCACATTGGTCCAAAAGCGGTGTCAAAATGGAGTGGCAACCGCAAACTAACAAGGAAACTTTTGAGCAAACAAAAATACTCATAGGATGACGCACCAAAGTCAATTTCGCGGCAACCATCTAATGAAACTCGACAGCAAAATTATTTTCCAGAAGTCCGCTTTTCTGCCTATTATCGTAATGATTTACTTCTCGCAGTTGTTGAGACATGCAATGTGCATCCCCATAGTGCAGAAAAACGTTCATTCGCAAGAGGTGGAAAATTAAGCAGAGCAAACCCGAAGTGAATTCGTCGATACATTTAACGGGGTTAAGGAGTTAGTAAGAGCGCAAAATTAGGTCCAAGGTCGGGTAACCTGGTTGTGGCGCGCCATATAAGGTGGCGTATCGCCACCACACAGCAAGGTGATGGGTCCGAACAGGTGAAGAAATGAGATAGGTTTAGAAAAATTGCATCCAAACTTCATCATAACCGGATAAAAGACGCCCGGCACAAAAGAAGCTGGGTCAGAGTGAAATGGAAATTAGTGAGGAATGCATTTCAAAGCGCAGATGAACCAAAGCAAAAATTTAAACGACACAGTTCCTGGAGGCCCCTTTGGCTGGGGTTGCGTAAAAACATCACTAGGTAAAGATAATCCAGTTGTAGCGGCGCTGTATTTAGATGTCTTTTGGAATCTGAGTTTCTTTGAATCAACGAGTTCGGAAGTAGAAGAACAGTTTTGAAGAAGTGATGATTATCAACTGGAAGTTGAGGAGATCAAGGTGCGATAGGTGGAAGCCATATTTTATTGCAAACAACAGTAAATAGTCTGCTTAAGTTAAGGCAGCAAAATAATTTATTGAGAGGTGATGGTTGATAAAAATCAACTCGTCCGTATAAAAGACTAAGGATAGGTTGCGGATGGGCCGGTGATTTAAGGATAGAAAGAAGACAAACGTGTGCATGAAGCCCAGAGGGATTGATGGAATCGTCGGGATGATTGAGCAAAAGTTAAACCTACTTTTTGAAGTGAGCTTATGAAAAAGGAGCGGGAATGCGGTGGTGATATATTCGACACAGACAATTGAGTGACCAAAAGTATGTGCGCATGTCAACTTGAATAAAAATATGCAAGTGTATCACTGGGACCACGCAAAATAATTGTGTATAAATATGTGTACATGTATGTGTACATATATGCATATATTTGGGAAGATATATAATGTTGTGTAAGACAGGCTATGTAGGTTAAGGCAGATGAGGCAACTGGACTGGGCGGCGATATTTAGGGCAAGCAGTCCGTCGAGAATAGAAAGAAAGTACAGTAGGGGTCGATCGCTGTGAGCTAACGGACAGTAACCGTGCAAATCAGTGACGGATAGGTGCAGCATCATGTGGTGAAAATCAACAAACCGTTCAGAGCTTGCTCGGTAGCGCGATGGCTAAGGCGTTCGACTCAGAATCGTTCGTCCCGAGTTCGCGTCCCAGTTCGGGCGCGGTGGATATGCACTGTTGAGGATTCCTAACAAGGATGAAACAGCTGTACAGTGCTTTCATGGTTTCTTTATGGTGAGTTGAGCGATGATATCACATGGTGAATTATTTCATGTAAACATTCAATCTCCTACTACCAAAATGTAGAAAGCAAATTGTTTGGTAAGATCGATGATTTACATGAATTAGTTTGGGCAATAATTATTTCTAAGTTGTTTCATTTCCTTCAGTGTCACTGATAGTTTACAACCCGTTTTTTTCCGATGCTTATTTTATCTGAATTCTTGTGCATAACGCTTCCGTAGTTATACAATTCAGTCGGATTCATGTCGATGTGCGAACCGCCGCAAAATTGGAGGCAGTGGTAGCCAAAATTTATTGCTTACACCAAGTAAAGTTATATATGGGATGAAATTGTAAAAGGTGGTTCGCAAGCATCATTTGCTGACTTTTGCGTAATCGGACTCCTATGCGGAGGCCATCCGATGCCAACAAACGCTGGAGGTGGTGAGAAAGCTGCCTTATAATATTTTGACACCACAAAATTTTACACTGAGTCCATTCAATGATTTATTACAAATGTGAACAAAGGATGAAATTTTCAACCGACTCCAGTTACGAAACCTATACGAAGGCAGCCCCAATTATGACGCACCACCAGGCACAGCCAAAATTGCACTTACGAACTGCGTCAACTTAAGGAAAATGTAACTTAGATTATTGTGCAAATCTGCATTTGTGCACCATTCAATTTTGCCCACCGGTCCGACGACTGATTAAAACCCTAACCATAGGTAAGCCCATTGTAAAAAATCACCACCAACAATGATGCTTCCAAGCGGTAGCATCCACAGTGATTCATAATCAAGTGCATGCACTGGTACCAGAAAGCTGTCTTCAATTTTCACAGACATCGAGTTACAAATAAGCCTTGTGAAGGGAAGCACCCTAAACGGCCTGGGCACTTGCACAGCAATTTTCTAACCATTTAGCAGGAAAACAACAAATGACGAAGGAATTTGTCAATAATACCGGCGTTATCTCTTTGAGAACCTATTGAGAACGCTGGCTTTTCCATTTCAGTGCCGGTGTGCATTCCCGTAAGTGGTTTGACGAGGAACAAGCAACACTGTGGAGAGTTTAAAGATAAGACTGGTCATGGGGACTTGGTGTGTAGTGCCAAACATTTATGAGGCCATAACAACATTTCAAATACCTATGACGCTCGTTGGTGACGTCGCACGTGAAAGCACAGGAACAGACCTGAGAATCGTGTCGTCAAATCCTGCTCATGTTCATACAAAGTGAAGAGTGTTCAACAGAAAACGGCTTTTGGAAGCCAAAATTCTTGACTGGCTAATAGGATAGCATTAGTTTATTTGTAAAACGCTGTTGAAATCCCATGTAGGTGCCGCATTCCGGCAATGTTTCCCAAATAAAAAATCTCCCATCACCGAATGCACAACCTCAAGGTGGATCAAGTAGTCAAGCAGAAACCAAATATTTCAGTAAACACTTGCGTAACGACAATATTATATGATATATTAAATGGATAAGAAGTGGCAAATGTAACTCAGCTTCTGCTACACTCACGTAAGAAGATAGGGTAGATGATGAACCTGGACTGCCGCTGGATATACGCAACTACTTTTAGTGCACAAGCCGCCGTCGTTCTAAGGTCCAACCGAGCTGTAGTCTTTGTCGTTCGTGCTTTTACGCTGAAACCGCGCGCTAAGGAAGAGAGGTAAGGAGCCTTGTGCGCCAACTCATTTGTTACATATTTTCGTTCTATTGCGCTGTTTTCTTACTGCGTCGGACCGGTGGCTTCATCTAGGATGTAAAGAAAGTTATAACTAGAGTACTGGGCTTCGGTAAGTGAATCGCTTAAAAGTCTGGATACCTTTGTCAACGTAGCTTAGATGTAAAACAGCAGCTTTAAGGGCCAGCAGACGTATCGAAGCACGTCTTATCCTGAGGGATGTAGGTCGCTGTAATGTTGGGTCACGTTGTTTATTGGTCCCCAAATGACCCCTTGCCATTTTATGGGAGTCGCTGAGACGGTCGCTCTGTGGCGTAACAAGGGACTACTGAGCCGTTACTCGGGGATCACTCAGAAGCGTTCTCGTGCTGACTGAGTAGCAGCAACGTATTCAAGCTCTGAATGGAGCAAGGCCGGCTAGAGGTGCCAGCCATATTCTTCATTAGCTAAAGGGTTACTAAGTGGAAACCGGTGGATGACCAATTGATAAAGCCAGGATCCGTAAAACCACTCAAAAGAGTTAGGCACAAAATGGTGCCAGTAATTCCTTGAGATAGATTTTGGTGGGATAAAATATTAGCTCTAAAAATGTACCTTACACACAGAATTTATTGTTGTTTCGCTTTGCACAACATGAAAAGCCGACGTAGAAGCCATCTCTTGGGGTGCCAGTAGAATGGGCGATTTTCAACAAGAAGAACTGCTTGAGAGTATTGATGACAGCAGATCTTAAAGGAGCCGAACAGAGCAAAGCGACAGCACAAGCAGCCAGGAAGGAGCTTGTTGACTTAAGAAGGCTGACACAGAGCTAGATGCACTGGAGAGCACCAAGTGCGAAAAACCAGATGGCGCATTCAGTGAGTGCTCAACGCCCAGCAAAATTAACTGATAGATGTCCGTTCGGCTATCTCAGAAATTTCTGTTCTTTGGCAGCTGAAGTGGACTGATCTGATGGGATTCTGGACGCGTGAAACGCGCCAGCCTCCATTCTTTTCCATTCTTCCAGAAAAATGAGATCCTTTTGGAAATGGTGAAACAACTAACCACGGACTTAGCCGAAGTTCAATGAGAGAAAACTTGTGCAGAGATGGACTGATTTGATCAGTCTCTCACTTGAACACAGAAGTACCCAAGGGAACCTGGTTGAAAAGTCCAGGATATTAAAAAGTCTAGGTTGAATTCGCCGGAACACCTTTTCCACAAACAGCTTGACTCCAGAACCAACGGAGATGGCCGGCAACTGGCAGCCAAAACGCAACTTTACATTAACAGGTTGGTAAGCGACTGGAGTAGGTTGCCTAAAGGTGCCGCTGTTGTCTATGTCGTCAGGCCTTTTGCGATAAAAGTACATTGTAATTGAGATCCGGCAAGTTGGTAGGCTTGTATTCGTGGCTGCGTTACTTTAAAAATTGCAAATCAGTTTCCAAAAGCCACCGGTGAAACTGTTCTTTTGCTTCCTGAGGGTGAGATGTTTTTCCCCTACTCTACCACCTCCTTGGAGTGAAAACGAAATCGCTGGAAAACCAGTGGTACCGCGAATGAAACGTTGAAAAGGTGGGTACATGTTTCTGTGCATACCATCGAAAGTGCCCTGGACACTCCTTTGATCAACTGAACTGAGCTGAATGGAAGAGCCAAATCATGCCCTGGGTCAGGCAGAACTGCGGAACATCAAAATATGAATCCGCGCCCCTTGTTATTGCGCATTGAGTTGTCTCTGGTGCATACCCTCCATGCTACACTGTTATCCAAACAAGCAATCGCAGATGAGCTGTCCAGGTACTCATCTAACTTAAAATTTTCCATGGATAGATACATGGTGAAGTGCCTGAATTGCAATAGAAAGCGCTTTGGTAAGCAAATTTAGTTTGCCACTTTGTTCTTACGACAGTGGGTCTTCGATATGGGGTCTTATGGTATATGACTGTTGGAATATTTGGCTATGGTGGATCAATATTTGAGGCTACTCGGGGAGAGGTTTTAGCTTATAATGCTCCAATAACATAATTAATTATTGTATTATTACTTACATATTATTTTATGTAACAATGGTCGTTGACACAGCTTACTTCAACCGAATTGATATCAGTTTCAATCTATTTTAGAATCCGATTTCTGTTAATCAATTGGTTTTATGACACAACTCTTCTTATATACGAAAATATTTCTGTCAATTAATTAGCTGATATATATATATATATGTAATGTTTTGGTACACTACATGTGTAATGTTGCAGTTATTCAATTGTAATCGAATAACAGCCACTTTTCGTGTAGATTTCTCCTCTCACGACATCGCTCTCTTCCGTCAGCACGAGCTTGTGCACAAGCACTTCAGCATGCTGACATCATCCTCTACTAGTGTTGGATGAAGTACTTCATTTTTCTAGAATAAAACCAATAAGTATTGTTTCGGCTCATTACGATTTTCTCCACACCTGTGATCAAAATTGAGCCTGTTTCTGCAAACAAGAACATGACCAATATGGGCATTTTTAGTCAATATTAGTACCGAATACAAGTTGTAGTCACCAATGTCCAGATTCAAGGAAAACTGAACGGTAGTGTTTTATGCAGACCGCAACGACATGTTTTATTTTTTGATTGATTTTTATGGACTCCTCGTCAGGATTCATAACATTAGAGAATGGAACAACGGGGGTGTGCCACAGAAATCAGCAGGAATTCCAGCTGTTGAATTAAAACGTTGCTTGACTACTGCGTCACCATCACTTTGGAGAGCTTTGCCACATCTTCCACAAGCACGTGTGAAGCTACTCTAGGAATCTTGTGTCACTCAACATCATCTACTCTGGAAGATTACAGTTAATCGAAACCGATATCTATTTATGGTTTAAAGTGTTCTACCTAGGAGGAACCCATATTTACCACGACCTGTGGGTGGTGCCTAGACTTTCAATGCGGTTTCAGTCTATAAGACAATAAAAGCGACGAGTGGCCTGTTTATAAGGCCTTATTCATATCCCTAAAGAGTGTCCGCTATAAGAAAAGAAGCATTGACAATGGAGTACTGGCAAACAATTCAGAATAACTATCAAGTACATACAACATTCTCCTTCACTAGTGTGAAGTAAAAGGTGTCAAATAAAAGATTTTTATGCGGAGTGCGATCTGTGAGACTAACGAAATGCATATGCTGAAGAAGGTGAAGGATGTATTTGATGATAACCTACACTTTCTCACTTCTGGAGTTGTAAGGAGGAGTTCTCTGCAGCTATTTCTACAACGTTTCATATGATTGCTTAATATATTGGATGTCAGTTTTCATGATGTGGAGTATTGTCTCGGTTACGTGACTTTTATTATTAGAGTCCATGATTTTAGGATCACTGACTATCTCTATGCCGTGTGTTTTCATATGTTCCTATGGAATCATGCATCGAGTTCCTCTGCTTGTTATTTGGGGGTTAGAATCGCGCACTCCTCTCGTTGGAGTCATCTGACGTACGGAAGTACTATCTTTTCGTTGGTCTGGGAAGTGCACATGAGCATAACTCGGGTTGCACGCTATAACGTACACTTCTTCGACCGAAGATTATACTTCGACTGACGCACATTCTTTTTATAAATGCCTTTTCTGCATGAGTAACCAACTCAGTAAGAGTGCTAAGGGGCGATTTATGATTGACTGAAGAATCGGTTATGAGGAGTTGCGTTAATGGCTGTACATAAGACTGGGCAAACTGAAAGCAGAGCATCCAGTAGAACCTCCTATCGAAAACAAAAAACAAGCATTATGACTTCAGTCCTAACATTATTGTTTTTTACTATGTCGTTTATACGCTCAACTTGGATGCTGGCACGAAGACTGTACGGTTTAGTTCAGCTGAGTGCAACGCGACTTCTGTGTAACAGGAGCGAGCTTGAAAGAGGGACTACGATCAGAGTAAATGTGTGAAGGCAATCCAGAAATGCAATCAGCTGAGGAAACAAAAATTGATAGTGTTAGCAGTGGCATTGGAAAATTCAAACGCAAGCGGAATTTGAGAATGCTCATCAATGATAGTCAAGAGATAACAACTTCGAGTGACTGAAGGCAAGAGTCCTTTGAAGTAAACACTCAATCCTTCGAAAGGTTCCGTGGATTTATTGAAGCTTTTATAAGGGAGACAGTAGAGCCGTAGTTTAATGGTCGCACAATGATGATAACGGTTAGCGGCAGCTTTTACATCTTCAACAGAGAATGGGAGATTCCTGGAATATAAAAAATGCACGAGACGAGTAATTCTGGAGTAACACAGGGATTTGTGCAGCTTTTTCAGATCACAGCAAAAGTTACGGATTAAGGCATCGGCAGCTGAGTCTTCCCAGCCCGGTCTGTAAAAATTGTCGAAATGGAAGCGCAAAAGTTCTAGTTTTCATTGCTGAATTCTGTCACCTTTTTGTCCCTTTCTTCTGATGCGCACCGCTCATGAAGAAGATGGATCATTGCTCGGTGACAAGAGTGAAGTGATAACCCACAGGATAATGGTCTCACTCGCAAACAGATTTAACAGTAGAATAAGTCTATTTACCAGCAGCCCGATGACCTCGTTGACTAAACGATAAAGTCCATCAGAACAGCACCAGTGGTTGCCCATTTTGGTTTAGGATTGTTGCGACGGCAACATCAGATGCATGTGTTTTGATGAGAAAAGTGCTGTTGGGCTCAACATGGGTAACTGCAGCGTTTTGATGATCAGATTTAAATGTTTCAGATAAACTTTTGACATGATCCGGCAATGGAGAAACTGAAGCACAAACCAATGGATGAAAACGGCCAGAAAACTGGGGAATCTCACGGGACTAATATGTCAACTGGCAAAAAATACGGCTATTACTCCAATTTGCTTGAGAAAGTTATATCATGTAGGGGTTCAGTTATTTTAGGGTCAAGTTTAATCGCTTCCTGGGATATTTTGTAACCATAAAGGATCCTCCATGAGGCATGGAAAATATCACCACTTCTGGTTAAAGTAAAACCAAAGTGACTGACCGCGTCAGCTCTTCATCATGTTCCTTCGTTGCGCATCCGCATGCGATAAGGTTATCGATATGAACATGCCTGTTCGTTAACTGATATGATGAGATCAATAGTTTGCCGAAAACATGGTACTCCATTGGTCACATCAAAGAAAATCCACGGAAAAGGACATAACTTGCTGCGTGCCACAAAGCGGAGAACTACTCTTAATCTTGTGTGGCACTAAAAATACCCCACTTTTCTATTTTATTGACCACGGCATCAGTTCTTGATAGCGGATTAGCAGCTAAGTAATTGACAATCGTACGCCTTTTATGACCGGTTGTAACGAAACCCTATGTCCGCTAAGGGGATGTGGAAGACCCAATAGTTCCCTCGTTCATCAAACGTTGGATTTTGATCGAGGCAGAACACTCATTCCCCCCAGAATAACGCCTGGATTTTACAGTGATTAGTCTACATTCTTTTGATAAATATGCGAAGAACTGAGGAATCACGATGGTAGACATTGATCCGCAGAGCAGAAGGGATGGCTCGTTAGGCTTGAAAGCTATTTAACCTCGAAAAATCTTGACCAAGTAATGAATCAGCGCAAAGATCAGGCAAAACCAATGGATCAGTACTAGAATAGAATTCGTTTTCATGTTTTGTGGAGTTAGGTTTCTCAGGTTTGTGGAGGCCCTAGCAATTTTAATTCTCAAATAATCAACTTTATAACCAAGGCATCGGGTATCCCCAAGTGATAAGTGATCTCCTGAATTTTCAGTGCCCACCAAGACCCTGAGGTTCTCACTGTTAACAGGCAAAGTGGTAGGACTACAAGCTAAACTTTGAGGAACTGCCAGAATATTGCAGTCACTAAGATCAAGCCAGCACGGTTTGTCGTTTTCTGAGAAGGGCTTTTAGGCTTGCGAACATTGCAGAAGTGGCTGCTTTTACCACACAGCATTCCGGATGGGAAATTTAGAACTAAGACGGAGTGCATGGCCAGAAAAACATCGGGTTGTCTCTGAGGAAGCGAGTTTATGGCTGAATTAATTCCGTCAAACCAGGTAGTATCATGGGAAAGTTCGGAGTTGTATTATCCACACCACAAGGAGGAAGTTCAGCTGGCTCGTGAAATAGATCAGACTGTTTCTTTGCCTGCTACAGAGACTTTGTTGTGCCGACCACTAACTTGAAACCAAGTGTTTTAAGCTGCTGTATTCCCTGTTTGATGGGGTTGTACTTAAGTCCCTCAATAAACACATCGCTGACAGGCTCTTCTCCATGCTGTTCGAGGGAAATGGCCTGGTAATTACATTCTCTCAAAACAGTGAGGTTTGTGAAGGGACTGCTATCGAGCCCCTTACTTGCAAGTCATTAGTAGATGTCGAGCAGACACTTCATTTTTCGACTGCGCGTACTCGGACTGTAGAATTAATATAATGACTTCACAATGGCGACAGATTTTCACGGACCAAAAGACAGACGGTCTCATTTAGATGAACAAGTGTTTTACATTGTCAGTGTGCGGGCGTTAGACAAATTCAACGAAATCGCCAGATGTGCAGTACAAATTAGTCCACGATTCAGAAGCATATGATGCGTTTCGAGCCGCGTGGGGACGTTCGGGGCGAAGATACCGATCAATGGAAAATGAGATGAATAAAGTGTTATAAGGTTTCGGTTCATCAGATAATAGGAGTGAGAACCAGTGGCCCATTTATAAGGGCTTATTCACCTTATTACGAAGTATCTGCCGTAAGAAAAGAAACCCTGACTATAAAGGTAACACTGGAGTACTGGTAACCAATTCACAATTACTTTCAAGTACTCACCATAAGAGTTATGACGCGAAACTTGACTAACAAAGTAAGCTATTCCGGTGAACATGGAGAATTATCGCAGATGACCCCTGAGTGGGATGTTTTACGACAAGATTGCTTCAAGTTTGATTTAGTGAGCATGCATAGCGGAGATTTGTGGTACACAAAGAAACATGAAAGCTTCACAAGCAGTGTGCTTTGCTTTCCGCGATCCTCCAGCTTTGTTTTATTCAAGGACTGTGTGTACATCTCGGGTTTCCCGGGGGATATGTGCCTTATGTAACTCAAACAGTTGTTATTTTTCTCATATGTGACTATGTGCTTTGCATCGTTTGCTTATTGCTGTTGGGCATTTTAAGTTGAAATTCATTATTCCATGAGTAAATTTGGAGTCATTTAGTGTTGTCCATAGATGAAGGTTTATAGCTGCGCTGCTGCATGTGCGATATTGTCCCAGTAACGTCTTTGGGGGAACACAGCGAGGAGTAATATTCGCTGCCCTAGTTTAGACTGTTGGTTTACAACGTATTTAGGTTTTGGTCCTCTCTAATTGTTTACAACTGATTTTTTCCAAACTGACCAGACGAAAGTATCACATCCTTATTGTATGATTACGATAGATTTCTGTTTTCCCCCTGGTAACCATTTGTTCCAGAATACCTAAGCTGTGATAAAGGAAGTGAAAACTCCGATTTCCAGTTATTTTTCGCTCACACAGATTGGCTGTTGTATCAAGTTTGTTGAGCACAGATAGTGTCAAAAGAGCTAGGCATAACACTTTGTCCCTTCAAAAGATTTTTGACAGAATGCCAAGAGTGTTCTATCCCTGTTCTTTTGATGCATGTAACAAATGACTTTGATGTATTTGAGTGACTTTCAATAAACTTTCAAGGAAATTAGGTTAGAAGTTACTGACAAGAGAATAAAGCTTTTGATACTGAAACAGGAGGAGTCAGCTAACGGAGGTCAGAGCTCATACGCACATGAATAGTGGACGGGTGAGGGGTATGTTGATTCTGACACGTATAATCCAGGCCTTAGTCTTCAAAACGGCATAAAGAGTAGGACCGTGGAGACAACCAGGGTCAAGTTTTCAAAAGGGCCTGGTCAGAAATGTGTCAACCGAATTTGTGAGTGCTGTTTTTATGTAGCAAGAGGGGTATTCAAATTTTCATCTGGAAGGCACTTTCAGCTTCAGTCTTTACACCAACGTGCTCTGGTTTTGGTTGCTGTCTCATAGCATCTCCTGTTCAAACAGAAACAAGAAAGAGAAATAGCGAATACTGATGGCAAATTATAAAGTTAAAAGGCTACACAGAAGAAAAAAGTCCTCAAAAGCAAGAATACCACCGACTGGGACATTGTCCACATCACCTATAGGCTCTAGCCATCGCTGCGAGGGATATCGGGGATTCGGGAGTCCAACCTCAAGTACACTAGCCACTTTGGTGAGTCTTTTGTTCATTTCTTCGACTGGCTCCCTCAAACCATGTTCCAACCATTGCGTGCCCCGAAGAACAGCGCACGATAAGGTGGTCGCTCTAAGAGCATGCGCAAAACATGGCCCAGACACGCTAACTTATTCCGATCTAGTGCCTATTCCAGACAGTAGACCGCAAGACCTGGTACCTTAGGTCTAACTTGTAAGTTACTCACAAAGTTCTACTCCCATATTTTACCAGTACCCAGAAGGGTAGGAAGGAACTTTTAGACTTATATTAGTTGTTTTCTATAGGAAAGCGGACGGGCATCTGCCATCACATAAGGCTATTGTTAGAGCCTATCTGGAACACTGCATTGAGGCTTGCGCATAGTTTCTCGGAAAGATCTTCATGTCTGGAGAAAGTAAAGCGGTTGGTCACCCGCATGGCTGAGGGTCAACAAGGTTGGGCATATGGAAAAAGGTTGCTGGTTCAACGATTTTTCTGCTTATGGAGAAAAAAATTGAAGGCAATTAACTAATGCATTAGGAATGTTGATTAGCTTAGGGGGCATACAAGCAAAGAATTTCTTTGAACGAGTTACTGATCGACGAATAAGAGGAAATTGAGGGCAGATATTAAGCCAAATTTGATGGTGAATGCAAGAGCGAACTTCTTTAACAATATAATATTGAGAACTTGGAACAGATTATCGGGTAGGCAAATGGGCTTACAAAATTTCAAGTCGTTTTAAAATACGAGATGGTGCGATATGGTCCAGTAGATGGAATACTTATTACGGTGATTCACATTATATTTAGATGTATCAGTCTTTGTGGCTTCCAGCACCTACGAACTGGAAAAGGTGTGATGAAGCGTGCACATTATGGTTTTTCTGCCCTTCCCTTTCGACCATAGCTGAACGTCGAAGCTTACTCTGTAAGATAACAAGGAAACAGTGGATACTTATCTCTGTGCATACTATTGGAGCTATGTTGGATGCGGGTTTGGACATTTGACCCGCTAAAGTTCTGTTCAAGCTGACGACGATTTGTAAATCAAAACTATCTAAGGGACGTCTTCATATATTCATAGTTTAGAATGTTTTATTCAGCTTTTCTTTTTGTGATTACAAATGTCCAAATATGACCACAGGCTGATTCCAAAGGTGAAAGCATTTACTTGCCTTGGCTTGAATACCGTTTTGATGACCAGGCATGCATGTCCAGCGTTGTATGCAAAGATATTCCCTTGCGTTATTCATGTTTTCTTTTATCCTTTGAAAAAATATTTTATTTCCTAGTAAGACAAAGATCTGTCAGTTCACCTCTCTAGGATAAGTTACATTTTTTCAATAGTTACATGGTAATTAGCATGAAATATACCGCACTTACTTGGTCCAGCTCAGCTGCTGCACATTTTGAGTAAAGTCCACGAGTGTATCCGGGAAGGAAAATTCATTACAAAACGGTAAGTTAGGCAGAATTAATTCAGTTTGTAGAAGCTTATACTATGGGATACCTGAACTGTTTTCTAAGCAGTCAAACGTGGATGCTGTTATAACCAAAGTTTGTGAACTGTTACGTGTAACTCGGTGGGATTTAAAAATCGTAAGTCCATACTGTAAATATATTTGGTCAGAAAAGTTCTGAGAAATTGAATTTACATGGAAATTTGAAAATACAAACTGGAAACGAAGGATCGCAAAACCAAACAAACTTTGAGGTAGCTGCTTGATTGAGTGCTGATTAATGCCACCAACACACTTGGATACTTCTACATGATTGCATATCGCAGGCCGATATAATGTTTCATGAGTACGGCAAACACCCTTGTTCTTTCAAAAACAATCCGCTTCATAAGCGTAAGAAATTATCCTCTGGAAAAGGAGGCTTTATGCACCAGACTCTAGGAAATAATTAAATTTGAACCCACACATACAACTTTACGCCAAAATCCAGGGTATATGTAATGGATTTTTATTCCAATCCCAGACACTACGCACATAACAGCAAAAGAAAGAACGAATGAAAGTTGATAATGGATAGCCTTATTTTAAATCATGATTACCTGCTAAAACTTTGTTTTTCAAGGAATTTCAAGAAAACTAAAAATGAAACGGACAAAAATATGCAGCTGCGAAAGGCTGTTGAGAATATGGGGATGAAAAAATGTCGGACGTTCGCTGTACCACCTGTCTCAATATGAAGAATAAAGTTGGAGATAAAAATGAGTGGCGTTACAAGGTTGAACAACATTACTATATATGACAGATGTCAGAGAGTAACTCGAAAAGGCATATAGCAAAGTATTATCTCACAGTCTTAGGTGTATTTTACTGTTAACACCAATCCGTGCAAAAACTGAGCATCGAGCGAGCCTTGGAAGAGGAGAAAATCCTTGCAGGGAAAATATGATGGATATGGATGGACATTATATAGTCACCTCCAGTAAAACAGGGAATGGATGCAGCAATAATGAAGAGTGACCAAAGGCAAGGAAAAAACAGGAGAAATAATTAGGAGAGAGAGTATAGAAATTACACTTTGTAATATGCACATTTCTGTGTTCTCCACTCGTTTTTTGTGTTGTTCTGTAGCACATGAGAGTTCATACAGACCGCAATGCATTCGTAAAACTTACTTCAATTTTGAGACAAACCCTACAACGTCTATGGGCAATGAAAACAATCATTTCCCGGGTCCCAATGAGTAAGCGCCAAACGAGAGCAGATCCGAATGCTCTACGTGAAACAACAAGCTGGCCGCTTCGTCGCGTTTTCCATTATTGGCAAGTGCATGGAAAGGGCAAAAATGGGCAGGCTTAGGCGAAACGTATCCAAGTCATCGAAGGCAGCACACAGCGATTATCTCCGTTAAATTGTAGCCATCAGTACCCATTCCGCGGCACCTCTCGCCATCGCTTACTCGATGTTTGAACCTGACTACAGCATCACTTCGGAGAAATCGATAGCCAAACAAAGCCAGGCAACCCTAGAAGCCCTTTCGTTAGGTCAAATCCAACAAGTTTGTGAAAGCGCATCTGGATTCCGCAATTCTTGATTTGATCCCCTTTTCCAACACTTACAGTAGTTGTGATCAAGCTCCGAAGTTACCGAAACTTGTCCGCCACTTTTAGATAACCAACAGAAACGGTGATTGCGAAACAGGTTCCTGGTTCTCTTTGAAAAGCACCTTGTACTGCAAATATGCATATTTAGGCACCTCATTTGTCAAGTGACCTAGCTTGTGTTGAACTATTTCTTCCCATTCTTTGGAGCTCTGCCATCAGCAAACTCTAACGGGAAAACTGTTCCATGGGAAGAAATCAACCACATCTTCCTCTAGACTAGAAAATGCGTTCTTTAGGACATTCTCTATGGTTAGGTTGAAAAATGAGGATAAAGGATGGTTCTCGAACTCTACTAAAGACGATGGACTACGGCAAAAATTGGCCATAAGCCGTTACTCGACCTGAGATATGACGGTACAACTCCTCGCGAATCGCCACACTTCTCATGTACTCCGTTCCCCACTTAACAATGCCAGAGTGTAAACCTGTCGCTGAAGTTGAAATCTACTCCAGGGCCTAGCAACAGTGGTCGTTGGCCTTTGGAGAACGAAGCGGTACTCCTACATCTGCCGAAGGATGACGGTTTGGTTGATACATCTACATTCTGCACAAAACCCAGCTTGATGCTCGAGTGCAGTATGGCGTGTGCAGAGTGGTAGACGCTAACATCATCGGTGCTATTGGGACAAGGCTTATCTCCTGTGATTCGTCAACTCAATACTTCACACCATCTTAATGAAGGGGACCAAAATCGATTCTTTCCACAAGGAGACTTGCTTAGATTATCAAATCTTTTCGAGCGAGATCTGCATACTTCTGACCAGCAACGTTGTTAGTTGAAGAAAAGCTATCAGAACCCGGTGATCTATAGTATCCTCGGGCTTGGATTTCCCTGTGGATCTAACAATATGGACCCTGATACATAACAGGGAAGTCGTGGGAGGGAATGACGCAGAAAGCCAATTGAATGGTGTTTTAACGTACTCCGCTCTAGGCATACGTCGTTGTTACTGATCGTAAATGGGCGGACTGTCAAGTTAGCACATTAATGTGTAGGTAAGCACACGCGTTATTCCTTCAAACGCCTACCTGAAGTTATCGTTTGTTCGTAGTCCGTGGATGTTCTCTGGGATAGGTGCTGTCCGATTATCCAAACGAAAATACGTTTTCTTAAAGAGGACGTTTGAAACCTTTTGTCGAAAGGCTTGGTTTGGGAGGTAGCAGTACGAAACTCGGCGCCCCTTTTATCATGGGGAGCCGGTGACTTCTGGACCGCTGTGACGAAGTCAACAATGGTTAGCTGTCCTGGATACTTTGTTCCCAGAGCCAGCGCCACCTGTTCTGGATTCTGACAGGTGGCCAATGTCTAGCTGATAGTAGTGTAGCATGCGCATATTCACTGGCTGATTTCCAATGTATAAAAAGTACTCCCATCCTGACATCCTTTATAGGTCTTCATGAGGCGAAGGGATCCAGATAGCATTATGGAAATTCCAACCATTGGAGGGCCACGGGGCGCGTTGCCTCCCGCAGACGCCGTGGGAAAGATGAATAACGTACGGAAGGCAACCATAAAGTCTTATGAATGCCTGGTGCACAAGATGTCCCCAGGGTCACTCAGTTTTTTCCGAGAGTGTACTTCTAGACTTTTCACCACCAAGTGTGAGCTAGAATGCAGTAGTTTGTTGGTGCATAACCATATTGGCTTCCTAGGAGGTTTCTCGCCACTAGATTGAATTAAACTCAGCCCAGGAGTTCATGCAACCCTTCACAGCCGTTGAACCATACAACAGATCTCGCTCCATTCCTATTCATGCACAACTACATTCTTGAACGTCCACCTACTGAAATTTCTGAAATACATTTATCCCCAACATGGTTTATCTCGCTTGTTGAGCGGTCTACCGCCGACGATACATGCCACAAGTGAGAACCGGATATCTGATGAAGACCGAAGAGGTAGCAGACGACCCATGGGGATCAACAGATTATCAACTCAAATGTACTACTCCATGCACAAAATGCTACTGCGTTATAAAAGGACTTATAGAATTTATAGAATAAGACCGCCCACTCAATATTGTCGCTGCTTGTCCGCGGTCGCTTATTCAGTAAACAGGGGCGGTCTGCGTAAACTGGGGGGTGGGAAGGGCGGCGCTCATAGTAGCGTACAAATCTGCTTCCGCAGTCATGCAAGAAATCGACTAACAAGTACCCTGTTAATCCTGGCTCTCGTTTGACTATACAGGTTCCACTATTCCACACCTGAAAGTTCATAAAATCGATAATTCGGCTGAATTTTCCAGCGGTTTTCGATGTTTTTCTTTGGAGGGTTATTATGTTCCATCTTCGATGAAGTGACAAGAGTAATTCACTCACAAGTGATGAAAATTCAAGTGCATTTTAGAACTTAACGGTTTGTTTGAGTGTCGTAGTAATTACAAATTTCGCTTATTAGCCTATTAAAGTACTTTGGGGCAGTACCAATGACTGTAAATAACCTCCAAATTCCACGGGTGGATTCGTGCCGCAGAAGTTTACTCCCAGTCTACTGTGGATATTCATAATTTAGTGACTGATTTCGCGTTTATGAACGCAAGTAACACTATGATTTGGTTTCATGAAAACCCCAGATTAATGGTCGGAATGCACATAAACTCAAGACGCGAGTAGTAGGAAACTAAATTCTCGGGCGAAATATTCACATCAGAAGTCAACAATGTCAACCGTTTACCGACAACTTTCATGTCTGCAGAGTTGCTCAGATCGAAAAATAACTAAACCAGTACTGTTAAAATTTAGACCTGTAAATTCAGTTAGTTGCAGGAACGCAGCAGCAAACGCTCAGCCATAATCAGTACGTGTGACGAAGCTTCTAAGTTTTATCACATGCCTGAAATATGCGATGGTTGGATGTCACATTCTCAGTTCACTAACAAAAGGATGCAAACATTGGTTTCGGAATTTGTAGTGGCATAGAAACACATGGAATCTCAACAAGTGAATTTCGTCCTAAGTTCTTGCAACCATTGACCTTGGACTAAAGTGTTCTACCGCTGATTGGTACCTCGCAGCACCGAATAATGGAGAATGGAAAACTGCAGAAATATCCGGAGTCCAAGAACTGAAGCAACTGCGTCACTTGGAGGTGTCGCGTAAGATCTCCAACGTACGTATGAAGGTACCTCGTGGACAGCAGAACGGTAATTTAACTGGACGAACTAAAAACACTCCACTTGAAAGGGACTTCATGTTTTCGCTGTCATGATCTGACCATCTTGATCTGTCCTTCGATCGTTCCCTGTGTACCCTGAGATCGTCGATCGCCGGACAAGCATAAAACAGTTTAGAAACAGCCAAAAGGGATGTGCGGCTTTTGTGATAATGTGACCGTTCGATAGGCGCCAACGAAATCGGGAATGGATAAAAACATGGTCTGAGTCCGCGAGTCCGGATCAGAATTATCGGCAATCCTCCATTGATCCACGCTGCCGATGACAATGTGATCACTTTTTTCTTGCATTCATAATTTTTCTTTTTCCTTGCAGTTGTTCAGCTGATTTTTTTGCGTTCCCTGCGTTTTTCATGAAGCTGACTGTTCTTTGCTAATTGGTCTTGAGGTCCTGGATGTACTCTGCTTCTGAACTAACTACGGGCAACGTGCACAGCATACTTCTGTATGCGCACGGGCGTCTGTGACGGATTGGTATAACAATGATATCTTGATTGCCCTGGATAACGACCGATGCGGTCTGATAATCTATGTACTTGTACGACTCAAGAAAAATGATAGACAATTGTTGCTAGTTGATCGGTGCGATCAGCAGCGAGACGATTTCGATTTTTAACCAAAGCCTTCAGTCCTAATCAAAAAACGAGAGATTGTCAAGGTTTAGTGCTAACTTTTCGCTCTTTCAACTATACACTCTTACTGCAAAGTTCACCTAAACTCGCATTCAAAACATATTAGTAAACACCCAACCATTTAGAGACCTAAAATTCAAATGAATGTTTCTTACCAGGTTTTGAATTATCTGGATGGAAACTGGGACTGTTGCAGTAAGTGGGCATACTGATCGAAATTCAGAATTGGAAACTGATGCACGGTTTATATTAGTTCTGGAAAAGTATGCTATATTTCAACGAATAATTGAATCAGATTTCTACGAGCAGTTCAAACCCTGTTTGTTATTGACGGTATGGCCTCAAATGCTAAATGTGATCAAAGTTTCAGGCCAAAGGTTATCCTGATCTGAAGTCCAGAAGGATGCTAGCAACCATCGCCAAAACTTGTCCTGAAGTTCCAATATTTGGACTTTTTGACGCTGATCCACACGGTAATTGTACTATTGATTTATATACACCGTCATTATTTAGGTCTCAATATATTCTGCACATACAAATTTGGGACGAAAGTAAGTGCGCGAATAAGGGGCTATTGATGATTGGCAGAATTTTGGAACGAACCCTTAGTAACGTTAGCAATTGGGCCCGATTTGTGAATATGATGTGAAGACAATTAATTAAGAAATAATGGCCAGCCATTTCATTGCTAGCATTCTGGGTTTTCTGTCCAACCAGTCTAGTGAGGCATACATGGTTCTAACAAATAAAATATAGACGAATATATTAAGATTTCCGAGGGTGCATACTGTTCCCCGTGGTAGCTCACGAATATTTGAATTGCTTTTTCTTTCCTCTTCCGCTCTATCTATCTCTTTGTTTATCTACATAGAGTAATCATTCTCCGACATTCGGTTTGGGGAGTCCTACATAAACCTTTGTTTTCTGGATGCGTGTGATTCGACAAATACGGATACATATGTACAGAAATCGTAAGTGAACAAAATTTGCCCGGGAGCACACGACTGGTTTCGCAGTTATTCCCGGTCGTCAGCTAAGCGTACCCGGTACTCTCTTGTTCAAGCATCCTTCTGCGTATACACTCCGAATTTGTATGTCTCACCAGAATGGAACTTGAGTTTCCATCCACACTCCTGACGCCACAGGTTCCATTCTGGTGATATATATATATATATATATCAGATTTCGCGCTCTCAGAAAACAGCCGTTTGTTAAGGGCTCCCAAAACCGAACATCGAGAGTTAATTTTGTAGTGTTTCCCATTAGTGAAATGTAAAACCTCAGAAAGTTTCAGTCTTCGAAGCGCCCACTCAAAGAAACCTCAATGGGCTGAATTGAAGGTTTCTTAGGATATAGCACGTGGGTGACTGCGTGTTCTTACAAGTGATTGGTTAAAACGGGTCGCGGCAGCAACCAACAGATTAGCCTGCAGCCTGGAACTCAAGACCTGAGAAGAATCTATGTTCGCATTATAATATCAGCGTGCATTCCAAGTCCTGGACAATGAACAGGGGACTGTCGATAAATGGGAAAGTAAAGACCCTACAGATGCCTTCAGAACGCAAAACTGTACCAAAACATTTTGGCGTTCTGCCTAAAACCGTACAAGATACGACTAGGAGTAGGACTCTTCTGGAAGGTCAGCATAGTGCTAGCGACAAACTGCAGAGGTATCACTTTACGGCAGAGCTAGCACGTGAAAAAGTGAATAATGCCCCTATTCGGTGGATTTTGCTGATGTGCAAAATGTGAGATTTCAGAAATAGAAAATGTGATTTATAAGAAGGCTATGAAGCTTGTTGATAATTTAGGCAAGCTAGGTTTCAGAACTTCAGAGGGTTGGTTTAGCTAAAGGAAAGGACGATGTAGCTTGAAATTTTGGAAAGTCTAAGATGGTTTTCCATTATCCATCGAGTTGTTGATGAGCATAGATGGATAACTAGGGTACACATCAAATTACGTTGATAGATTAAACTCGCCCATTTTATACCATGCAGTGCCGTCTAATATTTACAGCAATTGTACTCTTGAAAGACTTGTTAAGCAAACTGATGGAATTAGTGTCTGCTAGTGGTCGTTTGTGTCGTACCTAACGTGAGATGGATTTTGGCAAAATGTAGTTCATGGGAGATGATTATTCGTTCTGAATGGCACGAATGTAAGACGAATATTATCGATCGTTAATCAATAGCACGAAGAAGGGAATTTCTCTGTACACGCAGTGATGGAGAGAGAAGTTAAATGAGACTGACCATCGCGCACGCGGCCGAGCGGAAAAAGAAGGCTAAGTGGAATGCGATGGCCTCAACCACAGCTACACAAGTAATAAAAACAACCCGATCGATGAACTTCTAAAATTGCTGCCCACCGGAGAGTGCCAAAAATGAATTTCACAAGAAGTTACCAGATGAGCCGGATTACACCATCTATAAATCACAGTCCCTTTAAAAGTTTGGGAGAATTTTTCATGTCGTTTCGGAATTGGATGATGTGATAATGTCAACGCAAGCAACTGTCATCATTGGGGGGTAGGGAAAATGCAAAGTTCGGACTGAGGGCATTCGTTGACCAGAGGAAGGGGAGATCTCGGTAGGGTCTGAGAAGAGGTTTTGATCAAGCCATAGTTAGATCGGAGAAATCACAGGCACTTAATTAGAGAACAAGGAAACGTACGTCATAGAATTTCGACTGCCTTAGTCCAAATACATCAAGCAGAGCAACAGTCGCTGCTGTTTCATGGGATGTTATTTTCTCAAGGTGGGATACAGTTTTTAGTTAACCGCGTAGCGATAATTCAAAACAATTTTGCACAATTTACTTCGACTTCTTCTGACACGCCAGCATTACTGCGCCAAGATTTGAAAAGATTTTCCAATCACTGGAAGCTAAAGGTTAATTTCAGACATCTTGGTAAGCTAATAAGTAGGTGAATTGATAAATTTTGTCTTTCCACCGGAATATAATTGTCTTGTCTGAATGTTGGTGTCTAGAACATACCAAAAAAGTCGCAGTTTGAAAAAAGTAGCTTGGTTTTCTTTGCCCGACAATCTACAGAGTTCAGCATATGCTTATTATCTTACGTTTGTTTCTCCTTATTCTTCGTCCATTTTGTTTTCGTGTAGACGGCGCCATGAGGCAGCGACCGAAACAACAATGCAGAGTTATTGCTTACAAAAACCCACCTAAGTCGAATAGCGGGGTAAGATGTTCGCAGGAGTGTGCTTTCTTATCAGCAAAAATGTAACTTAGATTCAAAGTGATTGGTCAATGATTATAGAGAGGAAACAGCAACGTGGTAGTCTGAAAAAGTGATCAAAATGAAGTCCAGAATCGTGGATCACAATGGACAAGTGACTGTGTGACGGAATCATAAATACAGTGCCTCTTTTTCTTTTCCCTTTCTGCTTCACTGTCCTTATTTTTCGCCATCATTCCGGTAGAGGTTCGAAGGCGTACACTAAGTTATAACGTTTCGATCCAAACTAGGACCGGTTATCAAACGTTAATAGGTGATTGATCGGGATCGCCAATTCCGTTCTCGTTGGTGCGTTGTTCTGCGAATACAGGAGTTTATGAAAGATTTTGGATATTAGTTGGATACAAATAACTTGAAGAATCTAGGTTGCTCTTGCGCTGTGTTAGAGTGTGTCAGCCCGATGGAACAGGGTACGCCCACAACTCTTTAAGCGGGAGGTTAAATGGTTGTTTTTGAAACTGAGCATACGGTCTGCCGTGGTTGGATTTATGTATGTAGCTGTCTCTATGCTTCTGTTGTATGTCGAGAAACGACAGCGTCGGGTCTTTCTCCTTTTCCTCAGTAAATGTTTTGCCGGGCACTGTCGTTCTCAGGTGTTGATGGAATTGGCCCTTTTGTAACTTCTCTATTACGGCAAACGTAAAGTCAACATATCGGTTTGATTTAAATGCTTTTATCTCGAACTGCCTGGTGGTTGCATCAGCTAACACACTCGGTAGTGGCAATACCATTGGTGTTCCACGCATCTGTTTATTTACTGTCCCGTTGAACTGTGTTTTCATGTATCATTCTACCAAATATCATCTGCAGACATCATTGTCGTCTGACAAGTTGGAGTCCCTATCAGTAATCCAGCGGGTGCTGTATAATGCCACCTTCCTTGGAATATTTGTGAGTAATAATTTGATGTCGAATGGGACCACAATTTCGTATGCTTCAAACTTGAAGTTTTCGATTTCCTCCAGAAATGTGGCAGAATCCCTCGTGTCGTCTTGATCCTGTGGTAGGCTTGGACATAGGAAATGGGAAATGTACTTCGCTAACTGGTAGTTTATTGCTGTTGTTAATGTGAGAACGGGTCTAAGCGGCATCTCCGGTTTATGGACTTTAGGAGGTCCATTTGTCCTACGGACGATACCTCTGGAGGTTTTATTTATTTCTACTGTTCATCTCCAATTTTCTTGTTTTTTTTTTCAAATAATCCACTTTTTTGTTGATTGCGGTTCAAAGTTCTTTGATTGGATTTCCTGTCACTGGCTGGCAGGTCTAGTTGTTACCCTACCCAGTAAAACTCCCGTCTTCATTTGCTATTCGGTGCTATCGAGTACTGCTACAACGTTACCCTTTTCGCCGGAAGTATGACTGTTTACTGGCTATTTTGGAATGCTCTTACAGCTATGATTTCCTTATCAGATAGGTGATACTTTTGTGTAGGTTGCGTATACCCTGGAGCGTCTCCTCTGCCAGTGGGCACCTCCGTAGTGCGGATTCAATACAGGCGATCTATTTGAGAAGTTCAGCGTTGGTGTGGTTGAATGTTAGCCCTTTCAGCAGCATGGACTTCTCCCCTTGTAGCAGCTGGTGCTTCGAGAAATTGCAGATAGGCTCGGCATATTAATATTTCGCTTGACTGAGTATGACGTATTTCTTTGAGCAGTTAGTGTTCGTTGTTATTTTGATAACCGTTTTTTATTTTTGCCATCCAGGTGGCGGCAAGTATATTTGGGGCTTCTCCTTCAATTGGCTATTGTACACGAATTTCCTCTGATACGCGTCGTGGGTCAGCTCACGATGCATTTGCTTGCAGTATGAGCATGCAATTTCACGGACGCGTTTCGATGTCAAGGGCAGGTTACACCTAATACTTTCTGGAAAATTCGGTCCTGAGGCAATAGTGAAAGAATTACAGTTGCTTACGGACAACAGCCGAATGTTCGAAATAATTTTCTCATTTTCCCGCACAGCTATATATATATATATATATATATATATAATGCTGGAAGAATTTCATAACCAAGTGGACGACTCTGTCCTCGGGTGGAATCCATCCACCCAAAGTATTCGTTGCCAAAACAGCGAAACGATCAAAACCAGTATTATGTCCTTTAAGCAGAATTTAATTAAGAAATCATGAAGAAAATTAGATTGCTGGGTGCATCAAGATTCTTGGTATAGACAATGAGATGAAAATCTAAAAGTCATACCACAACAACAAAAAAAAAGACCACCAGCAAAGTATAGGGCTTCAGTAGAAATACATATATATATCCTAATAAAATGTGAATACTTTGATCCAGTGACCTTAAATTAACTAAACTAGAATAAATGGAGGTCATCCGTATGAATGAAGGTAGTGTGTGAGAACTTAATACATCACTGGGTAAACCTCGCTTATATTTGCACAAGTGATTTTTCATCTTCAGCATTATTCCCCTGATAGTTTTGGAGGGAGTCGTGGTTAGCTTCGTGCCGCCAGCTGGGGAATTCAACGACAGTATGAAGATTGAAAACCGCAATGTCCAGATGCCATTATGTCGACCTCTCGGTACGGCAGACACTAATCAAAGCCACATGGAAGAAATTTTCCTACCTACTATTAATTAGACGGCAGGCAAACGAACACGAGTTCATCCAACATACCGGAGGTGAGGTAGACATTCATGAGGGCTAAATAAGGTCGGGTAACAAGCGTTAAAGCAATGGTGTCGAAAGCGTGACTTTGGAGGTGACGATGATAAGAGTTTGAATATTTTACGAAGACAATTAACAACTCTTTCTTCAGAATGCAGCAATGCAAGATGAAAATTTGAGGCCTGTATCAGTGGGAAAAATGGAACTCCTCGGACTTTTGGCGACGGAGTTAGAAAGGTAAGTGAATGTATTTACAAGTTATCTGTCGTGCTAAAGCCTTCAGATAAAAAAATCCGAGCTTCTAAGACTGACGGATTCGGACTACGCTCTTCTATCCGGACTTCAACGTCGAGAGGACGTTCGCACAGACAGAACATTAGTTGATCAAGTGAGTGTACCAGAATATCCTGATTAACACCAATAGCAGATTAATGCATTGTGTGTTTCAAGACGTAAATGCGAAATTGAAGTGTTGGATAATCTCGGTGCCAGAGCCTTATTGGAATACTTGGTAAAAAAGCTGAGTGCATCTGACATTCATCGGGAACAACCAAAAAGAGCTGTCTTAAATGAAGACGTATCTACCGAAGTAGTGCTGTGAATAAAACAGGTCAATGTAAGAATGGTATGAAAGAATAACTTCTTCCTCAACGATGGGTTTCTGTCTGTTGACAGGATACTTTACCCATGCGCACGAGGCCACTTGTTTTTCGGTCTCAACATTTCAAATATACCTCGAGTTACTGGAGAGAAGGTACGGCGTAAAAACGAAGTTAAAGCATACTGCCAAAGGATGAATTGAGCGTTTTAATTGCAAGTTGCAGGGTCAACGCAACATGAGGAACAAGAGTGTCGAAACATGGGACGGGAGAATTGGTCATTTAAGTTAGATCACTGGTTTGCAGGTTAAACTCTGTTGAAAATACTGTCCTTGATTAACTGACCCATCAGCGCATGGAGCTGCTCTGTAGCTAACTTCGTGGCATCTTTACTGCATTTTGCCAATCGATCCTCCAGACGATCACTATCCCAGTTCATCCGTAAGACCTGGAAAATGAGAAGTGAGTAACTAGTTATCAGAAGGTTAGTTCGGGATAGAACCACTAATTAATATTAACAATAATTGACAGGAAATCTGAAATAAGGCCTTAATAGGGGTTGCAAAATGACGACTGACCGGTGGTTATACAATACGTGATAAATATCCGGCTAACTTTAAAACGGTCTCGCCTGAATTACATACTTTAAATGTTTGAATTATTCTCCTTGGAACCTCTGGATATTAGACCTGGTCAAATCTCCTACTGGGACCGCTCGAAGATTTTTTTGTGAGTTCGGATCATAACTAAACCAATATTCCACCCTCGTTTTAGTGTCGTGAAAAACTCAGTTTCTCTGCATCATCGGCGCACCATGAATTTTCAAAGATTCACAACTGGGTTGTTCAAGATGACCTAATGCATGAATCAGCAAACAACCTTTGGTTGCACGGGATTTACGAAAAAAACTGTAACGTTAACTTTGCGCGTCTATTTGGAGAAAACAATCGATTTCACATGTAGAACACATCACATCACCAGTCAGGCCTCTTTAATGATGCTAGGATTTCTCTCTTTAAATGCGGTTCTTGGAATTCAACTTTGCAAGTCCCGGTAGATTTCAGGGAAACTGCCATTTTCCCGATAAAATAACGGTATCTTCCTCCTTCCGGGTTAATTTACTCTTTCACATAGAGACAGACACAGAGTTTTCTCAAAGTCACTGTGAATGTGCAAAATCAGTCACGTAAATTTCAAGTTGACAGCAATCAACGTCCGAGGTGCATCGCACTCTGCTTAGTTTGCCCTGTAAAAGCTTATAGGCATCGGTCAAAAGAGTATAGGACTGAAATGATTTATGCTTATTGTATAATAAGTAAATCAGGGGAAATATTTAATTACTGAATTATCTGTCCCGGTGAAGGCCTTAGTGATGGAATCTCTTCTGAATGATAAAAGGAGGTGTGCCGACGGCCTCAAAACACAACGGATGTAGCATGCACTCGTAAGACGATTCGATTAGTCCTACTTCAATGCGGAAGGGTTTCTAAGGTTAAATCACATGGGTGAAACTTGAAACCTTCGTGTTTTTCCAAGACTCAACAGCCTTGTATCAAAACTAAAGAACTATCCATTAAAGCACCGCACTGCGATTGAAGATCCTTAAGTAATGCTAAGAAATGGCACAATGAATGAACCACGACATTCAGCTATTAAATTTCGAGAGAAAAAACAACGACGATGGAATGGAAACGGGCAGAAGCCAACAGAAAAGTCAGAAACCTACCGATGAGCAGGCATGTTCTACTTTTTCTGCCAGGTCTTTGGTTAAGTCAGCCAAATAATCTGGTTGTGCGAGAATGCTGACGGAACTCAATGTATTGACCCAGTATTTGTTCCACAACAGATCCAACAATCGTTTGTCGAGGACAGATTTGAAATGTGAAACTTCTAATGCGTAATACTGTTTGCAATGTACACCAAAATCCTCGATTTTATCCATGGGTATTGATTGGTACTCTGAGGGACTTTCATCAGGTGGACGATATCCGGTCGGATAAGTGCGAAAAGCACCTAAATTCACTAAAACGTAAAATAGGATAGGATCTTTCTACGCAGTTGATAAAAATCGACAGTAGGTGATAGTTAGAAGATTCAAAGGTCACGAACTATGGGTAAAATCCTGGCTGTTACACAAACTGTGGGGTGCACCTACCTACCTATGAAACACAAACAGAATGGTGTTACCAGTTACTCACCTTTTCCCGAAGAAATGGTTCGAATAGGGTCAATTACAATGGCCACAAAAGGCTCTTGATACTTCTGGTTCATTAACTGTGTGGTTACATCGATTCCGGAAAGCCAACAGCCGTATCCAGGATGTGAATGGTACCAGCCCAATACATTTTCTGTTCGCCCAACTCGAGCGACCACTTCCTTGTATGTAGTCATGTATTCGTAAGCCTCGGCCTGAGAAAAGCAAAGGCAGAGTTCACATCGGTAAACTGAGGAAGATGAGTTAGATGCCTGAAAATCTGGCGGGCAGTTCGAGTAATGAGCGACGAAAAATTGGGGACGTCCACATGACAACAAAGAAGGAAAGCTGGGGCCAACGTTATGGATGGAGATGACGTACGAGATTGGGTGATGCCTTGCGTAACGTATTCTCCCGTGACTTTTAACTAACTTCCATTTTGACTATCGAAAAGGGTAGTAGTAGCCGTGAACGATCGCAGTGAAACACATCGACGGATTGGGTCCTCGAGTGGACGTTCAACAACACCATAATTAAAAGCATACAAGCTGTAAACAATATCTGGATGAGTGAACGAAATATCCCCGGAAGGTCATCAGATATGCGTACCCGGTGCCTTCCTGTTCTGTGTGACGATATTTGCATGAAGAGTATCGAATACACCTACTTGGCGAGAGGCAACAAACATGAAGTCGATCGTACTTCTGGAGGCTTTCTGTTCACTCATCTAGGTAATGATTGAATTTGTCATATATATATATATATATATATATATATATATATATATATATATATA
>LUCM01007566.1:134531-156028 GCA_008360955.1 Fasciolopsis buskii
AATGAATGACTGACTAAGAGTACTGGATCAGGACTATCAGAGGTAATTGCGGTAATCAGACAAACAATGATTTCCAAACTGCATCGGTCGCAACGCAGAATAATCAAGATCGCGCTACCCATTGCTTTGAAAAAGCTGCTTAGCGATAAGCATACTCCTATCACGAGTTCTCCTGATGGGTTAACGCCTCACTACTTTGCGAGTGAGACATTTGAGTCAAAGAATCTGCATGGGGATCCAAAGAAAACCATTAGTACCGGATGGACAATAATAAAGTATCGATTGAAGGAATATTCCCAGCGACCATCCATCCCACAGTGGAACGTTCTAATTCTCATTCTTCCGATGTAGAGGCCACGCAAGATACCACGAAGAATTTCGTTTGGACGAACTCACCTGATGCCATTATTGGTGGAAAAGAAGTGGTTTGGTTCCTTCACCTGAACCCCAGTGTTTACTTAACTCAGCTTCCTTGAAACCCCACAAACTCAGCTAAATAGGTCAACAAGCTGACCCAGCTAGATCTCTTGCTGTGCCCCCGAATAGCACATACAAGATCTCCCTTCCGTGATCACTCTTTGAGGCTTAGATGCAACGGCCTTCTCTCAATTCACTCTTCGCGTATCCGATGACTCTGTCCCGAGTGCTCGTGGTCAGGCTGCAATTGAGATCGCTCTGAGCAGGCAGGCGGAACTTGCAGTGTTAGACTGGATCCCAGTCAACAGTCGTTTGTGTACGGTTTGGTTGGATGGTTCTGTACATGTCAATAGCAGTCGATTGAAGCGTCGTTGTTTGTTCGTCATATTCGTGAATGTGTCCACTGATTCCAACTCACTTGAGGCTAAAGGCGAGTTCCACCGGAATTTATCTCGATTACTCCGAAATGTGCATTCAACGCAAGTTGTCGTCGTTGCTGACGATTTTAACGCCCCACTTGGCTACTTAGTGAAGACGAAGCGTCACATCGGATGCCGATTTTCTGTCCCAGTCAACCGGACCGACAACGGAGATCGTCTGGTGCAAGTCTGTTCTGACCACAGACTGACAGTTCATGGTGAACACAAATTTTTGCCATAAAGTGATATCGGGTCACCTGGTGCCCTTCTTTGCCTTCATAGCGTCGGACTCGGATTGATCACATTGTCATCGGTAGCGTGGATCAATCTGATCCAGACTCGCGGACTCAGACCATGCTTTTATCCACGGCCGATTTCGTTTGCGCCTATTAAACGGTCACATCATCACAAAAGCCGCACATCCATCATGGCTGATTTTAAACGATACTCACTGACTTCAATTCCAATTGGGACTTTCAATGCAGTTATCGTCTATACGAAATGCCCAAGATCCGATTGAACACTGGGAGCAGATCAAAGAAGCTCTACACTCAGCAATAATCATCACGCAGGATATCGTGACACGTAAACTTCTGAAACAATGAATATCCTCGACCTCAGGTGCTCTGCTATTTGCTCGTGAATAGGTTCCCTCAAATACAATATACAATGTGGTGCGTCGATCCCTGAGACGTCAACTGATCAGGAGTTTGAGAAATGATCGCGAACAAAGTTTGATAGGGAAGGGAAATAGCTGGGCTACCGGCGACCGATAGTAATGTAGTCAATCGGAGTCCGAAGCTGTGAAGTCAAAGGAGGGCACCAAGTGAGGCTTTGATTAACCAACTATTCAGGATTCTATGCAGTCAGAAACGTAGGAAGTGAGGAACACTGACCGTTTTGAATGAATACATTAATAAAGTTAGTGAAGGACTAAGAAACGGTTACGTAACGATGAAATCTGTGATATGAAAATATCCTTGTATCTAAATCTGAGCAAAATATGTGCGAAGCCTCAATGGTTGCGGTTCCCAATGAACAGTCGAAAATATTGACCTCATCATTATTCTCATATGCGTCCACCACTGCCGAGTTAAATGATCCTCGGAACTTACTCGGTACTTACCTCGATATTTCCACCGGACCGGGCGTGTATAAGCATTTTCAGTAAAGCCACGGCCGAGATTTTGATATACTTGAAATAATGTGGATCCTTTTCCCAAGGCTTGGCATTCACAATTGATTGATGGGCTTTCACGTCGTATTTGAAATACTCATCGACAGGACCAAGAATAGTCTCAATGTTGTTCTCCGCCTCCCAGGAAGTCTGAGCACCGGCACACGCATTTAATGGAACGCTGGCAGTTGGTTTGCTATGAATATCATTTTTAACAACTGTGGAGGAAGCTGATTCATTGGATGTCTCCCCAACGTCCTCTGTTTCCATCGCGGCAGCTAGAATCGACGGGAGAAAAGCATCAGTTAGCTGGGCAACGGATTAATTGCAAATTTAATGCAGAAGACGTTTGCGCACAAAGATGTCGTGATCCCGGGCATTTGTTTCGTAGGATAATCCTGCTAATTCACTAGAACAAACACCTTTCATCGATTTCACGGTACACTCCTACGATGATTACACTCGGACCAACACTTGGTGATTGACAGAACTCTACATTCCTTCATAAAATTTGGTTTATGATCCGTTACACATTTTGTGTTCATAAAAAAACCACTGGCAAATAAAAGTACATCCGATATTGCTTTATCGAACAGCAGGGAGGAGGATATTCTGATAAGTACGACCACGTCGTGCAGGAGGACTAGGAGTTTTCAAATCAATTGTGTAGGATTTAAAAAACGATTTCATGAGTTGATTTTCTTTTATTTTTTCCAAAGCCAGTTGCAGTTATTAGACGTGGCTCGAGGACTGCGTATAAAAGAACCAAAGTGAATTAAGGCAACGTACACATTCCATATTTTATCACAGTCCTGCGTCGTTTCTTATGGGGCCTTTGATTATCCAGCTGTCAGGAGCGGGTAACTTACGAGATGGATTGGACGTGTAGAGTAGCGGTCGGAAATGAGATCGAGATCATCAATTAAAAATACAGTAAAAAATAGGAAACCCATAAACAATCGGCCCAACAGAGCATAAAACTTTAACTTTTTCTAGTATGAATCCACGAGATCCCTTAGGAATATAATACGGTCAATGGCATACGTGCGAACAGATTTCTCACTCATCTATAAGATTTGCGTTTATAAGTTCCGTTTCCATCTGCCCATCTCTTACTGATCCATTTGCCTAAGTAGCAGCTCAGCGACGCACAGGAAAATCAAAATACGAGTATCGAGAGGAACTAATCACTGAATTAAAACGGTCGAACAGAAAACTGGTCTAACCTTTACAATGAGCCCATCAGGATATAACTGCGAAAATAATGGAATTGATGGACGGTACTATCGATCAAACCTCTATAGGCTAAAATACCGTAGTACAAGGCACAGCAAGGAAAATAAGACTGACTTTATTAACAGCAGTGATTCAGCATCAGGAAATTTAGACGTCAAAATGTAACTCAAACAACTAGCAATGTTGAACTATACTCCGCGGTCCTAATGATCTGTGCGGAACTAATGCGTAATTGCAATGCAAGGTGCCACGCGGGTATTAACGAAGGATAAGTCGATAGTAGTAGAACTGGTTTATATATATATGTATATATATATATATATATATATATATACATATATATACATATATATATATATATATAATAAGAGATTCGACAACAAGAGTAGTGCCGACGCAAAAACAAATGGAACTGTAGAAGGGGGCAAACAAGAGAGAAATAATAAACAATAGCAAAGCAACTGTTTTCTTTTTTTTCATTGCTATCTGATCCATTACGTGACACTGAAAATGCCAATATATAAGTCCTGCAAATGATTAGTTACTTTACAACCATTCATTACCCCCAAGTGGCAGATAAACAACACTGCACGAGAGGATAGCATTTAGCCAAGTGGAAAAAACACCGATAGCCCAAAACACTGAAAACTTTCATTACATTTCGCGGATGCGGGTGTAATGCAACTAATTCGCATTATGCGCAACACTGGCCAACTGGAAAGCAGTGGCTTGTTATAGCGCAACATGCAATCGGCAATTCTGACTGGTGTTAAACTAACCCGATGAGTCGGACGTATGGAAAACGATGTGTGCACAACAATACGAATCAAACAATCCGAAAAGCCAAAACCAGTGTTGCATAGTAAATTTAACTGATATTGATTACAATTTGAAGTTTACAGCGAACTGGTGAATGATGATGGATACAAAAGATGAGGAGAAAAAAGATTACAATTGTTCCCGTTACGATCGGGGGGTTCGTCTCTTCCTTGACCGGAATGAGAGAGTAAATATCTGGTACCTCAGCACTCCGGAACTTGATAATGTACAGTAGCTGATTCCCATAAGAAACTAGCCGTGCATACAGTATGAAATCGCATTTAACTAATGGATCCGGAGAGACAGTTGGAAATTCTCATAGCTGTTAGATTCGAAGACGTTTGGTTCCGCTGAATTACTCCTAGTTGAAAACGGAGTGCCCCGAGAAACAGAGGAACGACGATTCAGGCGCAACATGCGGTAACTGGTATGCGCTTGGAACCGTATTCGAACAAAACAGAGAATCCATTCGGAAGATATTAGTGTCTTAGAGGTTGTTTCCACTGGCCCCGGGGTTGTGCGCGGGGAAATTCTGCTTTGCGTCCGTCCGTAGCGAGATTGGGTTCCGCAGTCAGAGTGGGAAGTGACGTTATTACAGGCAAACGCGACCAGTTGACAAATGTTCGAAGCGGTCTCGCCGGAACATTGATATTCGTAGCTTTTAGACGGAGATTGCGATCTGAAGTCAGTAGGACAACTTCACGGACGATCCTCATTGGCTGATCTGGATACGACAGTGAAGAGACAAGTAGGAGGAATGTATGAGAACATAAGGAACATACAAAAACTAGAACCGGAGACTTTTGCAGAGATCACTTTCGTAAACAAACCTCGCAGCACAACAAGTGGTCTTAGGTAGAGCAAATTGCTTTAGGGTTTTATATCTTTCCGCTACACCACAAAGGCAATCTTGAACAGCTACAGGTTTCGCAGAATCAAGCACATCTAGGTAAACCAAATCCAGGAACGCGTAAAAATAAATAAGAACCAGTGTAACTCGTGGTCCGGTTCAAAGAGCAACATTAGCATTGTTCAGACCGTGTAAATACTACTAAATGCAATAAATGTTATGTAGAAATCGAAGCTCAAGTTCGCAACGACTGCACTTCACCATTGGACGTGGTATGTATGAACCGGATCTAATCCATAGCAGTTGAGTAACAATCCAGAAAAGACGGCAGTAAACCAAGAACCAATCTGAAATAAGACGAGAAGTTCTATGTTCCAATGAATTCGTCAAGTTTATTTTGGTACATTTTTTGGTTGTAAGGATATCCAATGCAAGAACATCCGCGTAGATCAGCATGATTGAATAGCTCCAATTTCTCGCCATCATTAACTGTGCACCAAGATACCCTAGTTTCGGCTGACGGCACAACACCGACTACTCAAAAGAGAAGAGAACGAGAAATGGTGAGACCAATTATAAAGTAATAAACTGAAAAGCTAAACGGAAGAGGGAAAAATTCTTATGCAAGAATGCTAACGACCGTGGCACTGAGCCGTATCATCCGATGCCCCTAACTATTGTACGCGGAGTCTCGCGGAGACCAAATCAGTAACCTAACTGAGTTTACTAGGAACAGGTGACTGTTAAGGTTCTCAGACCATCTCTCATTTGGTCGACTGGTCCCCCTAACTACTACCTGCCACGGACAACAACCAATGACAAGACAGAAGAACGGCAAGCATGACAAAAACACGTCCCAAGCACCTTAATCTATTCCAAGTCAATAGGCCTTTTAAAAATTGGAATCTAGAACAAGTAAAACTGATGAAAATCCCCCCAAAACATTCTACAAATACTAGGAAGAAGACGGTATTCACACACCAAACGTTTTTGCACGTCTTCCAGCGTCAAAGGCCATATTCTCCAGGCCGCAAGCATGACCGATATTACAAATATTGCATACACATGATTTCTGGTCAACAACGGGATGTCACACTGATACTGATGCCATGGTACCTCAAACTCGTGGAGTCCACTCGGCTTTTTTGTGTATGCGTCGGCGTTTCATCCGATGTGTGCCCAACTGGTGAAACGCAATTATCAAATTGATTAAACATATGTACTTTGAGAAATTCTTCCGGCTCTAAGCCAATCTAGTCCTGCATTCGTATTTTACACTTCGAGGGTGCAAAACGCATTCAAAACATATACAATACCCTTCGGACGAACGAGAAAAATCTGCAACTCACTTGGGTCTCCACTCAGTAGCACAACGTCGTCCGCATATTCCAAATCGGACAGTTTCCCGTCTTAATAAAATCAATGCCATTAGTCTCAAATGAAGATCGGGTTATCTCCATCAATGACAAAATCGAAAAGAAAAGGCGATAGGGAGCAACTCTGACGAACACCACTTCTCGTGGTGAACTCGAGTGGAAGATCAACATAGGCACGAACTCGGCTTCGGCCCTTCGCAAACAGAGAATGGCATAAAACGCAGGCCCAAAGGACTGCATGATTGACTGATTTGAACGCCGCGTTCAAATCAAGGACAGAAATTACTGTCTTGTGGAAGTTGTGGTTATGTCCGAGGATTGGTTCCACTCCGAGGAGGCTGGAAGTTGGTTTGAATCTCTCCCTCCCTCTCTCTCTCACACACACACACACGTGTATTAGATAATCCGCGGAATATAATGCCCACGAGTAGCTTGGAGGCGATGTTCACCAAACTAATCCTGTAACTTTCGCATGATGATCAATCGCCTTTCTTGTAAATGGGTACAACCACCAGTTCACACCAGTAAGGTTCCCTAGGGGAAGGGTGTCAGAGGGGTTTGGGCAAGCGATAGTTCACAGGAGAAGCTTTAACTGAGGAAGCCTAACTGGAGTTTTACCTCAAAAGTCACTGTGTTAGATTTACGCATAGAACTACCCCTAGTCGACAATGAATCCGCTCTTATCGATAAAATAACGACCATATATAATGTGCGCTTGTTTAAGAGCAAAGAACATATTCGTCCAACCTACGGCAATCGGGAGACTGAAATACTACAAAACTCTTAGGTTTTACAAGTGAACAGCCAGTAGAATGCCGTCTAATTAGTTGTTCACGCGCTTTCTTTATTTGCATCTGAAAATAAGAAAGTCAGCTTTTTCCTAAATAATGGCCATGTCTGAGCCTGGCTTTCTTTTCGTTCTAATTGTTGCGACATCGATCTAACTCTCCATCCTCTTCGTAATCGACGAACGCCAAAACACAGAACAAGCTACAGGTCGCAAAAGACAGAGTCAATAGGCAAGATGAATGGGAAATACGTAATACACGAAACAGTGTATACTTCAAGCGACTCAGGAACACAGCCAAGGAGAAAGAAGAACGACGGAGCAGCCAATATGTGCAATACAATCAATCATTCCGACTCTACAGAAATGACAATATCTACCCCACTGTTCAACATGTGCAGCCATATCCTTGAGCGTCTATAACCAACGGCTTGACGGGTTCTTCGGACCCCAACAACAAGGAAGCAGGGAAACTTATTTGCCAAACCTTCGTGTAAATATTCAAATTACACCATACCACGACATCCTTCGACCTCGCGCTAACCTTTTCCCCACATGTTAGGAACGGAAAATAAAGCAAACTAAGGTAGACGAATGTTCGCAACATGTATTACACGGCTCAAACCACGAAGTCTACGTTCTGATAGCCAACACTCAGACAGGACACCTAGTACCAGATTCCCAATCTGCACATTACTCACGCCATCACTCCATCCAATCCTAGCCGCAATACACAAACATCGACGACATAAAGTCTCCAAACGATGGGCATTCTGAGCAATTAAACTCCATGTCTCGCAACCACATAACAAAACTGAGCGCTTTGCAACACAGTATACACAACCTACCAACTTCCACAAAAAATCTGGTTGAAGCCACAAGTAATGCAGTCCGGCATATGCCGCTCGAGAAGTGGGTATACGCGTGAGCGCTTCTACTGCCGTTACCATCCTTAGTCAAACGGCTATTGAGGCAAATGAAACAATCAACAATGGTCAGTTCTCCTTCTGGTATCAAGTTCCATACTAAAATTGTCCAGCCTTGTAACAAACCTTTACACTTTGAAAGTGCAAAGCACATACCAAACGGAGCTGAAGCCCTCGAAAGTCTGTCTAGTGCACTTTGTGCGTGTTTCGTAGGTTCGAACGAATACACGAGGTCATATGCATAATCTAAGTCACATTTTCTCTCGATTTACCAATTCGAAGCCTATATCTTGAAGACCTTATAGAGCATCCTCCATTAACTGGTCCATGACGAAGTTGAACAAAAATGTGAGGATGGGACACTTGCCAAACATTGCAAATCCTTTCGAATATAAATGATAGCTCACCACATATTCTTAAGCGTCCACAAGGATATGGGCGCGATAACTGAAGCAGCGTGTTTCATCCGGCTGTTCGCAACTAAGAACTCCGAGCAGCAGCATTGCAGACGAGCAGTGGGAACAAATTAAGCATCCTATGCATTTGGCAATAGATTTTGTATGTGGTCCTAAATCTGACGTTCATCAAATACACTGGATATCGCAAGGATTGCTAAGCCTAGTGGGGCAGAAACGCCAGCTCCTCAACTGCGAGATGATTGTGACGTCTCAACAAGTGATGCATCAAGCGACGACAAGCCTTGAAATGACCGTGAAAGCCGGTGGGTTAAGATATACGAAAGATGGAACTGGGAGATACTTTGGGTAACAGTCCGACACTGTTTAAACTTATGCGCGACACCGTTGGGCGAAAAATTTCGGTTAGTGAAGTCGTGTGCAAAAGGAATGGAGAGCTCATCCACGGTAGACAGGAAAGGCTGAACCGTTAGGCAGAACACTTCAAGAATCAGCTTAGCTGGCTACAGGCTACCCTATTAGGTCCGACGTCTGGAGCCACAAACCCTTGGAAGGTGTCACTTGATCCCCTAACGGAAGTGGAAGTGCAGTCGAGTTTTCGTCTTCTGAAGTAGGCAAAGTAGGTCGGTCACGGCGATAGTGGTATGCCAGCGAAATTCGTGAGTCTGCTGTGAGCATTGTACTTGCATACCTGTGGTCGCGTGTGGATATGCGGTAAACTAACAACTTCATTCGAAACGACTAGCGGCGTTCGACAAGGGTATCCTATCTCTCCACTCTTGTTCAACTTCGTCATGGAAGAGGTAATGGAAGACGCTTTAGGAAGTCTCCAGGATGTAGGGATCGAACTGGGCGATGGTGAAAAGCTGTGTGATCTAGATTACACAGATGACGTCAAGTGCCCGTTTGAAACTGCGGACCACCCACAACGCTCACTAGACAGACTCTCGAAGTCTGTAGCTTCGTTCGGCATGTGCTTTGCACCCTCAAATTGTAAAGTGCTGTTACAGGACAGGAGGAAATTAATCCCGAACTTGGTACTGGATGGAGAAGAACTAACCATTGTAGACCATTTCACCTACCTTGGGAGCTGTGTGCCGAACAACGGTAGCTCGGTAATAGAGGTAAACATGCGTATATCCAAGGCTCGAGCGGCTCACGCTAGACTGAAGCACTCGTGCCGTCGGTCTGATATTTCCTTGAAGTTGAAATGTCGCGAGCGCTGTGCCGCAATGGGCTCAGTTCTGTTGTATGGTTGCGAGGCATGGAGTGTGTTTAGAGATGTTCGTCGCTTGGAGGTTTTCAATCATCGATGTCTACGCAGTATCACTAGGATTGAATGGAGTGATTGGATGAGTAGTGTAGAAGTTAGGAATCTAGTAATAGGGCCCGGTTATGGGAACACTTTATCTCGACGCATGGAACTTAATAGACTACGCTGGTTGGGTCACATGTTGCGTACGGCTAATACTCGTCTACCAAACGGTGGCCTATTTTTTGTTCCTCCAAAGGAATGGAAGAAGCCACGTGGAGGTCAAAAGATAACGTGACAACGCGGGATGAGAAATTGTACAGCGAACTTAGGTAGTCTCAGGCCTTGTTGGTTGTGGTCCGAAAGGCTGGTCAACTAGTTGGCTGGATACACTTAAGGATATGGCAGTGAACCGTGAACAGTGGAGGTAATGTTGCCATTTTCTATCGAATGAGAATGACTGAAAAATGCGCGTTTGTACAGTTAGACTGTGTTTTGTGTGGTCGTTGCAACAGCACCGTATCTTTTCCCGCCTATGTAGGTCTACTTCCAGTTCCCCTTGGATATTCACTTTTTATAGACAAATGTAAGCTTGGGGGAAAAGGCAGCGGTCAATGAGGCGTGCCTTGCTGTTTAATACTGAAAGATGGTGATGTTAGATGGCGCAGCAATACCGCGGCTAATACTCTGGCACCAATCGGAACAATAAGGCGATCCCACGACGATTGCTACAATCACTAACGGTGTTGTCTATACACTCAAATAGTCGGACTGTCACCTGAAGATTCTAATTTCATTTCTACCTCTATCTTAACCAGTAAGTTTTCAAGGTACTTTTTAGTGCTTGCCATCACTTGATATTGTATATGCCATTCTACCTTATTTACCTCCGCACATTTCGAGATTTGGCGCTCTTGCCCCATTAGACTCAACGCCTCATGAGAAATCCAGTTTTCTATGGACAACGGAGTTACGTTAACAGGCGATATTTGCTCGCAAATCCACCACCTGCTTGATTTGATGCGATTGTGAATCTGCACTGCTATTTGTCAGAGTTCTCAGCTCATCTGATTGGTTTTGCTCGCAAACGGCCCAAACATCCAGAGCAGACAGACGTTCTACGGCCAACTGGGTTTGTAGCTTGTTTCGATGGGCGTCGAATTGCAGCAAAAATCGCATAGAAACGAATGTACGGTCCGATTCTGCGTACATGAACCAGTAAGATCTGCCTCCATTATCTGTACGGTGACCGGACAAGGCGCACCGCTCACCCAAAAAGGCTTCTAATGCATTGGGATTTCTAGCTTGAACATTAAAATTACTGGCTATCACTACAACATCGGTCTTCGCTCTTGCGAACGAGAGCAGTGAGTAGGTCACAACTATGGTTCGTACGCTGAAATGGCAAATAAGCCGTGTTGAAAACAGCTCTATTTTTGAGTAATAACTGCCCCATGGACAATTACGATGCAACCGGAATCCAGTGTGAAAGGAACATTTTAGCATTGTCAAACAGGACTACTCTGACACCAAGCCGACCGGCAGTGTGAACTGACTCGTCTTCTGCGGTGCACAGGAAATATTTTGATGAGATATGAAGCGCAGCTAGTTGAACTACACTACTAAAATCCTGAAATCGTTTTTCATTGACGAAACAACTATTAAGCGCTAGTGAGAATATTGTGAACAATCAACACGCCCGTTGATCGTTCTACACGAGGGCATGCACACTGAAAAAGCTGGCAAAAATATGATCTACGAGACTGAAAATCACTTGCGACACTATTTTACAATGCATCGCTGCAAGTCTCTAACTCCCAATACGCTAACACATGAAATAGTCGCAGACAACGGACAGAGCAATTCCAAAGAGTCACATATAATCCGAGAAACATACTGGGTTGTTCACCCAACATCACTTGATCTGCATTTCGCCCGAAACCACTTAGCCGCAGACGATCAGATTCATCCTTGCAAAAGTGATTGCAGCAGGCCAGAATCACGTCGTCATTCGTCTGTCCTGGTTCTCGACCTCCATTGATTTCAGTACGATAAGCAATCGTCTCTAAGAAACTACCGCGTGCAGTGAGTGCACGGAGTCGTGTGTTGCGTACTGCAAACTCGTGTTCCAGATAAGTGATAGCACGATGCGCCCGTTCCTGGATAAGACCAGCGCGAGTAACTTCACTGTCTTCTTCAACAAGGCGACCCGAACGCCAGGTGCTCCCATTGTTACTGCTGCTCCCATAACGTGCAAGTATATCCAATTCGTTTACAACTGAAAAAATGAATTCACGGGAGGACAACAGGAGACAAAAAGACATTTATCATTATGGAACAAATGACAAGACCACCACTGTTGTCATCAAAAACTTGACCACTTGTAAACACAAATTCTGTCGGGTATGCATCAAATCTACATTGGCAAGTGAAACAGAATCATCGGCTATAAACAAAAAAGAAATTCATCACAACTACTAAGATAACAAGGAGTTAAAATGCGAAAATAATCAAGGAATGAGATCACTTTGTGGTCAATGGGAATCTCCTGGAGTCTTCGCACAACATCTGCAAAATTCAATTCCAAGTGCCAGGACTGAGCACAGAAAGTCACGCCGGAAAAGGACTCAGAAAAATCACGGCTCTGATTCGTTGAAGTCCTCTATCGAAACGATCTATGCACACTATTGGAGAAAAAATTTAGATTCCGGTGAAAACCGTTCGTACGGTGCACCTAGAGAAATATGAACTGGAGAATACACAGTGTCCGAACCCGACAAAGGGCAACAGCCGCGAAAGTGAACGAATAACAACGGCGAAATCTTATTTATCCAGCTGCACCGTTTGAAACCGACTCGCGACAGCAACGTCTGCGAACAGCAGGCCAAATTTTATCCAGGTCGAGGTTGTTTCGTTCAAATATTTACTCTTCGCCAGTTACTCGAAACGCGACAAACACATCTCCACCTTACGATCGCAGTCTTTCTGGACTTCAAAGGCGTGTTCGATTGCGTGGATCGGACAGTACTATTCAGTGCTCTCCACCGAAGTAGTATGCCAGCGAAATTCGTGAGTCTGCTGTGAGCATTGTACTTGCATACCTGTGGTCGCGTGTGGATATGCGGTAAACTAACAACTTCATTCGAAACGACTAGCGGCGTTCGACAAGGGTATCCTATCTCTCCACTCTTGTTCAACTTCGTCATGGAAGAGGTAATGGAAGACGCTTTAGGAAGTCTCCAGGATGTAGGGATCGAACTGGGCGATGGTGAAAAGCTGTGTGATCTAGATTACACAGATGACGTCAAGTGCCCGTTTGAAACTGCGGACCACCCACAACGCTCACTAGACAGACTCTCGAAGTCTGTAGCTTCGTTCGGCATGTGCTTTGCACCCTCAAATTGTAAAGTGCTGTTACAGGACAGGAGGACATTAATCCCGAACTTGGTACTGGATGGAGAAGAACTAACCATTGTAGACCATTTCACCTACCTTGGGAGCTGTGTGCCGAACAACGGTAGCTCGGTAATAGAGGTAAACATGCGTATATCCAAGGCTCGAGCGGCTCACGCTAGACTGAAGCACTCGTGCCGTCGGTCTGATATTTCCTTGAAGTTGAAATGTCGCGAGCGCTGTGCCGCAATGGGCTCAGTTCTGTTGTATGGTTGCGAGGCATGGAGTGTGTTTAGAGATGTTCGTCGCTTGGAGGTTTTCAATCATCGATGTCTACGCAGTATCACTAGGATTGAATGGAGTGATTGGATGAGTAGTGTAGAAGTTAGGAATCTAGTAATAGGGCCCGGTTATGGGAACACTTTATCTCGACGCATGGAACTTAATAGACTACGCTGGTTGGGTCACATGTTGCGTACGGCTAATACTCGTCTACCAAACGGTGGCCTATTTTTTGTTCCTCCAAAGGAATGGAAGAAGCCACGTGGAGGTCAAAAGATAACGTGACAACGCGGGATGAGAAAATGTATGGGGAATTTAAGAACGGAGGATGCTTTCTTCGCCTGTGGTTGGAGTCGGAAATATCCCTGAACTAGCTGACTGGAGACACTGAAGGGCCTGACAGGAAACTGTGAAAGGTGGCCACCGTGTTTTCGTTTTCTGTCGAATTAGAATGATTGAAGGCGTGCGCTTGTAGAATTGGCTTATGTCCCACATGTTGGTTGCTTCGGCGTTGTTATCTCTTCTCGCCTATTTAGGTCCATTTCCTGTTGTTATAGCATACTCTGTTCTTACAGAAACGTGTCTCCGGGCAAAAGACAGTGGTCAGTGGGACTGCCTTGCTTTTTAACGATGGACAATGATATATATATATAGATATCAATAGTATTACGTCTTACAAGAGTCCAGTTTGGATGAAACGTAGACAAACGATTAACTAGTGTTACGCCTTCCAACTCTGCTCTCTCTATATATATATATATATATATATATATATATATATATATATATATATATATATATGGTGAGGTTAATATAGGTTGGTTGTCTTGGTTTCAAGTTCAGGTAGGGAAAGCATTTCGAAAACCGTAACAATGTAACGGTGTTGTCCTAAATTCCTTTTGCCGAGAGTCGATTGAAAGGAGAAATTAATGAACACATCGTTTCAGGATGTTGAACATACCTTGGAACAGGAAATTAGTAACTCTGGTAAACGAACTTCAGAACGCTGAAGGAGGACCGTTCACACTGAGAAAGACTGTTCATACTTAACTGAAGGAGGGCATTCAATTGAATTATAAACCACAAAACGAAATGGATGCACGTGTCAACGAATGATTGGAGTAAATTTTGCAAAAAAGCTGGGAACCGAAGACCTACCAACGATAGGAACCAACACTGTGTAATTGGACGAGCGTTGAGCCAATGTGGCTATTCCCTCGAGCCAATCTATGTAACAATTTGTATCCGGTAGTAGATAGATAGGACGCACTTCCAATTCAACTGCCCGTCGACCACCCGAAGCGGCCTGACTAATTGCGTTACGCCGCCAAGCGGCCAGTCGAGCTTCTTCTTCCAACTGACGTTGAAGTAATGCTCGTTTCAACTGAAGAGCCGCGATGTCAGACGAGGTCTGAGAATTACTCGGCCCAACTTCATGTGCGGGATTTCCGGGCTGAACAAGACAAAGAACAAATCGCAAAACAAAACATTCCTTTGTGAAATATTTAATGCACCAATAACTAGCTGAGGTAAGACTGATGAAGGAGTCGTTTAAGGTAATTGGCGTAGAAAAAAAAACAGAAAGATAAGGTTTCCTTACCATTTTTTCGCTGGGACTTGAGGTATTGTCGTGGCTGTCTGTCGAACAATTACGAAAGAGAGATTCTGATGATCTATCCTGTTTCTTCTCCGACGATTCACGTTCAATAGCTGATTCGTACACGGCACGCTCAACGTCGTACGTAAGGACAGGGGGTTCGATACCGCATAAAAAGTCCCCAAATAGCACAATTTTCTCAATACGCACAAAGTCGGCCACATTTTCAGAGGTCCAATCGCCAGTGTAGCGATACAGCTGTGAAAAAACAATACAGACAGTGATATAACAACTCAATTAAAAAACGGCGGCATGGATCTCGCTCCATTTATGGAAATAAACGTTAAATGGAGATAAGAAAAGGCACTAGTGTAATCAAATCAGAAACAGAACTTCAGGTTTCATTGTGAGAGCCACGCTTGACTCAGATAGCGCATGATCAATATTCAAGAAGCATTAAATGTCATCAGAATGATTGACCCCCAAAACAGAATGCGTCAATACTCGTTCAGTAGCAAAATCTAGAAACATAGCGAATTAAGGTTACGGATGCATATATTTGCATATATTTGAATACGAAGTTTTACATCATCGGAATTATGATGAGAAAGACGTTTGCTTTTTGTGAGAATCTGACCCCTGAGGTTGGCGTTTTGATAGCCAGCGTTTCACCACGCACTGATGATGTCACCTCGACTGATGAAACGTTTGCGATCTTCAAACCTAGCTTAGCGATCAGAACCGCACAAAAACCAACAACCTGAGGTTACGACCACTATAGATTTCCAAATCATAGAGACGTTTGTACTGAGCTACATTTGTCTGTTCTTCCATTTTATTCCTTTATACCCTCGATCGTCTATCGAATACGTAGTTGTCGAAGGAGCTTTGTACTATCCGGTAACGCAACCCGAAACAGAGATCGCGGAGAGCGAAACGTAGGGTCAGAATCGCCAATTACCGCACTGGCGATGATATCATGACGAGTTTTTGACTGGCCGGCAGCCTACCTGTAAAATACATTGGTTGCATTGTGACTAAGCGAACTTGACTCATAGAAAACCGTATCCGCTTGAAACACAGCATTTCAAAAAATGGACAAGAATGATTGTTCTAATGACCGGATCTGGTGGAAGTCCCGGGAACGCTGGCCTCCTGTTCTGAAGTGAAACAAAAGCGCAAAAACAAGAACAACAGTCGGCGGCTTCCAGCAATCTGTGAACACCATTTCGCTTACCTAACGCGTAGACCATGTCTTCCGACGAAGTGTTAAGGGCAGATGCCTTGAGACAGCCTTCTACATCAACCTGGACAGCCGGTTAAAGAAACGATCAAATCGGAACGCTGGTTATCAGTGAAGACTAGCGATGTGGAGGGCCGACGTTCGTTATGAACATCAAGGCTATTTTGTTTTCCCTGCGTGGAGCAAGGAGGTTAATGACTATATCAGGACTTCTCCGTCCAGTTTGAAAAGAACTGGAGCGAGATTGTTGGGACCACCCACTTTTCGGCTTTTCAGTTGGAGGGAGGGGTCACCAAGAGACAAATCCGAAGAATTCGCAGTTGCAATCGTTGGACTAAATACGTCAGCGCTCAGCGAGCTTAACTGACCCTTGAGTTATTCAGTCCAATGTTGGAGTCCTCTCAGTATCTACAATTCTATCACGTAAGATTTCACTAACCGAAGCTCGCCTTTCACCGGTATCGCATATAAGCTTAAACAATCTAATCGCTACTTGAACCAGGTGCAGATGACAGTCAGGGAGCTGACGTTTCCGTTCCATTGGGCTGAGCGAACCATGCGAGATGCATTGTTTTTGACGAACCTTGGATCTAAAGCCACAGGCGAAACCTGCTGCCAAACGTATCGTTTGCTTGATTGAAAACTGCCGCTAACCGATAATGCTGCCGGTCGAGGTTTCTGTTCATAACTCCTACGAGCAGCCGAGTGACACAAACGTTTTACGGCCAACCGAGCTTGCAGTCGATTCGATGTCCACTAAGCTGTGCATGAAAATCGAATTAAAAGTAGCCCATAGTCCAACTGAACACACGTGGACCAGTAAGATCCAGCTGTGAAGAGAATCGCACCAGCGTTAGCTTACTGCAATACGGTCGACCAGACTCGGACTACCTGTCGAGTGAGAGTTGGACGCAAACTGTGCGGTAAATTCTCACTAGACAAGAAGTGAAGCTTGTATCCGTCATCTGTATCCTGAGCGAGCAAGCGCCACGATCCAAACAAACAAGCTTCACACGCACGAAGCCGTCAACTTGTGCACTAAAATCACCTGTTACCGTTAGAACGTCGGAACCTTTGCTCTCGCGAACAAGAGTGACGATTTCCTCATAAAACGTCTTTTTGCGTGTGGCTGCCATTGTCTTTTAGAGTACATGCCGAGTTGACAAATAAGTTGCGCTCGACACAGCTATCCCTTTGTATGCCAACTGATCTATGCAGCCTTACGTTGTATAAACGGGCCGTTGCAACCATGCCAATTACGAGTTAGATGAATATAAGAAAACTGTGGTATGACTCACTTTAGGAACCAAATCTAACATGGGTTTGAAACCTGCAACGAACGCCTCTTCGAACAGAAATGCCGCCTGAAGTTCATGCATTACATCCGTATTTTGTTTTTCACCAGTCTCGTTTTCACCCTCCGAGAGACCCTTGAGGCGCAGAACCAAAGATGTAGTCGGACTTGCTTCTTCATATTCCGGGCGGGCCGAATTACGGTTCATCCAATTAGCAGCTCGAGTGCATAATTCAGCAACAAGCTTCCAATCGTTCAAATATGGACGCAGCGTTGGATCACGATGATTTGGTGGTGGAAGCCAGTGTTCCGGATGTAAAATCATCCATTCCGACCAAAGACGGAGTGCAGATAGTAAAAGACGAGCGTCCGGGGGGATCCACCAATTTGGTTCCCCGCTGGGAATAGGCTGTGACGATAAGAACAAGAATCGTAAATTTTTCGGTTTTGTGATCCCTGAGCTTGGCGTTAAGATCGCAAACGTTTTATCACTAGCCGAGTTGAAATAATCAACGCGTAGACACTGGTGGTGTCACCTCGGCTGATGATGAACATTTGTGATCTAAACGCCAAGTTCAGCGCCTATAAAACTTCAACATTTTCCAGCCTCAGCTACAAAACACCGACGTTCAAAAGTGTTGAACGAAGAATTGTAAATGGATGATTATGGGAAACCACTTAGGATTAGTAGTAAAAGCGAACACCATAAGCAGGCGAATTCAGAAACGAAAAGGCGTGGAAATTTAGAAATTAGTGACACTGCATTCTAACAGCTTTATCTTACTCCAACACTGAAAAACATTACAGAAACCACTGAGAGAAATAATTCAATAATCACTGCCCCTAAAACTAGACAAATGTAAGCTCTCCTGCCGGCAGTCAGCTCAAAAATGAACGAACGGCTCTGGAACATACCGTCGTTTGAAGATGTCCGAAAACGGAAAGGAAATTCGATCTTGATCTGCACCTAGCTCCCACCTATCCTAAATGGTTGACATCAATTTTCCGTACCAATGAAGCCGATTCACCAGACTGAACTGACACCAAGCAGGTATAAATAAGGTACGTCTACTTCTGAAGACGGGCACATGGATTATGGAGTTAATAATACCTCAGTCGCATCGAACTTCGCTGACAGCCGTGACTGAAGAGAGATGGTCAAACGATATCGGTCGGTCAAACAGTAACATTACGGTAGAGACACAAAAGCATCCTGAATACAGATGTGTACCCTACTTTCTACAGGACGGAAATGTCTCTTTGCCTCTATAGATGACCGAGAATGCAAACAGCCACTCCAGTCTCAGTTATTCGATTATCGCACAGTTCAAAAACTCATACCAGGGCCTAAACAGCTGTTCAAAAAGGAACATTAAAACAGTTCAGTTGGAACTACTAGTATCAGTCTTAGATAAGGCAATGATTTGCAAGTTCTGTCGCTCAGAGCTCTGCCAGTTAGTCAATCTAACCTTTAACAGTCGATTATAGGTGCTCAAAACACTTGTGAGTCAGGCAAAGGAAAAGAACATCATATGCCACAAGATGCAATTGACTTCACTGTTATCGCCGCAAATAAATGACGTACCATCCGCACTGTCGAAGTTAAAAATCCCGTAACTGCGTAAGAGGTAGACGCCCCCTTGGTTAGCTTTTTCGCCCAAGGACGGTTTCGGTCTCATAGCTGAATGGCAAGCATAAGAGGGAGGATCTTTGAAACGCTACCCTTGACTACGAAGTAGAGTGACAGAGGACGTGATTCTGCAAATGAGCTAATATTCAACAGGGGAATGCCTAATTTGCCCGGATATGAACACCGAAAACAAACCAAGAGGTCCATCGTATCAATGAATGGTAGGCACTTTACACGTGAAATTAGAGTACGATTAAATATGACAAACCTCTTGTAAAAGTTGTGCAGTCCTGCGGCATATTAAACTGAACGCATCTAGGGCAAAGCGAGCAGCATGGTCGTGATGAACTGAACGCAATGTTTCTGAACCGCTCAGACGAGATATCGGCTGAATTTGGGAACGATCCACTTCAGTTTTTGATCCAGGACGGTCAGAATGGTTCAATGCACCACCAGCTCTAGAATAAGACTGCTTCTCCTTGCTTGAAGATGGCACAGAAGCGACGTGCGTGGTAAGAGACATAGCACGGTCCACATTGTACATGTTCACCACACATAATTGGCACAGGCGTTCGGCTGATAACGGGCAAGGTCTCTGAGCCAGCAGACCAGAAAGTGCTTGAAGAGCCATGGAAGCGACCTCCGGGAAAGTCTCCATACTGGGAAATATGACAGTTCAGAAGTAGATTTTTAAAATTCTCATAAAGCTAATGTACCAATAGAGGCAGGCAAAAATTATTTTTAGGAAAATAAGACTTACCCAATTTTCGTATAAAGCTTTCCATGTGCGTAGATAAACATTAAGCCAAATTGGCGGCTGAGCTACAAAGAAAAAAAGGAAAGTGGCGACAGCCCCAACCTTCGACGAAAAAACAGCGAGATGACATTCCTGAACATGACAATGTTAGAGACTCTCTCGTAAAAACATAAACCACGATTTTAGTCGACGTCGAGACACCACACAAAGGCATACCCTTCTAATAAAAAATGAATATAAAGCGCAATGACTAGAAAATACACGGAGACCTTAAAACTAGTCGATTTCACTTGCCTCAATTAGAGACATATTGGCATATTCTTCCTGTTCAGCTTGTGCTTCCTCGTCATCCTCGTCGTTTTCTCCAACACCATCCCAATCGCTAGGTGGATTGGACCGAGGAAAACCTTTTACTGAACCACAAGGAGTTGGTGTAGGCAAGTACACCAGACGCCTGGCTCCTTGCAACACCGTGGTTTGACCATCAAGTGGGTGAATCCAAATTTCCACTCTGTGGAATCGCGAATCCGAAGAATGAAAACCTCCCATATTTGCGCTGGACGCCTCGGTTCTCGGTCTTTGAAGCTGGCAGGAGAAGGGAGAGATTAAGAGCAAAAGTCCAGACATTCTGATGATTCAGTAAGGGAAGAATTAAAGTTTGCAGATATTGTTTTCAACTGCGCTATCAACACAAAAACCAGACGAAAATCAGAGAACTGAGAATCTCGAATTGCAGAAATTCCAATAGGTAATCACTTGGGAGACTGACAACAGGCAAAATTTACTTAATTTGATTCGTGAGAAATCACGAAACGTGGAGTGCGACGGAACTAAACAAGACTTCGGCAGATCAGGTGTGGCAACGAGACAGGCGACGTCGATCTACCATCCGACAGCAATTTGAGTTGGTACATTTTTATACATTGAGGGGGTTCAAAGAGATACAGATTACCGTTTTCGGTCATACTTAGGAGTGCAAAAACTAAACGGTGAAAAGGAGCAATGACTGACAAGTAATCATATATTGCAGTACCAGAAATTAAAACCCAATGGTCAAAATGTACGCTTATGCAGAGCTGTGTCAGAAAACGCTTATCTTAATTTACCCACCACAAGTAGAACCGATGCCACAATCGCTGACTAGTGACGAAAATAATACGTTCTAATGATATATGATTATATATCATGCAGTACGGTTACTTCACTTAGGTTTTTTGAATCCCCACAAACTCAGCTAAATAGGTCAACAAGCTGACCCAGCTAGATCTCTTGCACATTTTTAAGTAAAGGTATGCTGTGCCCCCGAATAGCACATACAAGATCTCCCTTCCGTGATCACTCTTTGAGGCTTAGATGCAACGGCCTTCTCTCAATTCACTCTTCGCGTATCCGATGACTCTGTCCCGAGTGCTCGTGGTCAGGCTGCAATTGAGATCGCTCTGAGCAGGCAGGCGGAACTTGCAGTGTTAGACTGGATCCCAGTCAACAGTCGTTTGTGTACGGTTTGGTTGGATGGTTCTGTACATGTCAATAGCAGTCGATTGAAGCGTCGTTGTTTGTTCGTCATATTCGTGAATGTGTCCACTGATTCCAACTCACTTGAGGCTAAAGGCGAGTTCCACCGGA
>LUCM01007566.1:160089-191655 GCA_008360955.1 Fasciolopsis buskii
TGCGCACATTGAAGGAACCGAGATTCAGAGGCTGACGAGGCTTGAGAAAATGTGAGCCAGCAGATTGAAAACCACCTACTACACTACTTGACAATAAACCGTTGCGAGTATCGGGCATGTTACCGATGGAGATACCATGGGTAGGCAGAAGGGGCCAACAGACTGGATTGGAGACAGAAGGGACAGGTTGAATAAAAGAGAAGGAACTCTGAGCAGTAGCATACTTATCACTACCCACCCCACCTGCGCTCGATGCAATGGGCAGGGCGGTCCTGATTATATTGCGGGACGATCGATGCAGTATGGAATAATTTGAAGGCGTGTGGCTCATGGGGATTGATGGACAGGTACTGCTAGGGAGTCCAGCCACTAAGCAGGAGGACGATTAGGGTTCTCAACAAAAGCCTTTGGTTCTGACGAGTACCTCACCGCAAGGCAGCGGGGTATAGCTGAGTGGAAGCCCATCTACTCGGGCAAATTATTCTTCCACTCGTTCTTCTGACTGAGCTGCCAACTCAGATGAACCCTTGACTGGGAGGACCAGGAGACTACTTCGTCAGGCCTCTATCCATTGACCTTCCGAGCATGATTGGATATTCGGCTTGAGATAAGTCATCCTGTATAGCTCGTTGGGTCATGGAGACACGCAGTACGTTCCACTACGTCAAGGTGTAGTCTCGCTGTGACGGCACAAACCAACCAAAGCAATCCTATCAGTCATTCAAAATTCCGTAAGTTCCAAGAATGCTTGTGCAGTTTCTGATAACGCATAATCTGGCAGTAGCATTCCAATGCAACCTAGATCTTTTCAACATTCCGTCAGCTTCAGGGATCAGATTGGTAATGCAGCCATCTAGTTCTATATCCGTCCTGCGTTTAGACGTGGAATCGTGGAAGCGACTGCTTTCAGAAGTACATACAGAACCACCATGCAATACAGAAGTGTGTAGAAGACGCAATGACCGAATAAGTGTTAGAAATTCAAGTGATAACAAAGAAACCAATTGCAACAGGGAGACGCAACCTTGCGATCCAGGAATATCTCTCGGATCATCGCCTTCCAATCAGGTAACAGTAAGCAAGTCAAGTTAATGGAGAATTCTTGGAAGAGGAAGGTTTTGATAAGTTTGCGTGCGGGTCGCGTAATGCAATCCGGCACAGTTTCACGCTAGACTGCTTAAATAAAGAACCAATGAGAACCGTGGGGAGCCGATTGGATATGCCCGATTCCTTATATAAAAGCATGAGCTGTGGATACAACTCATGACGTGGTCCTCACGCTGTATTCGCCTGCGCAGCTTGAGTCGGAGCCAATTTGGTGCCTACTGGTAATCCACAGCCGTTCGTTTCGGCAACCGATTGAATTCCGTGCACTAGTTCCAAGTCCAGAGGCCAATCTGGTGCATGTACAAAAGGGCTCTCCGCAATACCTTTGCTCCAGTTCACCGCAGAGGAGTTGAAATCCCCCAGTAGAGGCAGATGGGTGAAATAGCAGCCGTTTCAGAACTAGTAATTGGTCAGTAATACTCGTGGACCCTTCCGAGCTAGTGTGAAGTCAATAGATAGCATCCACCAAGAGAACTTTGATAGGCACAGGAATCATCTTTACAAAAAGTGAGGGGGTTTCAAGAGGCTTCACAATGAGGCAAAAAGAGTTTACTTCGGCAACGAAAAACATTTACGGCTTTGCCCCCTTTGAGAATTATCTTAGATAAGGTGGCAATCGATTACGGTAGTCTCCGTGCCCAGGATGCCGGGAGTAAGCCAGGTTCCAGTTAGTGGTAATGCGTGTTCTTATTTGCTAAGAGCTGCCTGAGTTCAAGGATCTCATTAGAGAGTCAGACAATTCGTGAAAGCGAATTCTAGTATCCAATCGCCAATAATTTCAGAAGACTGAAGACCACCTGAGGACGGGAAGCGTTCTTGGTCGGAGTTCAGGTGATGACCCGGCTTCCGGAACTTTAGGAGACTTGTGCCTTCCAACTTTAATTTCCCAGCGTTAGACCTCTTCGGCCTTTTCCCTTGCTTGGAGTCTGATGGACGTGTCTGGATCGCCGCGGAGTTACGATGAATGACGATGGGATTCGTTTGAATTTGCTGATTCGAGACTAGATGAACAACGGCTACCTTGCAATACCAGTCGTGCCTTGGTGCATGAATATTCTGAATCATCACACATGCAGCCACTCTGCCTATCGGTGGAGCACTGCATGGAGTTTATGAATCTTAAATCGGTACAGCTTCGACCGTTCCGCCTCCAACACCCTGTTTTGCTGTTGCTTTTCTGTGGGCTGGAGGGCCTGCAATTTGTTTCTGAGCAGTTTTGGTAGACAGATTTTCTTACCTTCACTTGGGTCTTCTTGCCTTTATTCTTCGGTCGCCCCCTTGCACTGGGCTTCGTCGATTTAATCGCAATGACCGCAATTTACGTTTCCGCTGCTGCAACATACTGGTCCGTCTATTCAAAATCTGACGTGACGATTATCCCTAGGTCCTTCAACCTGCTAACCGCGTTCACAGTAAAAAGTCCCCGGTCATGTGATGTTGTGAGAAGTCTAGTAGTTCGGGATAATAAGTGGCTTTTGCTCGTTTGCGGATAAGTTCCGCTTGCCAGTCTAATCTAGGACAACCCCTATATCGCTGCTGAGGTTTTCTTTGCGTTTAGACTCTACCAGCTTGACATCATCGGCGAAGAAAGAGCCGGTTGATTTTAGGGTCGAGACTAGATCATTTACGAAGAGCAAGAACAACAATAACCCTAACTCCGACCCTTGCCGGATGCCATTCGTAGTGTCGAGCTTAGCGGAGCACCTATCCCCTGTCAGGACGTTAAATGTACTTTTGGCAAGAAAGCTCTTCAAAACACTGGTTCACCTGACCTCGGATACCAAATGACTCCAATTTCACTAGAGGTTGGTTACGGTTCGCCGAATCAAATGCCTTGTTGAAGTCAAGAAACATGCTCCGACCTGCCTACCCTCAACCAATCCTTGAGTAACTTTGTCCGAGAAGCACGTGAGGTCGATGAGACGAACTATTTCTCATGAAGCCGTGTTTAACTTGGCAGAGAAATCAGTTCTCAGCCAGATATGGGCTCGGATTAACTTCTCCATCACCTTGCGTGGAATGTTGGTGAGGCTGACTGGCCTGAAGTATCCCAACAACAGAGCTCGGATCGCTCTTATGTATAGCCACAACCGCTGCACCGCTCCAATCTTTTTGTATTTCGCCTTGGTCTATACAGACCCCGAACAGCTTGCAAATCGGGCCAGCGACGATGCCGGCTAATGGCTTGATGATGACCGGGTGAATATCATCTGGTCCAACTGACTTGTTTCTGTTCAACCCCCCCCCAGCTCCCTAAGCACAGTTTCTTCCGTTATCAACAAATGGTAAATGACCTGCGACGAGGCATCTAGTGCCAAGGCCCCGGTGTCACCCCTGTCAACCTTGTGGACGTTACCGAAGTACTTGGTCAATGAACTTGCTTTGCTTTGGTCATCCGTTATGCCCTGGCCTTCAACCTTTAAGGGATCAACGCGACCCTAAACTGAGCTTTTGGCTGCATATAGGCATAATTCTTTTTCGGTTGTCACTAAGCGCATTGTGCCAGCTTAAGCTCATATCTTTATTTTCGACCTCGGATCTGCTTTACTGTGCTGTTCCGAAGTTTTGCATACTGTATCCAGTTTTGTTGATTCCGTATATTGCTGCACACTCTCCAGCATTGATTTCGACACCTAATGGCCTTTGCGGTGGCTGTCCTCCGCCACGGTTCCTTGTTTTGCTATACCTAGATCTCAAAGGGGCAAATCTGTTCCGTAGGATTTGCAAAGATTCCTTAATTAGTCCCTATGTTTCCTCCACCTGAGCCCCATCTGCCATGTCTCAGGGTAACTCCGCTGTTCTGGCTTAGAGCCTGGTCAAGCCCATATTATTAGAGTTCCTTGTCCATCTCGGAGCAACCCTGGATTGACCCAAAGGTTAAGAGGCAGGTTTCTACGGCTACAAGCTTTCACGACAATACCACAGAAACTAGTAGTTTTGGTGTTGAAACTCGGGGTGACAAAACGAGGCTTCAACGCCACTGACGAGGTGAGCAACGGAACTGCTGAAGTTATAAATAGACAAAGTTGGAAAGCTGTAATTTTGTTCAGACGGTATGATTGTTGGTAAACTAAGAGCCTTTAGTAGTTTAGGGGCTATGTACTACGGATGTTTCAAATAAAAAAATGTTTCATCAGACAAAAAATCAAACGAATCTGAAGGGTGGCTTTGCATTACACTTGATCACACAACAGAGAAACGCTCATAACCATCAACTTTTTCACGGCCTGGTACGTAATTCGGAGTGATTCAGTGGGAACACCAAGTGGCCAGTCTGCTTTATGTCCGTGGACTTAGTTGGATCATTTCTTATCTCAGACTTACACAAAGTCAAATGCGTTACTTGCACAATACAGCAACTGACTATTCGCCGGCGCATGTGGCGCATTTATTTTCCCAGTATCAATGAATCTCAAGGGTTTCCTCATGCTCACAAGGGCCTGTTTACACTTACTGTCGAAACCCGGAACTACACCAAAGTTAAATAAGGCTCTTAAGTGAAAATGTCCATTTCCACCATACGTCATAATCACTTATTAGGTTTCTGTGTAAACATGAGAACACTCACTTGGCGCATGAGGTTTTCTGCTCTTGGTCGAATTTCATTGAACAATGCAGCCAGGCTCTGAGAAGCAGTGGGAAAAGGATTGCTGGCTGCCAAAGTGCGCATATAATAGCACATGGCATCCAAATGTCGAGACTAAACAGAACAGGGGAGATACAAAATAACAGGAATGAGGACGGATCAACAACGTCGGGTACAGAAAACCCAACAAACTGGATTCGCATGAGTTTTTCAAATTTTACAGTGCCTAGCAATATTCCCTTGGAAACAAACCACCTAGATAAAAGCGGGTGATGCTTATTGGATCCTAAATGCACCATTGCTATTAGTTTAGACTTTTATTGGCCGCCAAAACACTCGATAAAGACAGAAAGTATGGAGCCGAATATGAGAAAGCTCCAAAATGGAAGAAATCAACCGAGAAAGGCAATAGTAGAAATGCAATTAATGTATAAAGTTCGAATATAAAAAATCTGAGTAAACGATTGCTAATAATGAAGTACGGCGAGCAACTTATCCTGTGTACATAAAAGTTACACTGATTTGTATGTGGTAATACAGTGAATAGAACATTTTCTACTACATGTGTGAAGCGTGAGTGCAGTGGAATCGGCATGTCCCGAGGTTCCTCGGGGATCTGAAATTATGACACTGAGACTTGGAGTATCAAAGAACTATAAGGTCCCAATAAAGCATGTGTTGCCGTGAACCGGGAGACAGGAAATTTCCGCCTAGTGCTAAAGTAATCCGTGGATGTGGGGTTCGAATGTCTGGCCGCTGGGATGGAAAAATATAAATTTACGTAAGTCTTACCAATCAGATTGATCCATGCACGGATATATCATTTGGCAACACAGCCTTTAAAACCACCAAGAACGTGGTGGAGACAACTGGATGGCGTATAAATTGTCCAGCAAAAAGAAGGTACCGAGTGAAAATGAATGAAAGAGTGAATAGGCACACTATCTTGCTTGAAAATGAACCAAAGCAAACAAAACCGAAAACAAAGGAATTTTGGCAACCACATGAAAGAGCAAGTAGATATGTACTGTTCATTTTTCTCCTGTACTGGTTGACTCAAACTCGTTTCGTGAAGAGGCGACCGTTCAACCTCCACAAGGGGGGCCACTGTGGTCCCTGGAGGGAAGATCAAAAACAATTTTATGCGCAGCTTCAGACGGGACCCAGACGACTATGATGATTTGGGCTAGCATTTACCGGTAGAAAGGCCAAAAAAGGCCATTCTCGGGAGGAGCAACGTAAACATGAAAACTGTGCAAAGCATGTGCTTTATACTGGATAAATCGGGTAGTCTTTGGGATTCCTAGCATGAGGAGGCAGATCCGGAAACCGTGATCATGAGAATTAGTGGCATATAATATAGGGCCTCGGTAGATGAAGAGTGACAACGGGCCCGGTGATAGCAAGGTGCCTCTATAAAATAATATGCAGACGACGCGTGGAAGGATGAAACTGGTGACTCTACGCTCACCGCGCAGGTGCCCTGATAGTGATTCAGCCTATTGATGCACCTAAACAGACAAGTAAATGAATTAAGGTAGACATCAACCTTGTTATAGAGGCAAGTGTTCAATAAGGTAAACATAAGCTAGATCGGACACATCGTGCTCGTCTTCTGTCGAGGATGACAACCAGATTTTGGTGTCGGAGTAAGGCGTCAAGCGCACTAACCGTTTGCTACATTAAAGATCAACAGCTCAAATCCCCGATTTACCTACCATCTTGACGACAGACGACAACATGCTCTCATCCCGTTCGTTATCACCTATGGCTTAGTGGGACATTAGGTAGTTCTATGCAAGTGTCGGGGTCACCGTTCCCGACAATATTTCTTACATCACTGGTTTGGAGTTCGGGACATACGTCTGCAGCAAAATTCATACCGAAAACAAGCGGCTGAAAAAAACAATCTATGAAGTAGCAATCAAAATTAGAATATATTAGCTCAAGGTATATAAATGTAAAGAATAAAACGGAACTGAATCATTTGGTCCAAGACACCACTTCGCATCGACTGAGAAAAAGCTGACGGATATTCCTGTGAAACCACAGAACAATCACTTTGGTAGGGATCGTATCCACGCCGCTCACACATAATTCTTGGAGGATTATTTACCGTTCAAGGAAGATGTGCGCGTGAGGAATGAGTCACTTATGGCTCGATCGGGGTTCTGTTGGTTACATTTTCCTTCTGCGGAAGAACAGAGCCTCAACACACCCTCCTAATCGATCTAACCTAAGCTAAAGACAGATCGACTGGAACGATCATACAGTTATTTGGTCCCGCCTCTCGCAAAAAGGTGCAGAAAAATCATTAGTAAAAGTGATTTTTTTACTAGTCCCTGTAGACGGGCCACTGAATTCGTACACAGGGATACCTATCATCGGAACTCGTCAAGAGAAGTGCTGCCTGTCGAAGACGTTTTCTGTTATTCCTGCTTTTCCGAGCTCTGTGACAGATATAATAACAGAAACAGCCGTACCTTCGCGGGAGAATGGCGACATCAAAGTTTGCTCAGACAGAGGACTCCCCGACTTAGGATATGCAAGGCAGCCTCTTGATTTTGAAAAACCCAGATAAGTTGGGATTATTCCCCAACAACGTTAAGCACAGTGCAGCTGTATTTAGGAAGCGCTTGTCAACTTCGAATTTGCGGCAGGATTTGACTGTCTTAAATAAGATTGTTCCTGAAGGTGGCATTTGGGTAGTTACATTTTCCTGGTGATGACTGAGTGGATCAAACAGTCTCCAGCTCAAGGGTCAGAGATTCAAATGGCAGCTCTTCTGATCACCTTAATAGCAGGCTCGTTATCATGACCGATCAATTGAGATCTTACCTGGTCCCATGTCTCAGTTTAGTGAATGGAGGTTTTAACACTGCGGGTCTTGGTGGATACAGAGCACGTCCCTTACATACCACCCATGCTGTGTATAAAATAGAAAACAGGTAATTGTAAATCGCATGAAATATCGTCACCCATACAAGCAACTGGACCGCTCCTAATAATTTGAAGGACTAGTGATGAGCGTGATATCCAACTATCCCTATCGAATAATTTCATGAAAAAATAATTTCCTATTAGTAATACTATCCAGCGAAAGTTGGGTGGATACTGCGGCCGTTACATCGATCCTGCTATACGCCTCTGGAACATAGTCGACGCTGACGGTAGACGATCCAAATACGTCGGCGAAGTTAGCTATAGCATACTGAGTCTCGGAGTTCAATTCTCAGGATCACTGTGCCTGAGGAGAAGACGTCACGCAAGATCATCCGAAGGTCACCGGAACTGAGCAATTAGTTATCCCCTCGTCAGCCTAGTGTGTCAAGACCATCAGATCATCTAACTGCTTCGTGGACTGCACCTGGTCAGACGTTCGGGATAGGATCCTCCTCTTAATCACTCCTCTACTTCGGTTGGGCAACCAGGTAATATTATGCCTACACAGGAATCATGGATCTCGATGGGTAGATGATTTGGAGATGAAGAACAGAAGAGCTAGCATGTGTAGTGGACTCTCCACACTGCTTCTCCAACATTCCTCATTGCCCTTGTCCTTCGCCACAGTTCCGACGGCATATGATGTGCACTCAGATGTATCCGAAATATACAACACCTAAGCCCTGATAGGCTGAAAAGATGAAACACTAAATCAGTGACTCCTACATCCGTTTTAGAAAACTCAAAGAATCAATTCCCGACTTGGTAAACGTACAAATCCGGTATCAGGACTGAATAAACACATTGATAAGGCTAAACAGGAATTAAAGCAAAAAACATTAATGAAGGCTAAACAACCATACGAAACAAGGGGATCGTATAACCTACTGTGTACATCGCCAGCACAGCGAGTTGATTGTATGAACGACCATTTTTTGGTACCAGAAGTTGAGCTTTCTGATACCAGCTATAGGAAAAGAAGCAAACCAGTCCAATATTGAAAATCAATCAACCAAAACAGCCGATAAAAAATAAGTACGAAGTATAACATTACGATTAAATTAACACAGGAATAATCCAGATTCACCTGTTAACTATGAGCGATTGAGAGCGTCTTCATGTTTCAATGCATCTTCTAACTGTATATTTCTCAGTATTTTAGATGATGAAAATAAGTTTGATTCACTTAGTATTAGACGAGTTTGCGACCACGATGCATTAAATTTGCTACCCAATCAAATTTCTTGGGTTTCATATAGGGCCCATCGGTATACTATTAAGATGCGGATACGTTATCGGTGATCGAAAAACGACAATGATAATTCTGCGTTCTTTATTTTATTTTAAAATAAATGCACTTTTTTGGAAAGGACCTGCGGCTACTGGGAACGTTGGCAAAAGGGAAAGTGATCGACACTAAGATCACTCGAACCAGCGATCTTCACAACTAAAGGCCATGAAGTTAACCACCTGACTACTACCGGTCGGCCGCCAGGAGCCAGAACTGGACCGCTAAGGGAAAGACGCTATACCATCAAGCCACTGTGGATCCCCATGAACAACGTGGATTTACGTCTGTTGAACAAACGGATGCGGACATGCAGTGAATGGCGCTTTCGGGCCGTTAGGGCACTTGACTCTCGGGCATCATACTAGCTTATAAACTGCACTGCGTCGAGGGATACAATGCTTGCATTGGGTTTCCCATTCATGCCCTGTTCTATCTACAAGTAAAGGCTTGATGCCTTGGAGGATACATTATGGATTATTCACGCTGATGAGAAGTCGAGAAAAATTCAGTGGGTGCTGGAATACAAATCTAGAACCCATTGGTCAAGTTTGCATAGGTTAAATTATTCTCAAATGGGATAACGGTACAACACAGAAACTATATACTTCGTTATTCGCTCTCGGCGAGTGCGATTCTCTTAATAGTCAAAAAGCGGTTTTATTTTTGATAAGACGCATCTTAACTCACCCAGAATGATCCCTGCTTCCAGACGAGAACCAACACCCACAGTTGCAGATCGCATCACAGATTCAGTTTAGTTCAGTTACTAGAAGTGTTAAACCTACATTGAAATGCTTCACTTTTGGTTAATACCTCGTAAAAGCGAACATCAGTGAAAGAGAAAAATCCTAGAGTAAAAAGAAAGAAGAAACAGAGAACCGGAAATACTTTGAGTGAACGAACGCCGCTCATGGCGAAACTGAGCGACATAGCCTATGGTAGTAAACAATCGCGTCGACTAACCCTGTGGACTCCAACGAGATGATCTTGATCATTGGGTTTCCCGCTTTTACCGTAAGTTACTTGATATGATAAAAAAGCTTATCTCGACCCAATTAGAATAGCTCAGTGGTTAGGGTCTTCACACCCGTTCGCCACGCCATGGACTAACCACCAAGAGTCATTTTTTAACCTAGGAAAACAGCATCCACCGAGAAATCGATCTGCTAGCATCCGTAACACGGCAAACCACCATAAGCAGTTCAAATTCAGGGCCCCTGCAAACAATTCACGTCTCGTGATGAACTGAAGTAAAAGTTCACTGCAAGCACAAACTTCAGCCGTTCGCGATCAATGTTGGAAAGAAAAAAATGTAAAGCTCCAGCACGATTGTACGGATTTACGCGGTATTTTGAGTAGAATGTCGCTTTCAGATCAAGAAAGGTAGAGAGCCTATGAAGGACGTATCTTTTTTTCAGCACCTATCTTATAAATAACTGGTGGTCGATATAACCCAAATCGGGTGGGGAATCGTAATGGTAATCACGTTCGGGCTTATCGAAAGCGTCGGCAAAAACGGGTTTGTGGCCTGCATCGATGGCCGTTGAGCTGCAGCAAAAATCGAATTAAAACTAAGGCATGATCCGATTCGACGTACGTGGTCCAGTATGACCTACAGTTCTGAACAGAATCGCGCCAACGGAAGGTTACGGCGATATGACCGGTTTGATTCACACCACCCGAGTTAGAGCGCCTGTCCTTATGCGATGCGAACTGCATCGAAAATTCGTGCTAGATAGGAATAAATTGGAGAAATCTTTCCCCATTATCTGTTCCCTAAGCAGGTAAAGCACAGCACCCACCCAAACAGGCTTCCGATGCACTCAGTTTTCCAACTTATCCATTAAAAGCACCTACTATCATTACAATGTCAGAGCCTTTGCTCTGCCGAACAAAAGGGACGAGTTCGTCATAAAATCCGTCTCTTTGCATGTCAGTGCTGCAGTCTTTTGGGGAGTATGCCAAGATGACAAGTGAGCTGCGCCAAACACAACTATCCTTCCGGACGCCGAATGATCCCTGCAATCTCACGGCACACAAGCGACTGTTAACCGGGATCCGGTCTAAAATGGCCGCTTCAGCCTTCTCCCTTAAGACCCACAAGCCTGAGCTGTGTCGTCTCCTGAGGTGCGAAGGAAATATCTTGACGAGACATTTGGCGCATTTAGTTGAATTACACTACTCGCATCCTGCATTCGTGTTTCACTCACGCAGCAGACATCAATCGAAAGCGAGTCTAATGTCAGAGCCAAACACGCCTGTTGTCCAGCCTGCATTAAAGTGCGCACATTGAAGGAACCGAGATTCAGAGGCTGACGAGGCTTGAGAAAATGTGAGCCAGCAGACTGAAAATCACCTATTACTCTAATTCACAATGAACCGTCGACTGTATGATGCATGTTTTCAGCGATGAAAATAGACACGGTTAGGGACAAAAGATAAATTGAATAAAAGAGAGGGAACTTTGATCAGAGCAATGAACAGCGCGGTCTTGATTATCATGCCTGGTCAATGACGCAGTATTGAATTTTTTGTTCTTTAAATTCATAGAGGTTTGTGGATGGATACTGCTAGGTGGTACTGCCATTAACCAAGAGGAAAATCAGTGTTGTCAAACAAAGCATGTGGGTCTAACCAGAACGCGTCCTAAAGGCAGTGGGGAATGGCTGAGTGGAAGCCCATCTGCTTGGATCAAATTTTAGTCTACTCAATTTACTGACAGAGCTCCCATCTCAAATCATACGACCCATTCTGTGTAGCTCGCCGGATTACTGAAGAGCCCAGTGCGTTACAACACATTTTCCACAAAGTTAACATTGATTCGACACTTAAATACTGCAGCCACTTGTAGAGTGGAGCTTCCTCTACCGTTTTTTGTTCTTGATCGGCTTCAAAGAAAGACCGTTCAGCTGACCAATGATCCATCTGACCTCCAAACTGCAGTCGTTTTTCAGCTGTCGGGCAATCGCTACAATAACTCTTTTCTAGCGTTATTATGTTGGTCTCTTATTTTCAGAACTTGTTTTGATGGTTCCTCTTTTCGTTAATTTATCTCGATGTTTCTGTATTACGGCAGCCAGTCACCTTTACCAAATCTCCGCTTTTAGATGTCCACCTCTATTTGGGTCGTCTTTCATTTGCCGAACTTGAAAGCTCTGGAACACTCTTTATCTGTCTGTATTTCCAATGATCTACAACTTTTACCTGTACAAACAGAATCAACAAACTGAATCCTACCTGAATGTTTCCAATCGCATCCGCTCTACGGTATGTCCGACTGCGGGGTTTACGCTTTTTGCTGTAAATCAATCTGCGCAATGAAACCTTGCTAGCTACTAATGCATCATTTGCAATGGACTCACGACGCAAGAAACTACCATAAAGGACCATATAACGTACTTCCTGGCTTTCCCGAAATTCCGATCACCCAAGAGGACTTCCCTGTAACGTGCCAGATCACCAAGAAATAACATCAGCTTTTGTGCGCTTAGGTAAACCAGGCGGCGAGTTCTGGATCTGGTTTCCGGAGGTGGACGTCCATCTGCCAACAACGGAGCCAAATAGACGTGATTATTGTCTTGGATACGTTCCAAGAGGCTACATAACCGGTTTTCTCCTGCTTCGATTACGTCCTTTAGACATATATGTCTCAATACAAAAGTAATGTCGTCTCCTTCACTAGGATTCCCAGGCGCGGCATGAGGTTCCATTTGAAATAACCTATGAAGCAAAAATGAAATAAACCAGAAGGAAATATAAATTTTGCATAGTGACAGTAAAATACATGTAAACCCAATTAAATAAATCCTAGTTGGCCGAATAACTTAAAAATCAGAACTCAAAGTAACAATTTGTTTCATGCGCATAGGACCATAAAGATACGGTGAAGGAATAGTGTTTAATCTCAAAGTACCAGTTTCAAGGCATAATTTAACTTGCGGTAGGTCATTGAAATGTTGAGCTTGTTTAAATGAAGCCTTTATGAAAACTAAGGTTAAGACCATGAATCCAATATAATAGAGGGTGACTAACGATATACAGAGGAAAACTGAGCATAACTGACCCCGTAGATCCTGGATTGGTTATCCACGAACGTAGTAACTCTAAGACCGTGTAGAAAACAGACTTCCACATCCCTTGCTCCACGTGGGCTGTGTTGCAGTAGTCCAAATCTGATAGAATCACACTCTCAAATAGAGAAAACAATCGTTCTCGAAGCCGATGTACTGCAGTCCACCAACGGAATACCAGTTCCTGTACATGACTCCACTCTTTTTTTGGCTCCGGGTGTGGAGGGGGCGGTTCTATCATCGGAATTGCGCAAGCACATAAACCGGGCGGTATTAATAGAGCAGTCAAAGCCCCATCCAATTGAACAATCTCTTGCATAACAGCCGAGATGGTCTCGCTAGAACAGAAAGATATCACGTTTGGTGGACTTGAAACTCGACGAAAACAGTGCGCACGGCAAAAAGTCTCTAGTGACAGGAGATACTTACATTTATTGAAATACCATATTAACGCTAGTGCTACAATCTCTTGCACAGCAAATTCGTCGTGGGCGCGGCAAGTGGCAAGTGACACAAAAACAAGGTATTAAATGGAGGTTAAAGATGCAAATGAACTGAAAGTCACATTTTCACATGGTATTCAAGTTTGTAAAATGACGTAGGATCTCACTGAATGGATGCAACTAGAACAGACATGGAGAGTTGGTAAAACAATTTTAAACGATTTAGAAAAGTCGTCATTCGTGAATATTTCAACCAGAATTTGCTTTCATCTCAAACCACTCTGGATTCAAATGAATGTCTGATAGAGACATACTTGGGGCACGGAATCGAAGGTCGCTGACCGACTGTCGTCGTCGAGGGTACGTTTTTACGTGGATTCTGGAAAATGCCGTCGGAAGAGAGTGGGTCACTTGGTGAAAAATTCTGCTGTTCACGTTCCAATTGACTTAAACTTTGGATGAAACACTGGTAAGCAATCTTGGCAGCATCACTCCACGAGCCAGGTCGAGAAGTCTGGAGCGAAGCAGCGACAGACTGTGAACTACGACCCTGAAATTCATCGGATGCCGTAGGTTTTGATGACGAACAGCGAATCTCGGAATCAGACGTCGTGAGGTCTCCGTCAGAATACCGTGACTGTGAAAAACTGGGTCGCACTACGACGACAGGCTTTGAAGCACAAGCTTACAGGTGCGAGAGTGAAGAAAAATATGACAATGACACGGTTGGTGTAAAAAGGGAAACAACGAAATACGAAATAGTATATGCCAACGTGCTACGTGCAATTACTATCGGAGCATTTGGCCGTTAACCTAAACAACTGGGAGGCTATGACACCAAAGCTTATTTCATCAGAACAACGGAATCAACAAAAAGTAGTGGTAAGAAAATATCCAAGATCAAATGGCTCATAAAAAAACCTAAATTCATCCATTTCAAGCAAACAAACCTCAGTATTGGACGTGAATTTTTTTTACAAGTGCAAAAAAATACAATCCAGTTTGTATTCAAACAAATGTTGGTTCCAGCAAACCAACTCGTACATCTATCAGAAGACTTTGTAGAGTCCTTAACCTGGAACCAACGCTGTCTGGCTTTGGTTGCTACTTCAAAGCACCATATACTCAAAAGATAAAACAGAATGATAAGTGGAAGGTAGATTACATTCGTCCCTAAGAAGAGTTCCACCAAATTCCGTCCCATTGCCTATACTTCAAAAGCTTGGAAGTCTTGAAAAACTAATTCTCCAAAATACTGCGTCTTCTTTAGACCCCACTCAGTCCAACTGGTTTCGTTACCAATACCCTAGGTCCACACTTGACGCTCTAGTCACCAAAACTTTGGCATTGGATAATAAAAGCAAGGCAGTAAAGATCTCCTTCTTCGATTAGTGACGCTTTTAACTGCGTTGACAGGAACAACCGACCGATTATTTCCGCAGCTGATAACAATTCACCCGTTACAATGGCAGTACCTGCTCTGTTGTCATCTTGGAGTTCCGTAAGACGCTATATTATCTCCGTTTCATTCTCTGCCTGCATACCTCCCATCCCAACTCATCCCCACGAGCTCTTTAGTAAATACGCAGAGGATGTAGTTCTTGGTGTGCTGTATTTTCATAACGCTTCATTTCAAACCTATCAAAATGAGGTCACAAAACTTTCAGAATGGTTCAAGGAACATAGTCTCTATCTATCCACAGCGATGTGTAGCCCTTATATTTTCCTTCACGAAAGCTGTAAAAAGTTCCGTCTTGATGACGAATGCACTCTGACCTGTTAATGGGGGACAACTGACTCGTCAAGTACCTTGGTGTAATATTGGATCAAATTCCTCCATTTTCACCTTATGTGAACCAAATTTTCACAAAAATTAGGCGTATCTCTGTTTCACCACGTAAATTCCACCCCTTACCCTCACAGCTTGTTTTCTCGCCAGTTTTATCTCACTGGCTCCATGCATCTTTTACCTTCCCTGGTCTCTTATCAAAAACACCAGATTGATTTCTAAGTCGTTCGTTGAATTCATCAACTCCCGACAGAGTAAAGCCTGTCAGAAACTGTCCATAAGAGTATGCAAATTCCTGCAACCGTGTGCACTAACACCCAATGAAATACATTTCCTTGTGCGTCACTATAAACACTCTCATGCGAGTACTCGGGTACACATGTGTTCTTCTACTCCGTGCCAGGCTAGATTCTAGAACAATCCCAACTTGAAGAAGGCTTTGAATGAAAGTTTAGACATCCCGTGTTTCTATGCATTCATTATAGCCTTTGTGCATGTTGATAGTGTGTCCTTCGGTTGAGTAAAAGTTCAATATCTGCCCTGAGGGGCGGTAGTATTTATTTATTTATTTGAAATGGTCAAAACAGAAGAGATGAGATTTTCAACGCAAGAACGCCAGTGACTGTGCCAATGAGCCACATCACCTAATGTCATCAACCACGAAGCGCAATGATTAACCGGTGAGAAGGGAATTGGAAAAACTAGCATGTGATTACCTCTTTTCTTTTCCTCTTTCTCGCTGATTGCCTTGAAACTTCACCATGACTCCGATGACACGATTTGCAGTCGCATTGGCGCAAAATGCATACACATTAAACATCAATTAGGGGGATCTCGAGCACCTCAACCCGTAGTCTAACTGAGCCTACCCGTTTTTTAGCTTCAGGGAGGCTGGAGTCAGTGGGCACATTCACGAATATGACGAACAAACAACGACGCTTCAATCGACTGCTATTGACATGTACAGAACCATCCAACCAAACCGTACACAAACGACTGTTGACTGGGATCCAGTCTAACACTGCAAGTTCCGCCTGCCTGCTCAGAGCGATCTCAATTGCAGCCTAACCACGAGCACTCGGGACAGAGTCATCGGATACGCGAAGAGTGAATTGAGAGAAGGCTGTTGCGATACGTGGAGCATGTGTGTGGGCGATGTTCGTCGGTTGGAGGTTTTCGACAACCGATGCTTACGTAGTATGGCTAGGATTGGATAGAGTGACCGGGTGAGTAATATTGAGGTTAGGAATCTGGTATTGGATGCCACTTCTGAAAATAGCTTGTTTCAGCGTGTGAAACTCAGAAGACTACGCTGGTTGGGTAACGTGTTGCGTATGACGAACACTCGTCTACCATACCGTGCCCTATTTTGTGTTCCTCCAAAGGAATCGAAGAAGCCATGTGGAGGTCAACAGATGACGTGGCAACGTGGGATGAGAAAATGTACAGCGAACTTAAGTAGAGTAGGTGTCTCACGCCTTCGTGGTTGAGGTCCGAAAGACTCGCCAACTTGCTGGCTGGAGACACTTAAGGATATGGCAGTGAACCGTGAACAGTGGAGGTAATGTTGTCACTTTCTATCGGGCCAGAATGATTGAAAACACGTGCGTTTGTACAGTTAGACTGTTCCACGTGTTGGCTGCAGCAACCTCTTATCTTTTCCCGCCTGTGTAGATCCACTCACTGTTCCCGTTGGATATTCACTCCTTTTATATAAACGTGTAACTCTGGGGAAAGGCAGCGGTCAGTGAGGCTTGCCTGGCTGTTTAACGCTGAACGATGATGATGATGATGATGAGAGAAGGCTGTTGCATCTGGGCCTCGAACAGTGATCACGGAAGGGAGATACTGTATGCGGTATTTTCAAGAGACCTAGCTGAGTCAGCTTGTTGACCTTTTTGTTTGAGTTTGCGTACATCGAGGGTATCCAAGTGAAGTGAACACTTAGGCCTAAGTAAGCAATTCCTTTCCCTTTCAGTATAGCTCCCATTATATCGCCCACGAGATGCCGAACGGAATATTCCGTAATCATACGAGTAGTCAGCAATATTACTAAGCCAGTATTCGCGACTAAGGTCCCTAGTGAAGGATATGTTTTGGAAGGCTCAGGCATGACGAACGAAGCAAACTACCTCAGGAAACTCACTACAATACGGGAACTATCCGGAACCTAGCTATCACTGGACGACCGTGAAATTGTCTGCAGTATTATCAAAAATTCTGAGATGCTTGTACGTAAAAGCCAGAACAGATGGTCTCACTCGCATGAGTTTATAATTCCTACACGTATAGAAATCGAATTACGTTAACATTACCCCAAAACCAAGTGCAGTATTTGCAAAGGCTGTACGCACATCGGTGCACACAAACCCAAAATCGGACATCGCTCAGCATCACAAACTAACCGCCTAGCTGCATTTGGTATGGAGATTCTGCACATTAGTTGCAAAGTGACTCCGTTCTGCTGTGCTCGGTTCACACCTCTCCCGTCTTTCACCCCCAAAAGGTAAGAGATTGGAATCCTATATATGCAGATTACTTTGGTGGTGGATAGCAATTCACTATCGTCCGGCCCATCACCACACCTGGCATAAGGAAACCTTATGTGGTTCTGACACTCCAAGTTTCAGGTCATAGTTGCCGGTTTCCTTCTCCTGTGGCTAAGGGTCACGCCCCTTTCAATACACTCATGCTTCAAGCATATCGTGGTTAAATAAAGAAAGAAATCAACCGCAGTCATTAACAGATGCATTCACCTCACTCGTTAGCAAGACCGACTCGGTCTGCTTTGGGGCAAATTGGAAGCACCAGCACAGCAAGGGACAATAATGGATCTGGGAACCAGAAAAGGATTGGTTATCGGGGCCTAATATGTCTTTCCATGTTGAGTAAAAAATTCGTTTATTTGACCTTCCGGAATACCTGACGTAAGACTACCACAATCACCGGCACGGAATCGCAAAGATGTTAGCTGCAACCGATGCTACGTAATTTGTCTCTTTCGCCACACTCATTCAGCCTCAAAAAAAGACATTCCGCTCTATCGATTCATGCGATAATACTTATCCCTGATATAGAGAGTGACAGAACTAGATGGGTAGGACATTTCGGTCAGCCCATCAGTTGCTCATCAGAAAGACTGGTGATTAGCAATCCAACTGCACTTACCACTTATGGCATCAATTGTAATCTTCCGTCAACGGAAGAGAAAGCTAATGTGACTGACCATTTAAATTTCGGACAGTCTGCCAGTGAACGTGGCTTCCCAGAAAAAACTGCGATGTATAAGCTTTGGTGATTTCCGGCTCACTTTATATTTTATTCCGCCTCCAAATGCGTAAGCACGATCGAGACTGGATGTCTCAGGCTCTGCGTTGGCTGCTCGCCGTGAACGTCGCTCGAAACGATCGGCGTCTCAAACAGCCTCTGCTGAGGAAGTCCTACGCATTGCCTTCTCGTGGCGGTGTTCTTACTAAAGTGCCAGGAGGAAGGCGAACCCCGGGCACCCTAAGCCGAGTTGACTGGTCATTAATTAATCTATCTTGATTCAAAACTAACCACAGGCGGCGAACGAAGCACACGGCTGTGTGCTCACCGCCCCGTGGTGAAGGGGTGTCCTGGGTATCCAGGACGTCTAGGCCCATCCAAAGTGCACATGGACTGAACAGTCAGTCACCGGGTTGCATGCATCTCAGATCGTCCTGCTGCCTTGTGGATTAGGCTGTTTGGTCAAAGGCTCGAAATAGGGTCTCCTAAGTCAACCCACTACTTCGGTTTGGGCAACCGGGTAGTACCAAGCCCACAAAGGACTCAACGATCCCGAGTGATGGTCGATGATGTGGAGATGAAGAATAAAAGAACTAGTTCATTGTCTTCGTCCTTCGCCAGGATTCCGATGGAACACTGTGTATTCAGACTTGAGCAATATATATATTTTTTTTTAGAGTTGAGAAGGCGTACACTGAGTTAATACGTTTATCGTGACGTTTTGATCCAAACTGGGACTCGTCGTCAAACGTGAATGAGTGATTGAATGGGATCGCTAGTTCCGTTCGGTTTTGTGCACTGTCCGTCTGTTTGTCTCTCTATTCTGCATCCGGGTCTTGTTAAGATGATATATATATATATATATTTAGAGTTGAGAAGGCATACACTGAGTTAATACGTTTATCGTGACGTTTCGATCCAAACTATATATATATATATATACATTCCACTTGACTTGGGAACTGAAAAGCGTCAGTGGGGCTGGAGCATCTCGGCTCTGATTCCATTTGAAAAAAGATGAGAAGACGGAGCGGAAACCAGTGACGTATTACCTCGTTGGAGATGGTTAAAAAAAGGGTTCGCCCAGTCCGTGCCAAACTGTCCTGCTGTACGGGATTATGCACACGCTTGACAAATACAGAGGGGTCCCTCCCACGCTGAGGATGAGAGCACGAAAAATTCATCCTTTGCGGTACTAAGGAACAGCGTTACGAAGGCAAACATCCCTCTAGCCGCGTGTTTCACAGACATTCGCGCCGCACAGAATTGAAAAGACTATTAATCACGATGAAAAGCCATCATCATAATCAATCAACGACAAACAGCAAGGCGACCCCCGATGACCACTGCCCTTTACCCAGAATCACATGTTTCTGTAAAAGGAGTGAGTATTCAAGAGGAACAGGGAATGGATTCACAAAGGCGAGAAAAGATAACAATGCTGCAGCAGCCAACATGTGGAACATAGGCCAACTGTACAAACGCACTGGTTAAATCAGTCTGATACGATGAAAAATGACAACACAATCGAGGCCCTTCACGGTTTGCTGCCATATCATTCAGTGCCTCATGCAAGCTAGTTCACGGGTCTTTCCAACCCCAACCACAGGGAAAGAAAGCATCTTCCGTTCTTAACTTCCCCATACATTTTCCCATTACACGATACCAAGTCATCTGTTGACCTCCACGCTGAAAAAGTTATTCTCAGAATTGGCACTTAGTACCAGATTCCTGACCTCTACATTACTCACCCGGTCACTCCATCCAATCCTAACCATACTGCGAAGACATCAATGGTCAAAAACCTCTAACCGATGAACATGTCCCACACGAGTATTCCATGTCTCGCAACCGTACAACAGAACTGAACGCACTGCGGCACAGTACAAACGACCTTTCAACCTCAGTGAAATATCAGGCCGACGCCACAAGTGCTTCAGTCAAGCGTAAGCTGCCCGAGCCATCGATATACGCATAGTTATCTCCACTGCCGAGCTACCATCGTTCGACACAGCTACCAAGGTAGGTGAGACGGTCCACAGTCGTTAGTTCTTCTCCGCTTAGCACCAAGTTCGGCACAGCTATCGTCCAGTCCTGCGACAGCACTTCGCACGTTGAAGGTGATAAACATATACCAAACCGAGTCACGCTAACCAAACCAAAAGTCACCAGCGGACAAAGACCAAATTATACATGGTACCTATTCCACACAACAGCAAATCATTGACTTTTCATCAAGATCCAAAAATAAAGAGGCACCTTCATCATTATCATCATCCCCAGCGTTAAGCGCTAAACAGTAAGGCAAGCCTCATTGACCGCTGCTTTTTCCCCAATGCTCCATGTTTCAATAAAAGCGGAGAATATCCAACGGAAACAGTGAGTGGACCTGCACAGGCGGGAAAAGATAAGATGTTGCTGCAGCCAACACATGGAACAGTCTAACTGTACAAACGCACGTGTTTTCAATCATTCTGGCCCGATAGAAAGTGACAACATTACCTCCACTGTTCACGGTTCACTGCCATATCCTTAAGTGTCTCCAGCCAACTAGTTGACAAGTCTTTCGGACCCCAAACAGGAAAACCTGAGACACCTACATTTTCCCACGTTGCCAAGTCATCTGTTGACCTCCACATGGCTTTTTCCATTCCTTGGGAGGAGCAAAAAATAGGGCACGACATGGTAGACGAGTGTTCACCATAAGCAACACGTTACCCAACCAGCGCAGTCTACTAAGTTTCGTATGATGAAACAAGGTAGTGAGCACTGAATGGCGCTGGTCGATCCACGGAGTCGAATGCACCTTTCAAGTCCACAAAGACCACGGTCAACCTCGACCTGGATGAAATTCGGCCTACTGTTCGCGGATATTACTCTCGCGAGTCGGTGTCAAACGGCGCAGCATTACCAAAGATAACACCTTAGTAACTATCGAAATTAAACTAATCCCACGATGATTGCTACAATCACTCCGTGTGCCCTTCTTGAAGATGGGTACAATCAGTGACTCACTCCACCATGAAGGAATACGCTTCTCGTTCCAAACATCATGAAGCAAGGAGGTGTGTGATTTCACCAGCGCTTCCCCACCCAATTTGAGGAGAATTCGGGGAAGGTCGTCGAGACCGGCTGCTTTTTCCCTCTTTAGAAGTCGAAAATTCGGCTGCACTTCCACTTCCGTTAGGGGATCAAGTGACACCTTTCGAGGATTCACAGCTGTAAATGTCGGACTAAATACGGTAGCGTGTAGCCAGCTAAACTGATCCTTGAAGTGCTCTGCCCAACGGTCTAGTCCATAGATGAGCTCTCCATTCCTATCACACACGGCTTCACTAACCGAAATTTGCCGCCCACTGTGTCGCGTATAAGCTTAAGCAGTCTTTGATTGTTACCTAAAGCGGACGCCACTTCCATCTCTTCGGCTACCTTAACCCACCAGTTTTCGCGGTCATTCCTAAGGCTTATGGTCAACTGACGCTGCAACTGTCGACGCATNTTCATCAGCACTTCAGCCAATTTGAAAAGAACTGGGGGAAGGTCGTAGGGACCGGCAGCGTTTCCCCTCTTCAGAAGCCGAATATGCGGCTGCACTTCCACTTCTGTTGGGGGATCAAGTGACACCTCCCAAGCATCCGCAGCTCCAGACGTCAGACTAAATACGTTAGCGTGTGGCCAGATAAACTGATTCTTGAAATGCTATTCCTAACGGTCCAGTCTTTCCTGTCTAACATGGATGAGCTCTCCAGTCCTATCGCACACAACCCCACTAACCGAAGTTCGCCGCCCAACGCTGTCGCGTATAACCTTAAACAGTCTTTGACTGTTACCTGAAGGGGACGCTACTTCCATCTCTTCGGCTACCTTAACTCACCAGTTTTCGCGGTCATTCCTAAGGCTTATCGTCAACTGACGCTGCAACTGCCAACGAATTTTAACCACCTCCTTGCAGTTAGGGAGCTGGCGTTTTTGCTCCATTAGGCTTAGCGACGCTTGAGAGATCCAGTGTTTTTGATGAACACTAGATCTGGAACCGCAGGCGAAATCTGCTGCCAAATGCATACCCTGTTTAATTTGATCCCACTGCTCGTCTACACTGCTATTGGTCGCAGTTCTTAGTCCTTCGGATAGTTTCTGTTCGTGGCGATTGCGAACAGCCGAATCAGACAGTCGTTCGACAGCAAAACGGGTTTGTGGCCTGCGTCGATGGCCATTCATCTGCAGTAGAAATCGCATTAAAATTAAGGCATGGTCCGACTCGACGTACGCGGTCCAGTATGATCTACAGTTCTGGACAGAACCGCGCCATCGGTAGATAACTGCGATATGGTCAATCTGACTCAAAGTACCTGTCGAGTTAGAGCGCCATGTCGCAGTGCGATGCGGACTGTGCCGGAAATTCGTACTAGATAGGAATAAATGATTGCCTGCACAGAACTGGAGAAGTCTTTCCCCGTTGTCTGTTCGCTAAGCAGGCAAGTCGCACCGCCCACCTAAACGGGACTCCGATACACTAAGTTTTCCAACTTGTGCATTAAAAGCACCTACTTTCACTACAATGCCAGAGCCTTTGCTCTACCAAACAAGAGTGACGAATTCGTTACAAGGCTCGTCTTTCTCCATGTCAGTGCTGCAGTCTGTTGGGGAGTGCGCCGAGATAACAAATAAACTGCGCTGAACGCTGCTTTCCTTGCGGACGCCGAATGATTCCTGCAGTCCCACGGCACACAAGCGACTGTAAACCAGGATCCAGTCCAAATTGGCCGTTTCAGCCTTCTCCCTTAAGACTATTCCTACATCGCGTTGACCCACAAGCCTGAGCTGCTTCGACTCCTGAAGTGTGCAGGAAAAACCTTGACGACGTTTGGCGCAGTTAGTTGAATCACTCTACTCGAATCCTGAATTCGTGTTTCACTCACGCAGCAGACATCAATCAAAAGCAGGTCTACTGTCAGAGCTAAACATGCCTGTTGTCCAGCCTGCATTAAAGTGCGCACATTGAAGGAGCCGAGATTCAGAGGCTGACGAGGCTTAAGAAAATGTGAGCCAGCAGACTGAAAACCACCTACTGCTCTACTTAAAAACGAACCATTGCGAGTATCGGGCGTGTTATCAGTGGGGACACTATGGGTAGGCAGAAGGGGCAAAGACATTTGGTTGGAGACAGAAGAGACAGGTTGAATAAAAGGATATGAATGCCATGCGGGAAGACTGCCTTCCTTCGTGAACATGCTGAAAATTCCAGCAACCCAAACACCACATCGATTAATAGTTCCTCAAATACTTGGAAGAATAAAAGCATACGCTGTGGAAGCCGAACGGCAATGCCAATACGGAAACGGTGTTGTGCGTAACATTTATGATGTATTCACTACGGTGAAACACCAATCTAAATTAGAAAGGGATACCATCGATTTTTGCCAGGTTCTGCTCTGGTTCGCCTCAACTGGGGAAGGATAGACAGCAAGTCGTCTTTGGTAACCACGAGGCTATGCAGCTAGTTATCAGTAAGTGCAAACGATTTATTCAGACGTTTTTGAGCGCGTATGTAGATGCAAAAGTTCGTCAATGGAAAATCAGTCTAATTTCAAAAATCCAAGGGCGAATTCAAGCCAAACCCCCAGCAGTTGCTCCACCAAATTCAGAGGACAAGCGTAATCCTACACCTTTAACAGGCAATCATTTACAATGCACATCTTTATTACATGAAAAAACTGCATGAGCCAAACAATCGAGCCATCTTTTCTCTCCGTACTTCATTCATAGACAACGACAAAGAAAACGAGGACTTTGGAGCAAGGCATGAAATGGACAATGAATTCTAGCATACATACACTTGAGTTAAAACAAAATTTTGTCATCCACCTTTTAAACTTTATTCGTATGCTGGTATAAGCGTGGACGGCAGCCGCATTGCGATCCGATTAATCCCTGATCTTTTTCGTTGTTGTTTTGAGGGGTACTTGCGCGCAAACGGTTAACAGAACAGCTGGATGTGCATCGATTAATCTTTTAAGTGGTTTTACTGCAACACATCAGGAATTCGCAACCTAAAATAGTCTTTATATCTACCTAGGTCAGGGATCTGAATGTCAAAACCCATTAGATAACTATCTTCGGATTGGAGTACCAGGTTGTGTACGCAGTGAACATTAGCAAATTGGTGGAATGGCGTACAGACATACTGCAAAGCATCACTGTCGTTTGGGAAATACGCAGCTGTAATGCTGAGTCCCATTCATCGACGGTCACCAGAATGATCCTCCACTTGTTTCATTGGGGGTCACTCGATGGAGTAGTCCAACGTTAATCGAGTCATTCAGGTGTCGCCTGGAGGATACTCGTGCCGACTGGGATGAGAGTAGGCGAAAAGATGCGAAGTTACGCACAGCAAACAAGCGAAGAAATATAAAGCAATGCACTTACGCTGATTACACGATCGCTTTGTCTGGCGACTGAAAGCAGTCGTTTTTTGCTCATCCGGAGCTTGGTAGATATCGATGTCTTTCGGCAGATGAATAAGACCGCCGTGTTTATTCATCCCTGAAGAATGGTTTTGAGCCACCGAAACTGAAAGATTGTCAGAACCTGGATTCCCTCCGCTCAAGTCAACGGTATTCTCAAATATGTCAGATACTTTTGCCTGGGCAGTGTTTGGACTGAGATCACACGGAGTAACTTTCTTGTTTGCATTCCCCGAGACACTTGAGGTTTTATCTGGGTGTTGGCGAACTCCTGTGCGGCCACGAGAACCCCTGTATGTCCCGCGACCGCGACTTTGGCGGTAGTTTTGGCTGTGTACTTTTCTCGTCGGGCAATCCGATGAAGTTGCTGGTGTTTGGTTCCACCTCTCATCACCACGCGCTGGATCAGCGTTCACCAGATCATAAGACTCGGCTGGTTTACTGAACTTGGGAGGGCGGTATAACTGGCGGTCCGGGCGTTTGGCTCTCGTAGACTCCGACATGACCTAGCGGTTGCTGCGGCGCAGAAAGCGCGTAGCGTCTACTTTGCACGCGGCGCGCTTCAGCTCACGAGGTTTCATGAGGTTTACCGGACCTAGGAATCGCAGTTTCCCGTTTTGATTTGGTAGGTTCACGGCTAGGTAATAGCTCAAAGTATTCAGATTACGTTCCATCTTCCGGAAAAAGCTGTCTATGGATAAAGTCTGGAATTTAGGCAGTAAGGGAAAGAAATGTATGGAGGTGTTGCTCCCTGTTCCAGTCCCAGATCCAGTTAGATTACAGGACTATAAGGCGAGATACCTGATCGTCCAGGCTCTTGCCCAGACGGCTCCTTGCATCAGACGATGCTTTGATAACATGAGGTTGAAAACCATTTTCCTTTCCTACAAGGGGAAAGCAATTCATGAGATGCTATCATCTCGACCATCTCATCCCACAATTCGCACACTGTCCTCTCCAAACAGCTGGTTAGACATGGTCTAGTTTTCCTTTGAATTCGCGCACTGATTCCAATTCGACCACTTCCTCCGATATCCGGTTCCAGTGAGTCACCACTAGCATGGCGAACAATTTTCTCCTCAACTCGTGGTTACACGAACTCGCATGATCGTTTGCCCATCTCAGTTTATCGTTCCTCCTTATCTGGAATGTGGTTACACGGTGACCCCATATCTCGGCTAGGCGCTCAACGATCTTGAAGGCGCACATGAAGTCACCTCTGACCCTACACCTTTCCAAGGAGTAAAAGCCAGGCGCCCTCAGCCACTATTTATTTTCTATGTTCCTCAGATGTCCAAACCACATTGTAAGAACACGCTGAACCTGTTGGAAGCGGCAGTATGTTAGGTATATTTGGACAGGAGCGTCCGAGTGGTGCATGCGTGAGGAACGCACAAGTGGCGACCGCGCTTGGCGGTCAGCGTTCGGTTAAACAGGCTATCCGGAGGAACAAATCCAAGTTCCACTACAGGCCCCAACTTAACTTCCACTGCTAAACTTTATCCATATCCCTCTGGATAGCCTCACTGTTTGTCGTCCCGAACAGTTTGACGTCATCAACAAACATGCGGCAGGGATTTCCCAACCCACTGACTATGTCGCTGACATACATTAGGAAGAGCAGTGGCCCCAAGACAGACTCCTGAGGCACCCACTGTGTAGCGTTCCTCGGTTCGGTAGACACCCTTCTACTCTCACCCTGAAAGATCTACCCTTCAGACTTTTGACTGTCCAGTTATTCACCTTGGCATCCACTCCAAAGGCCTTCACTTTCCGGTTAAGAAGCCTGTGGTTCAAGGAATTAAATGACTCCTGAAAGTCCAGATAGCAGAACTCTCCTAGCTCGTCCCTGTCAATCCCGCCGGTTACTTCGTCCAGGAAGCTTATTAAGTTGGCCAGACAAGAATGTTTGAGCCAGAAACCATATAGCTCTACCGCCATTATCCTGTTGGCCTTCAGATAATTGACTATCCTAACGTGAAGGACCCTTTCAGGAGTTTTCTGCATGATGGATGTCAGGCCCACCCGCCTATAGCTGCCGCAGTTTTCTCTGTCCCCGACTTTATGCATTGATATGACGGTCGATGTCACCCTGTCCGCGGGGAGCCGCATTTCGACGAGGGATGCATCAAAGAGCTGGGTACAGGGTTTTACCAGTATCCCTGCCAGCGGCTTTACTATAGCTGAGTGGATGCCATTAGGCCCTGCAGCTTTCGATGCGTCCATTTATCACGCTGTCCCGCACTTCTTCCTCCGCGATCACCCCGTCCGGCATCTTCACTAAAAGGGTGGCGGGACTTCGTGTTTGTCCTTTGTCCAATGAGGCCGACTTCTATATTGATAAGAAAAATTCCAAAAGTCAATCGGCTTTCTCGTGCCTGCCGGCCGATCTGGTTCCTCGGGGGCTGTTCAATATACCTACGGCCTTTCGCAATGCAGCCTTGGAATGAAGATAATTTAAATAGGCTTTGAGTTTGCTTTTAACGGCCCCATTGATCCGATCCTCGTAGGCAGTTCGACACTGTCCTTGGTTGCGTGACATTCTTCTCCTCTCTGCTATGTACCTCGGGTAATCTCGGTCGCCCTATTTGTCCTTATACCTCACGAAAGCCCTGTTTCCGCTTCCTGGCTCTCGTGATCTCACTCCTCCGACATGGTGGTAGCCCCTTCCGCTTGATTCTGTAGAGGAGAAGGGCCGGGGAGAGATGGCAGTCTGGAATTTGTTCCAGTTGGTGTTAAGGTGAGTAAACAAAGAATGGAAACAGCGATAACCCCCAGTTTCTTACGAAGATTACAGGGACCGGACGGCTGTCTTGAAATGCGCAGGAGGTAGTTCTCCGTTGACGGGACGTGTGCAACGAACGCCGTCTGCTTTCTCCCTACAGGGTATATGGCACAGTCAGTCCTAGGCTGCATGGTCTTTATTTACAACGCGTTCCTCTTTCATCTTCGCAGGTCCAGATTACAGTGGTCTGATAAGACGGCTAGTGCAATGGTTAGGGAATAGAGCCAGTATCTGTTGTTTCGGGAACTCACCTGGTCTACAGGCTTGCTGTACGTGCTACAGGGTATCAGTCATAATTGATCATGTGATCTACCGCAGATGTTTACTATTTCCAATTGCCAGGAAAGGGTATAACTGAATGAGTCGCGGATGGCAGCGTGGGCTGAATGCTAGGACAGAATTTTCCACAAGAATTCAGAGAGGAAAGGAGGGAGGAGCATAAGAATATTGGGATCAGTAATTTGTGTTTGAACAGGATGATAGTAACTTCTATCACATAGTTATTTCAGTTCAATACACCTGTTCAATACACCTATGGCCTTTCGCAATGCAGCCTTGGAATGAAGATAATTTAAATAGGCTTTGAGTTTGCTTTTAACGGCCCCATTGATCCGATCCTCGTAGGCAGTTCGACACTGTCCTTGGTTGCGTGACATTCTTCTCCTCTCTGCTATGTACCTCGGGTAATCTCGGTCGCCCTATTTGTCCTTATACCTCACGAAAGCCCTGTTTCCGCTTCCTGGCTCTCGTGATCTCACTCCTCCGACAAGGTGGTAGCCCCTTCCGCTTGATTCTGTAGAGGAGTGCAATTAAGTCTGTTATTGCTGACAGGTTGCTCTCAGTTGCTCCCAACTGACGATCTACGAGGTTACTACTTCTGTCTGCTTTCCACCGAGTTTGGATACCCAAGCCCAGCAGTCTAATTTTGCCCACTCCTGAGAAGTTCCTGTCATATTTACTGGGGGCTACCGGTCTCTGCAGGCTCCGTCGCGTACGAATTACGAAGTGGTCGCTCCTACCTATTGGATCTTCCAACACAAGGCTCCCTATGGCGTTCGGTGTCCCCGTTAGCACTAGGTCAAGGGTTGACTATACATTCCTTAATCTCCATTGAGTTGCCTGTATAGTTTGTTGGACCATTCCATTTACACGCACCAACTGCATGCCCGAAACTACCTTCCGTAACTGTCTCGCAAATACTGGGCGATAAAATCGCCCAGCATAGGCAGTTTGCGCGGAAAACCTGCAATCACACTGAGAAAGAGAAACAATTCCCCGTCCTTTGAATGGCTACGGTACACACCCACAGATAAGATTCTCGGGCCGCCGGTTTCGATGTTGACTTCTAGACCCCGTATGTTTGGGGTATGCAGTTTGTGACCCTCCTGCATCTCGTAATTTGCAGCCACTGTTGAAGCCGTCTCGCCTCCTATTCTCCCGTCTGCTCTGTCCATTCTAAAGAATGAATAATCCAGGGCCATTAAATTATTGTTGCCCTCTTCCGGCCGTAACCAGATCTCGGTGACAGCCACCGAATCCAGAGTCCTGGATTGCGACTGTGGCCATTTATTACGCACACTAGCAGCGTTTGTGCGGGTCACTGTTATAACTGTCCCTGGAGTCTTTTCGGCCGCTGACTGGGCAGGCGAAGGGCCCCGCTTAAAGCCAATTTGTGCCCTGTAATACTTGTCAGAATTCAGTTTTCATTGGTCCCATGGTGCAATACACTCCATATAATCGTATCCTTTATAATTACGCTTTACATGCTTAAGCTATCTCACACTTCTCTTGCTTGGAACAAAACCATGAGTCTGAGAGGGGAAGTGGAGTATGGAAATGAAAGGGTTCTTATCAAAAAATGGGCAGGAAATAAAGGAGGATTATGGTGTAGGAAGGATTTACTTGACGCGGACCTTGCATTATGTTTGCTTGCCCTTAAATGCTGTCATCACTCTTGCGCCACATTCACTCAGCTCTGTACGATTGTAATACAGACAACCTTGACACATGAACAGTAGAAGTAAAAGATAGTCAGAAGCGGTAGCAGATTGAGTATTTCTTGCCAAGGGCGCGCGAGCGGGGCGTGTGTGAGCAAAGCACAAGTGGTGCCTGCACCGGGAGGTTACGTTCGGTAAAACAAGCGATCATCGGAAACAAATCCATGTTCCTCTACAATGGGAAGTGAAAAGATAAATGGCTCAACCGTCGCAAGGTCTGGCACCCCCTGCTCGAATAATTGGGTATCGCACAGTTTCATATCCGCAGAACGTCCGGAGAGCGGTCTGTTAGGATACACAGTGTTCACGAAGGGTTGTATGGTGCGTGTTTATTTGATTCGCACGCATGGTTATGCAAGCATTAGGGGCAATCGTCGACCATTGTCCACTTTTTCCCGCCTTTTCCTAGCTTCCTTTTACTACTCTGGTTCTCTCTTCTTCCTTCTCTTTCCTTCCTCCGTTTTTGGGGAAAGTTCTTCTCAGTCTGTGTATTGTGATTACAATGACCCCCATTTCGAATTTCTCTATCACCTTCCTCCGATCATGAACTCTGCCGTCTTATTTTTAACAGCCGTCTGTCCGTCGGTTTCATCTTTTCTCCGTTTTCCGCCAAACATATTTTAATTCCTCTGTCTACTTCGTTTCCCTTCCAATTTTACTATTTCTCTCAGGTCGAATGTAATTTGATATGGTTCTCCTTGTCTTTAGATTTTCTGTAATTATTCTTTCCTCGTTTATTAATAATAATAATATTAATGGGTATATATCTCGACATTCCAGAGGCATGCGCAAGGCAAGATCAAATTTACACAAAGATGGCGCGGTGGAAATCGTAAAACAAAAATTTAGTAGTGAAGATGCAGTGTCTGTGCTCTAATGAACGCAATCCTCAATAAAATGGAATAAACCCGAGTTTTCGGGCTATATATCAGAGCCGATAATCCATCGCCGACACTTCCTGGGGCTGACTGTGAGTCGCGATTTGCGAGTCAATCCTTGTTTAAACGCATCAAAGGTGCATGTCGCGGGCGCAATATTCGGCTGGGGAGAAATGGGGTATTTACTAAACTTCCACGCCCGCGAAACGGCCATGTTTTTGCGGGCGTTCAGACCGTTGGACGTAACGTGTCCACCCGCGATAACTGATAGTTGTAACTGTCCACCCCGCGATAACTGGTAATGGTTGCTGTTATATGTCAGCTGATATAATTTTTCAACATTTTGAAAAAGTGATCAATCAGAAGCAGCGAAGCTAGGCGGATAATATTGATGTTATTTTGTACAGAAAAATAAAAAATGTCCATTTAGCATGACAAACCCGTAAAAAGTATTGGCTGTGATAGTGAAAATGACCTTTTTTATAGCGTATTATCGTTGATGGCTGGGAAATTGAAAATTTATATAAATATCTGTCTGCCCTAAAGTAGCGAGGATGACTACTTAAATATAATCTACATATATATATGTATTTGTATAAATACGTATTTATACATGTGAACATACGTATGCACCGGGGTGATATAATATTTGTATACACTTTTGACTGCTTAGTCGTCACATGAATTGTGTTTGTCCATTTAATGCGTTTAGGTATGACTGAAATCGATATAAAGTGGCCCAAATGTGTATATTTACATGTACATATATGTATCCGTATATATATACATGTAGATGCGAAAAAATGTGAAGAAATAAATGTGCACCCTTAGGTATAAAATGTGGACATTAAAATGGCGGAACTTAATAAATCCCTATACCCGTTTATAGTAGACACATGCTTCTATGTATATATTTATGTATATATACATAAATCTACATATATAC
>LUCM01007566.1:194110-206966 GCA_008360955.1 Fasciolopsis buskii
GGGAACTCACCTGGTCTACAGGCTTGCTGTACGTGCTACAGGGTATCAGTCATAATTGATCATGTGATCTACCGCAGATGTTTACTATTTCCAATTGCCAGGAAAGGGTATAACTGAATGAGTCGCGGATGGCAGCGTGGGCTGAATGCTAGGACAGAATTTTCCACAAGAATTCAGAGAGGAAAGGAGGGAGGAGCATAAGAATATTGGGATCAGTAATTTGTGTTTGAACAGGATGACATTAACGTGTACCACATAGTTATTTCAGTGAGCTTGCGTGAATAATTAAGAAGAAAGAACGACGGCATTTGTTATAGACGTCAGCATACGTACCAGGGCGCGGTTCTGAGGGGCATTTTGAAAATAGAGTGGTGAAGCATAAGTTGACGGCCCGATGCGCTGCTTCCCCAGACTCTCCACCAAAGCAGCGAAACGCTTATCTACCGAACAAGGGCGGTTTGGGTTTTCTCCTTTCGCAGGGTCAGGTCTGGTCTAATGGTATGCATGTCCATTGTAGAAGGTGACCCATTCCCTCGCAATCCGAATAGGCTTTGGTTCCTGGGCTCAGCCACATCCAGCTTAGTCATTTACTTTTTTCTAACCGAGGAAGGGTTGAGCCCATATAGGTACTTTCCATAGTTCCTCTGCATGACCTTAATTTTCCGCGTTAAATGATTTTTTACGGCTGCCGGAGGTTCTCTGTTTTCATCACGTTCGGAGATGCTGAAGCAAACCTGTCGCAGTCACTTGGGTTCTCGCATGTACGGACTAGAGAAAACAAAAGTGAGGATAAGCAAGCACAGGGAGGATGGTGATTTATGCCGTCAAACACAGATCTTTACTTAGGGCTCCGTCATCGTCAACGCCGTGTCTTGCTTTAATTAAAGAATGCTGCTTGAAAGTTACTAATGTGGACTTGTGTCTTGCATAAGCGAAACTGATAGTCTGTGACGTGGACAGACTGTCCTTTTTTAAATTAAACGTTGTTGGGTACTTATGAGTACCTTTCCCTTATAAGGGTAAAGAGTCTACCCGGTTCGCGTTAGCAGGTTACTGGGGAGCAAGGTGAGTAGGTAGGAAGAGTAAAAGGAGCCTCGAATATGTTCTCCGATGAAATGTCCACGAAAAAAGAAACTAATTCCGGCAATACCCAGTATAAAGATAAGATCCTTTACGTTGTCAGAGTAAATAGTGAACAGAAAAATATATGAAGAAAGGGACCGGGGGGTGAGAACACCAATATAAGGAGGGTTAATCGCGGTCACAGCTGTCATGGAATCCAGCATTCTTCTGCTATCGCGGACCTTAATGTTATATAGTGTTGTTTCCTGAGATCCAGGTTATGGAGACTTTACTGTAGTAACTTAAAATCCTAAACCAAGTTCGTACACCTTAGCCTCTGAGAGATAAAGTTCGGATATACGAATAACGGTTTGTACAGTCAGTAGTTTGCGGGCTTAGCTTTTGTAGGCATTGTTAGAATTTTAGGGCAGTGAAGTCCACAATGAACAATATTTCAGAATAAAAACGTCCGATCTACGTTTGGCTAGTAATAAAGAACTTATGCGGTAGGGTGATCAGGGTAGTATCTAGAAGTATGAGGGTGAATGGGAAGGCACGGAAGACTTATCCATGGCATTTGCACGTCTGCCATTTTGGAAGCGTTGGGACTGGTGGTGGGCCAGGGGTAGGTCCCCCTTTAAAATGGATACGCCTATTCCATTTGCCCAGCAATCAACGAGGGCTAATTCTCGGTGTTTTCCGTATTATGCTGGTATACTAGGTTCTCTTGCGCCCTCAGATGGGGCGTTATGAAAAGTAAGGGGTGGGATGTGTATTTAGAAATCGATGGCTGACTCATAGGCACGCTCTTCCGAGATAAAGGTGCTGGTCAGCTGAGGGACCTGGGTGACACTTGGGTAAGTATTTAAGGCAGCCTCAAAACTGGATTGGTTCTGTATGCACCGAATGCTAATGGGAAGTTTGCCCCAAAGTTTGGCATAAACAACAGGAAATAAATGCGACTTTAAAGATTATATGGCGACTTCTTTATGGATGGTTAGAGAACTACGACGAAGAGGGTATGGGCTGGCAGAGGAGAATATAAGTGGGTCGGTGGAGAAGGAGCGCATATTTACCAGGTTATGCAGAAAAGCCGGGTTAATTTTCCGTCGCCGTAGCCAAAGCGGCTAAAGTTTGAGGGCTAGATAGCGTTCCTTTTAAGTCCCAGTCGTCGGCCAACTTATTGCTTGCTTAGTGAAGCGTCTCTGAATACGTTCAATGGAGATCTTGTCCAACTTTGGCATGCCGGAGTATATCAAAGCGCCATACTCAAGGAGTGGTCGAACGTGTTTCATAAATGCTGGGGATGCTGTCGGATAGTTTCATTGTGCGAAAAATCAGACTTACATTTCTCCTAGCTTCAGCCGACTGAATAACTACATGCTCTGAGAAACTCAGAGAAGCAGAGTAGTTGAGATTAAAGTCGCGGATGGTGGGGTTACATGCAATAGGAGATCCACGTAGCAAAATTAAATCTTTAGGTGGTGTTCACCTATATGTGAGTATTTCGCTCTTATCGGCGGAGAAGCTCATCATCCAGGAGGTACACCGGTCGTCAGTGGAGATGTCTGTAACCGCACGCTAACTTCATCTGATTTAAGGAGGTAAACTTTTTATGTCATCAGCAAAAAGGAAAGGGACGCCGTGAGATATTGAATCTAGTGCATCATTAATGTAAATGAGGAATAGCAGGGGATCAAGTACGCTGCCCTGTATGACGCCATTAGTAACAGATCTGGAATTGGAGATAGTGCCATCAATGGAGATCACCTGTGATCTTTAGTTAGGTAGGACGAGAGCCAGGATAGAAGAGGTTCGGTGATGCCAAAGGGGCCTACTTTGGATGAAAGGTTCAGATGAGGGGTATGGTCAGAGGCCTTCGACATATCAAGGTAGGTGACTGCAAATGCCATATACCTGTTCACTAGGTTGGTTAGAAGGTTCAGGAAGTCAAATTGACAGGCGGAGCAAGAACGGGATTAACGAAATTCGTGCTGTTTGGGGCTAAGGAGGTTGGAGGCTAAAAGTTGGTCCACGATGGATCGTTTTACTACCTTTTCCATAACCCTGGAGATAACAGGCTTGTGGTTGACGGGGCAGTAATTGAACATATCATGCAGAGACCCCTTCTTATGGATACCGGTTATTACAGACTGCTTCCAGTTGACCGGAGCTGCAACAGAGGTAATCGAAAGTGTAAAGAGGTTGAGCAGCAGCAAAGGTAGGTCAAGGCCACAAAAAATTACAGCTGATGGAGGGATACCATCAGGGCCTTGGTAAGACCCCGGTTTGAAACTGGCTAAATGTCGTTCAATAGTCTTAACACCAAAGGACACGGCAGATAAGGTAAAGTTATTCCTATTCTGCACTTCGGGTGGGTCACTGACTGCAGCTGGGGCCATAGAGTAGGCAAAATACTGATTGGACACCTCAGCTATGTGTTTTGGGGTTGTTGCAGTTTCACCATTAGGCAAAACTAGGAAGTTCACTGAGGGTTTGCGATCACGAGATCTTAATTTATGTAGTTTTGAAAGCATTATGGGGTGTTTTTATGTCTCAGCACCCTAGCTTCTTCTTTCCGAAGGAGAGGTTCACTGAGGTGAGAGATTATGTCAGACAGATGGTGCAAAAGAATAAGCTTCGAAAAGTCGTGTGTCAATGAACGTGCCGTTGCAACTTAGAATATTTGACTTTCAGGGAGGCAAATTGTTAAGACTTTTTTCTATTCATTCGTTCTGTAATCGTCAGTTTTGAGATGCAGCTGGCCACGTTGCGATAAATTTCATCTGCAGCTCTCTGTGGGTCAGTCATTAGGAAAACGTTTTCCAGTCAATTCAGAGTACTAGATGAGGAAGTGCTGCCAGTTAAGATAGGCTGGACGAGTTGTGTCAATAGGATGTTTAGGGAGGGGGGCGTGGACATGGGTTCTACCGTGAATTAACCTGTGGTCGCTCCCTGGAAATTTATTTCCGACGTGAACCAGGATGTGATGATCGGTATGTGTGAAGATGAGATCTAATATATCATTAATTCTGGTGGGTGACGCTGCATGCTGTACCCAACCCCATGATGTAAATGGGAGACGAACGATGTTAGGCTTGGTGGAACCGTAATCGTGGACCGGGTTACGTCAGGGAGATTGAAGTCTCAGGCAATTATTTTCGATGTTGATGGGAGGGATGCAAGGTAGTCAAATGCATCCGCTAAGAGGGGGAGCCCAATTTCAGTATGAGCTGGAGAGCCATAGTTACAGGCAGTGTGGATAACACAGGACCTCACACTGATAGTGCTCCATACCGATTCTTCAATCAGTTCGAGTGTAGGATGCGTAGGAACGGAGACTGATAGGCTCTGCCTTACACAAATAAGGCAACCGCCCCCACGGCGGTCGTTTTTAGTACCCCTAAATTATTGGTATCCCTTAAGCGAGGTCGCACTATTAGGTACATCCTTGGTAAGCCAGGACTCATTGATGAAGATTATATCCCGGGTAGGAAGACGCAGCAAAGCTTTTTAACTGAGTGAACGACAGTTAACTGGCGCGGAAGAGGAGGGTATGTTGCCGTCGAGGCGAGGTGAGTGGTTGGGTTGCAGAGATAGACAGACGGTGCGTGGAGGGTTAATTGTAATTGGAATGGTTGGGTAAGCAGATGGAATTGATTCTATTTTAGTAGGCGTTGAATGAGATGCGGCAGAATAAGATGGAGTCGAGGAGGAATGAGGGCACATAGCGTTCTCCATTGTGCTAGCATAGTGTAACCTGAAGTGCTGGGGGACCACTGTGGAGAGAGGCAGAAAGGGAGTGGGTTTGGGTCAGAAAAAAGAGGTGGAGATGGTGGCTCAGGAGGGAGGGAGAAAGAGGGACTTTTCCGGCTGGGTAGGTGAGATCGAAAAATAGAAATTAGTGGAATGGGGTACAGTCCTTGTGTTTAGGCCGAGGCGCCGGTAAGCAAAGGTTGGTGATATTGCCGACATGACGATGGAGATATGCTTAATGGAGGCCAGAGATAGCTGTCTTGGGAAATCTGACGCAACAGAAAAGATCGTTGGCGGGGAACAGATAGTGCATCGCTAGGTATTTCAAATCTACGATGCGAGTCTGCAGTTTTCTTCTGGCTTGGAAGGTCTCTTGGCAGTGACCTTTCAGCCTCCGTGAGACGAACGGTGGGAGGTTACAGCCAGGCAGTTGAGGCACCGGGGTGATGGGGCTAACAATGGGATGGAATAGGGCGGGTTCGGAGTAGTTTGGTCGCTGGGCTAATAACGCCGGCGTTGTTCAACCGGGGAGTAGTGGGTTGCTTGTTGATGGTGTAAGCGCAGGTTTACCATCAGTAGCTATTGTTTTAAGAGTCTGGATATGCAGGGCGAGTTTTGATTGGTGCTAAACATTTTTGATTCGCGGGGAGAGGAGAGGTTATTGAGGCCCACGGAGAAAGTCGCAGGTGAGGTATTATACGCGGGCGTTTCCGGGCTGGCCGTGGCAAAGGAGACGGTAATGAACTACCTAAGTCAACGCTTGCCTGTGACTGTGGTGAAGCCACAAGGACCGGTTTAGGTACTAAGCTCCTAGCTATGCCGGGTATCTTGGGGAAATTCATGTTTGGCAGAACCGTTTTTGATTTCTCACTTACATGTATTTTCGTGCCTCCGTCAACTTCGTTTTTCTCCCAATTTTGCTATTTCTCTCAGGTTGAATATAATCCGATATGGTTCTCCATGTCTTTAGATTTTTTGTGTTGTTTCTTTTCCCAGTTAACACAGAGGTACCGTGACCGACAGAGAAATGCAATCAACGCAAAACGATTGGTCGACAAAAGTGGCATTCGAATGACAGAAACCATACAATGGAAGCAGACCGCTCCGGAAAAAACGGCAAAGAAAATTTTGCGGAATCAAATTTTCAAGCCTTGGTTTCGACATACGGTGTCTCCCGGGAGAGAAGTAAACGACAGCGAGCGCTTTATTCCGTCTGCCCTTAATCCACGCAAGCTTCACTGTTCATTGTGCCATCAGGGTACCACTGGAGTGCTCCATTTTGCCCGTTCAAGGAACTTGCCGTCCTCTACACTCGAAAAGGAAAAGCCATCTCTAGCCGTCGGAGACGCGTGGAATTGAAATCCAAATTTCCCAGCGCACACGTGGGCCGAGTAATCCCTATCACAAAGTCATTTGAAAGACTCATTATGGACTGCAAACTTATACTCCTCTCGAGTTTAAACAACAAATCTAACAATTGATAACCAATGCTACTCTTTTCCGTTTGCACTTGCCTGTCAAATAACATCCGCCTCTCTCATTAATAACCATCTCTGTCAACTCTTCACTAATCGGCATAACATTCTAAACTCACACTGACCGCGAGTATTTGACTTCCAGAAGAATGAAATAACGTTCTTCACAACAAAAGCGTAGGTATCAGCAAAACCACACCCGTTAATCCCTAGGGCAATAGGCAAGTAAAGAGCCTGAACAGTGCCCTACGGTGAACAAGAAGTTTGACTCTGAAGTCCAGAAAGTTGATTTTTTAGTGGAAAAATGTTCTTCTTGACGTGCTTCACTGCATCCGATCCTTATCATACACGGCAACCAACAACGCACCGCAAGAACGTCTCTTCTGGTACCTTCTCAAATCGACTGTCAACTCCTGGCCTGGCATCTAACTGCGACCCAGTCATCAACCAAGTGGTGCTGATCCATTTTAATACAAATGTGCTCGTGTTCGGCTCTCAGACGGTCGGAAACAAACAATCCGTATTCGTCAGCCAGCTCCAGTCCCGATTCATCAAACAACACCAGAATCCACTCAAGAGACCCTACTTCTCATTATACACGGTAGCCCCACTAACAACACGTCTGATGCGAACGTGGAGACAAATCCACAAAACTAACCAGACCTATCCTCTTATGCTCAGGTAACTTCATCCCTCGCAGACATTCGCACCAACTTGCTGCCACCGCCCAAACAACATCGAAGAATTCGTCCCTATAATTTTTATGAGGTATAAACAGGTCCTTTTATACACGCTGTTGTTTCGTGACACTGAAAAACAGCCGCAGAGAATGTGGTATATTGTTTTGTGCAACGGTAATTGTGTCTTTCAATACGCTGTGCCTTCCATAATTCTACCACGCGCCTCTTACCAGTTTCATTCCCCATGTTTCGTTCACTCGGTGAATAAAACCTAATATCCAGGCATTCAGCCTTCCTACTTCAACTTGCAAACGTTTCGGCTCTCCTCTATGTACAGCGTCTGCAAGCAAATGACAGCAAAGTAAAACAAAATATTCCGGAATGCCTTCTAACACTGATACAATTAGAGTCGAAAAGCAGTGTTCTACACGGAGAAGAACCTTCTACCGCTGAGCCGCGGAAGTCTCGCTGTGGTCAAACAAAGAGCTGTTTGTGGTCTCACGGTGAAAGCTTTCTCCGAATAATTGCTTGATTTTGGACACCTTAATTCGGATATAGCTCGTGATCCATGGACTTCACTTGACACACCGCATGAGGAAAATGTGTGGGGACAGACGCTTTTCGCGACACGCTTGAAGCATGGGTGCAGTAGAAGGGGCATGTTCATCGCCACTAATGTCCACTACAGGGGAGCGGGGAACAGGCAACCTTGCTCCTGGAACATGGAGTGGCATAGAACCACATAAGGTGTCATTGGGTCAAGTGTTGTAACGAGCCGGGCAACAGCGAGTTGCCGTCAACCACCGGAGTGACCGGCAGATTTGCCATTCAAAATCCTGATCCTTTCGGTGACAGATGCTTAATTCACTTGACCATTTTCTATCAAACATTTTTCGCTTGCATTGGCGAATTTCAGTTAACCCTTCGGCCTGTTGATTTACTGGCTTCACACACTTTGATCCTTACTTATCCAGCTTTCCTTTTTCATCAATTAGCTACTGTAGGTGTTTCTCTCTGCGTGAACGATCCAAATCGTTCTAACTTCACCCGCTGTGCCTTCGCCCACACAAGCTGGGGGTTTCCTTTTTGCATATAATGACCAGCCCTGTCGTTGATAGCCGATCTTGTATATTTTTTCCACAGTATAATCCGTTCCAACTTCAGACCTCGGGACTTCTATCTACCCACTGAATCACCTCCCAGGACCAAATTTTTCCGCGTGAATTAAGTCAAACTATGAAACAGGTCAACTTTTCACATTCGTTTATCCGAGCATTTGTCTAAGTTACACGGTTAACAAGTAAGTTTCCTATGGTCGAGCAACATTCCTTTCTCCGTTGATGCCCCGGCCTCTCAGTTCTTCCCAAAGGTACTCCGAACAAACACATCAAGTTGGGTTCGTGGTAGGAAAATTCATTCGCATCTGAACTCTCCGTCCTTACAAAGTCGAATCCTATCTTCTATTATCAGCCATCATTGATTTCCGTTTTTCTTGCGACGTTTCTACACCTCGGCTCTGTCTTGTTCCCCGCCCGCGCGTGGCCTGGTTTCCTCAAGCTACTCTTCCGATGTTCCTCCAGTTCAAAACTCTACGCAGTCATGCATAATTCCAGCTAACCCCACGAGCTTTGAATCCCAATTGTTGAATAAATAATTCATTTCCATCGCTGTCACTCGCACCTGTCGTACCGTAACAATCACCCATTTTGTGAGTGCCAGTTTGGTCCATTACTCACCTCCAAATATCATTCATCATAGCTTTTGCCCTTTATTTTCCGCACTTTATTCGCTGGGCCACGAGTAATTCATACGCATTTTCATTTGCCGTCGGCATTATTCTATGAAGAATTTGTTTTCCTTCGTTGGCTTACTTTTGATGTGTGCGATGTACATAACGTGGCATACAGCTTTCACGTCCGGGCTGGACGGCTGAAGTTCGTTCAGTTCTCCGTTCATCATTTATAAAAATTCCCAGTTTCTCAGCCAAATTTAGTCATATTGGTTACATCCATTTTCATTCTGGCGGTTTTTCTGCTCCTTGTGCGTGCATGTTTATTTCTTTTTGCTGCTGCAATCCTGAATCATGATTACACACAGTGCAAATGTCTTCACGTTGTTCTATACATATGCTTTTGTTTTTGCTGCCGTCGTTGAACAATACATCGATATTTTAGGGCTTTCGCTCCTGCCTTGCATTATAGCGAAGATCCTGATGTATTGGATAAGTCACAGAAAATTCAAAGTGGAGGTGGGTGAACGCAGAAGTACACATTAGTGTAGCACAAGATCCAGCACTAGGGGCACTCTTTCACCTGGTCTCCATCAGTGATTTGATCATCAAACTGAAGAGTAGGCAACTCTTTGTGCTCGGTAACATTAAGTTATCAGGCGACCTCAGAACTTGCGAGGATGCAACGAAGACTATATATAGTGCACAAGTGGTGCGTAAAGTGGCGTTTTCCGCTGAGCACGGATATGTGCAAGCTATTGAGGGATAATAACGCAAAGATAACTGGAGGCAACTAGGTGCCAATGATAGTCTAGCAGCGGTAAGGAGAATTATCTCGATCAGGGACATTGTAACTTTCATGCCAGTAGATTTCAGGCCCACGATGCAATGTATGGAAGCGGCCAAAAGCGTCAGCAGGGCCCCATGGCAGATCCCATGTCGACAAAAAGGGAAAGGTTTTGCTGCCGCTTTAAGGGGTTTATATAAGGCTACACTGGGAATATGTCGTCCAAGCGATCAATCGACTCCGTATATAGAATATGATAATGCCGGAGAAGATGTACAGTCTATTGATGCGCAAGCGCCCCGCGCTTTTTGACCAGATCTACGGGAAGTGAATGAAACTCGCAGGACTGCTTCTCTGTAGTACGGAAGCGTAATAAAGGACACAGCCCAATCTTTTCGGATCATAAAAAGGGAGGAGCTGAATTGTTTTGGAGGAGAGCCGACGAACGACCCTAATGACAGGACTTTGTAATGCGGCGATGAAAATCGGATCGTTTGCGTAAGGAGCGGTCAGTCAATAGAATATTCCACCGAAGTTCTTGTTGGATGCTAGAAACATGGAGTTTTAGAAGGGAAATGGATGCTCGATGGAATTGTGAGCATTGTGATACCTCAAAACCTCACGTAACAGAAGATTTGCTCGTTTGTTTTACACATTCAGGCATCATTGTAAGACCGGGCGTGTCCCGTAGTTTGTATGATGAACGATCACTCCTCTAAAAGGAATGAAACTTGGAAAATGCGTCAACAGAAGAACGATTCCGCATGCATCTTGAGGATCACCAAAGAAGTTAATGACGATGAAAATACGTTGCATATGTCTAATATTCCCATACTCCTGACGGGTAAAGATCTGCCCAAGTTCAGGTCCATATCACTCAAGGGGTGACCTGCTGTGTATAGAAACATTTTGAGACAAATCTACACTTCCGGTCAACGAAGTGAAGCAACATGGCGTTTAGTCCCATATTGGATAACCGGCTGGAAACACCGAGTTTGCAGCAGCTGCCTCTTTAAAGAAGTGAAGGGTATTTTGTGCACAACATCGGAAAAATTCTGTACGCCTATTTTGGCCCCTTGTGTAAATTTTAGCCCGTGGCAGCAAAAACGGACCGGACATGTGAGAAGTTCTTTGTCGAACCCTTATTACCTCCACCTGTTCAGTTCAGCGATACTCCCTGTATAGAAACGATCAGCAGAGTGATCAAAATCTACCTTACCGAACTGCGCAACATCAAGAGACCTCCGGGCCCGGACCTTCCTTTTTTAGCTGGGCGTGGCCCTTCAAACGTTTTCAACTTTGCCACAGAAAAGTCACCTTATCTGAGAATGACCACAATGCGAAGGAATATTACAGGTCACGTGATTCGTCTCTGCATGGTTTGGCATCTACGTCAGTCACCAAGTAAACCACAACTTTACCGAGGCATTGTTCAAATGAGGCCGATACACTGGTTAGCAGGTCTCCTCCAGCGCATAGGTTAGGTGATAAATCACCACATACTAAAGCGAATGAGATTTAATGACCGAGTTTAGTTTCTGATAATCCACGCATGGGCCTAAACCACCTTCTTAGTTATAACTATCGGGGCCACCCACGTCAACTAGTAGGATTTCATTGAATTATTTTTGGGCAACCTTTAGACCACTAAGAACAAAACCACTTGCACGTGCTTTGATTTTCAAACAGGTGACAGGCCAATAGAACACATGTTCCCATGTTCACTTTATGTCTGACCATCCCTGTTCTGACCAGTTCACCCCCAACTTATTAACTCTTCCGCAAATCCATATTTGTGTTTACAGTTGGCCTCTTATCGCGGGCTTTGTTGTTTTGTCTACCAAACGTCGAAAGATTTCATCATGACAGGAACCATTCGAAGAGATGGGTTTAATTAAATCTGCATTCATGTGGACTTCAACCTGACCCCGACCGTCTCTAAAATGAACAATTCCATCAATGACACAGGTCACTGGCCCGAATGATCGAAGGACAACTTGCCATACGCTGAAATCATGAAGAAAAACTTGCACATTTGACCATCTGTGATTTTGCAAGGCCGCCCAACTCCAGGACCGTGACATCCGGGTTGCTTGAAAATCGCTTACCCCTCTTCTTTATCCGGTGTTGGAAGATTCCTATTGATCCAGCCTATATGACACTGATTTCGCCATTTTTTATTTCCTGCTGGATGCATTTAACATTCCCTTCTTATTCTCGTTCCCAATGGTTGAGATTACTTTACCGATACTTCGTGTGGCCAAGGGTACCTATGAATGAAGGCGTTTGTTTCCATGTGGTCCAAATTTGCATTGTCACCAACATTATCCGACCGTAAACTTCCAGTTGATTTCCATCGATTTTTGGCTATCACCCTCAAAAAAGCTCTTATTAGGACCGTTCGAGAGTGGAAAGGTTCTATCATTTGTTTGAACTGCAAGACAATGATATTTCTTACGCATGATTGTTTTATATTTAACTACTTCCGGGCTGCATGGAGAATGAGGCTCATTGCCAGAGTAAATATTGGTGTACGAACATTTTATTTGGTGAATGCCACAAGAGAATTTCGGAAGCAATCTTATTATGTCCTAGTTTTTGCCTCAAGTAGGACCAGCCGATGCTTCGAGGTTTCTGAGACCTGCCCATGATGTGTGAAGTTAATTATAAGGCAAACCAAGCCGCCAATCAATGACCAAATTCACGCGGAATAGACTGGTGCATTTGGCCACAGCATCCACGAAATTTGTGAATCCATCTGTGGCAGACTATCGGACATCAGTGTAATAATGGGTAACATTTGAAGGCGACAGGTTCGCCTTGGCACACCCTGCTTATTCTACCGGTTCTGGAAACACTAGCACTGATATCGGTGTCGGCCAGATCCCGGGCCTTAACAACATTGGCACTGGATGGCAAATGGAACATCAGGGGTTTATTAGTGTGCCTGTAAAAAAGGAGACACAAATGGGTTACATATACTCGACGTTGGAAAATTCCCAGGCTTCTTGAGACCTGCAGCATGTGTTCTTCTAGCTTGGGCACCATTATTATTGCTAGCAGATTGCTCCAAATCTAATAATGTTATTTAAAACTGGAGCCACGTCGGTTCAGGCTGAAGCTCCAGAATTTGGGTATTCAGAGTCCAATCTATGGGCCCGTGGATTTCTAAGATCAAGAGTTATCGCGCTTGCATCTCATCTAACGGAAAGGCATTTGCAGCTCATTTATTGTTGGGCCATTGTTCGCCCTAGCTTTTTCCATACTCCTGCCGCTGAGACAATTAGTCATTCCTACAACAAAGTGCTTTGGGACGGATGCTTGATAACTCCCACCAGCTGTTCCAACAAACGCTTCGGAATTGCTT
>LUCM01007566.1:208801-291877 GCA_008360955.1 Fasciolopsis buskii
CGCAGAATAAAAAACAACCAAGCCGGTCGGTTCTGCCATCATGAGGAAGAAGTTTGATCACAACTTGGTGTGCCTTTCTCCTCTACGGAGATCTGATTGTGCACCCGAACTAAGTCTATGAGGTCGAATTTCTTACAACCAGATAGCGACGAAGTGAGTTCTTATGTGTGGGAAATCGGGTACTTATCGGGAGCTGTGACCTCTTTCAGTGCCATATAGCCCCCACGTGCCCACCAGTTGCCAGTGGACTTGAGGACCATGTGAAGCGAAGAGGCCCAAGAGCTACTGAAAGGTCGGATGGTACCTAGTTTCAACATGTCAAATTCCGCCTTGGCCAGACGGAACTTGTCAGGAGCTAGGTGACGATGCCTACTAAAGTTTGGGGGTCCTTTGGTCTGCATATGGTGAGGTACTTTAGTATTGATGGCAGAAAGTATACCGGCGTGTCGCAGTATGCCAGGGAAGTTGCGAAGTAACCCGTTGTATGACTGTTGGGCGGGCGATTTAGCGTACTGGGGCGTAATTTGGTTGACAACAGCATACAAGCCGGTCAGGGTCAGCGACGTCTGCCGATCTGCTATTTTTCTGTGCCGAGCGTCGACTAGCAGGCCGAAATGCTGGGGGAAGTCTATGCCAACACTGGGGTATGGGACTTCGGCGACGACGAACGTCCAATTCGAGGATGACGGAACGATGTCCCTACTTGTGTATGTCGGTGCCGTTCGCAGCCCGTAGCGTCTCTGCCGGTGCGGCGAACAAATTGTTTGCGTCTCGGGGGATTACGCTAACCTCGGCACATGTATCCACTAGGAATAGCCTGTTACTCGCCAAGTCTTTGAAATTAAGGGGGCGTCAGTTAGTAGCTAGCCCGGTGTCGCGTGCCGCGACCACGAACCGGAAACCTAGTTTCCATGGTTCTTTCCCGGAAATGTGCAACCGGGGTCACGCCGTTTTTCTAAGCTTCCGAAGCGATTACGATACTTACATTAACCTTCCGCAGATGGCAGGAATGGTCGCTTGGGAGCGGGGCTGCTGCGCCTGCCGCGACGCGGGCGGAACCGATCTCGTTGCCGGTTTCCATCAACTGTGAGCCGCTGTATCGATGCGTCGGTCCTCGTCAGAATGGTTGTTAATTTGTCCTGCGAAGATGAAAACGTGGCTCTGGGGGATGATAATGTATTCACTGTTGAGGCACCCGGGCTATAGCGCGACATAATGTCGTTAACAATTTCGGCTGTTCAGTCTAGTGCGTATTTGCGGGCAGTACTAAGCAACAAAGGTAGAAGTGGTGGGAGCCGTTGAAGGCACAGCTCTCTTAGCATCAGGTCGTCGCCGAACGTTGCGCCTCTATTACGCCGCATTTCCCGCAATAGCTCTGAGGGTTATTTCCGAGCTCGATCTCTTGAAGCAGTTGTCCGATGCATTGATCTTCCGTAGGGGCAATCCGAGATATAATCACCTCTTTCAACGCGTCGTTACTACGAGAAGATACGATGATGTCCCTGACCTGAAGGGTTACATCTGCAAGAAGACGGCCAGCCACACGTCTAAAACGGCTGACGTTGCTAGTTATTCTGTAATTAACGATTTCCAGTTCAAATAAATTAAACGACAGTTGAGGATCAGACGACATGAACAACGGCACATGGAAAGTAATCGAACTTACTTTCGGGCCTGGCGACGTTTTTTGCTTTGCAGCCATGATGCCGTATTATGAAAAACGAAAGTAGTAGCGAGAACAAAACGTGCCAAAAACTACCCACAGAAATCTGCAGCCATTAAGTATCAACACGTAAAAGCAATTCGCAAACATAGTAAAATCGGTGATACTCAACATCACGAAAAAGGCAAAACGGGCATCAACAAAAAGGAATAGAGACCCACTTGGCCAGTCAATCGCGTCCGGCTCACCAATCTGTAGAACGGATTGTCCTACCACGAATCTCGTATTACGTTTGCTGGCCTTTAACCTCTGTGACCAACTGTGCGTCATTCTTACTCGGCTCGGTACGATTGCAATACTGGCAGCCTTGACACTTGACCGGTACAGGGAAAAGACAGTGGGGAGCAGTAGCAGGTTGAGTATATTTGGACAGGAGCGTGCGAGCGGTGCGTGCGTAAGCGACGCAGGAGTGGCGACGGCGCTTGGCGGTCAACGTTCGGTTAAACGAGTTATCTGGAGAAACAAACGCACGTTCCGCTACAATACTGCGTGACAGTCATTTGAAGACCCTCTGAGAACCCTTTGAGAATGTTCAGATTGTTATTTCCAGAATCCTTTGACCAACATCTGAGAACTGTAAAAATTACTGTGGGGAAGCCTGTAGAATGAGATGATTTTGTTTTCTCGACAACTATCCATCTGAATTATCACCCCTAATGTTATTTATTCACCGAACAGCCATTTCTAACACACGAACTGCTCACCTACATTATCCGTCAGGCTATAATTACCAAGCATCAACTGATGACATAATGGATCGGCTTACTAACTGAGTTCATACTACATAGAAAGTAAAATAAAATCCCTCTGTGTTGATTTTTGAGATTTTTCGGTAAAATATGTACGCAGATATTTAGGCAGAGAATTCCCGTCCTACCGTAAACTTTTTCTCCATTTAACCCGTGGTGCTTCTCAAAAAGACAAGAATTTCATCAAGAATCCGGTTGAACATGACAGAATATCAGTTTAAATAGGATTGGCTCATCTTAAGGAAGTTTCCGTTACACAACGAAGGAATAGAATACCAATCATTCGGTAGGCCATATAGGTGGAGCTTTCATTTTGATTCGCCATTCATTTTCAAAAACCCAATAAGAAAAGGCCGGATGCAATAAGCTTAAAGAAGATAAAACCACGGTTAGGGCGCACGAACTTTAATCAAATTAGTTCTATCAAACTTCTTCCTCATGATGGCTGAACCGACCGGCTTGGTTGTTTTTTATTCTGCGAAGCTACTGTGGTGGCATCGGACTTTTGGAGATAATCGATTATTTTGGGATATCGTTCTCTCTAATACCTGCTTTGACGCTTGATGTCATTTGTGTGATATTTGTTCGGTTGCGCTTCTTTTATCGCGCACGCGACCTGTACGTTTCTGTTTGCGTTACATTTTTCGAGAGTCTTTGCTTTCGAATTGGCTCCAAAGACTCGGCATTTCACCACCGTGGTTTTCCTTCGCGTTTACTTTCAAATCGATTCTAATTTGGCCTCACGATGTACACAACAAATTGTTCGCATCCGTTTGTTAGCTCGAGTCTTCTAGATTCTGTCTACTGAGGGGACTTTGCCAACCGCCGCTTCAGAACCTGAAAAAATGCAGGTTCCGGGTTACACTGTGGACGTATTACAAGACAATATTGTGTCGCATTTTGTCCACGGAAGCTGACGAACAGGTAAATGAGATGTTTCATTGCAGAACAGGTAGTCCGAAACTCACGTTTTTCCTGCACCACTTAGTATTGCCAGATATACTAGACCGCACACCTACATGTTAACTAATGCAACTGCATTCTTTGGCCTTACCCAAAAAATTGTCCCTGGGGAGCCACAAAAGGTACAGGAATCCCGCTTTAGTCTTTGGCTCATCGCGCTCTGTATGTGTAAGTCTAGCAAAGTGACCGGTTCCTGGATTTATTCTTGATCTGCATGGTTAGGTTTCATACAGTGAAAAATAACATCCAGTCACGTCATCCCAGTTGCGTAAAATATGACGAATATTGCTATATATGTGTATATTTACATATATATAATGTCAGTAATATCGATAATATTGAATCGATTATAAAATTAAGAAGAAAGAACTAATTAAGGAAGAAGCAAAAACTCCGTCAAATCCGAACACATGCTCAGATGGACCTGGAGGCCTGCAGCGATGAAGCGCGAGTTACGAGTTGCCGTCGAAATGAATCAGTCTCGAACTAGTTCTTTTCTGTTCAGTTGAGAGACAATAATTCAAATTAAATCGGAGATTAAAAAAGTGTCACTGAGGAATAACGGAAAATACCTATCTCGGAAAATACTGAACTGTGTAGTGCCTATTTCGTGCAATCGTTTCTGCTGTACCAGATGACCTTTATGATAAATGGATACTTTTCGGGAATGTCTTGTTTATGATTGTCACGACTTCTTGCTGCTGCTCGGGAGGACGACAGAAGGAAAATTATGCCAGTAAAAGAAACATGATGACCACGACGGAATTCCACGAGAAGGTTTTCACGCGTATCAAGGCCCCGATGTTACCAACTCTCCCAGCGTTACCTCGAATCCCAACTTCGCGGCAGCTGAGAAATTCAAAGCGTCAAATGGTGCTGTTCGCCCTAGAAAAGAAACACATGAAGCTGATTACAACCACTGGAAATCTATGCTCGTCGCTAAGTCGAGTGGTCTCCAGCAAAACAGAGAATTTCCTCATACACCAGATTCCTCGCAGGGGAGTCCCACGACATAGTGCAGATGTCCTCGAGGATGAAACGTTGCTGGGAGTGTGCAAGCGAAATCGATAATCGCCGGGAGTATAGTACCACCCCGTTGGTTACCGGAGGAATTTCACAGCGGGAAAGAGTGTCCGGAAGAAGTTGTCCGGAGGTACGCTGGTGAACTGTTTCAGCTGGCGGCTAGATGGTATGCAGAAGGAAGCAATTCCGAAGCGTTTGTTGGAACAGCTGGTGGGAGTTATCAAGCATCCGTCCCAAAGCACTTTGTTGTAGGAATGACTAATTGTCTCAGCGGCAGGAGTATGGAAAAAGCTAGGGCGAACAATGGCCCAACAATAAATGAGCTGCAAATGCCTTTCCGTTAGATGAGATGCAAGTGCGATGCAGCGGGATTTACCAGTTAATGCCACTCCTGTTTACATCAATGTCACCGGCGCAGTCACGCGTAAAATGTAGTGTGCTAGATTCTATGGCCTCATTCTCTGTATGCTAATTCACCCGTTCCTGTGGGGCAGCGTTCATTTTTCGTATATCCCGACGCCTTCCCAACGGATTCGTGTACACCACCCGGCTTGGTTAAATACATGAATAATGAAAAAGATCACGGGTGCTGTTTGTTCATAATTGGTTGACTTCAACCGCTTAGTGAATGGTACTGAAGCGTGCAGAATAATCTACAAACTTCGGATTAGGTTATCAGGACTGGTGAACATCTGGGTCTTGGCTAAATTTGAGGCTGTATGCATTCGTCTTTACGACCCCCGTTGTGTGCCCAAAAGCAGTTCATGCAAACAATAAGCCTCTCTGGCCCACTCAGCACCCCCGAAAACCTATCGAATTCCTTACAGACTCGGGTCATGTGTGTAAATCTCATCCCCTAACCTATAATTTCGACTACCACCCGTTTCACACACACACAACGGTGGACATATTTTGACTTCTAGAACTTCAACCTATCACCCCCTCTCCCATTTACAGTAAATCACATAAAATTTTATTTATAGGCATGATTCCGAATAACTGAAAATGAGCTTTTTCGTCAAACTTCGGTTTCCCGTAGCCGGCCGACAAGAGGTGCAATGAAGAACTAGTTACCCGACATTCAGTAAAGGTGTGATTCTCACATGCTTTATGCTAGCCGGTTGAATACTTTATCAGCTATCCTTTCGAAACGTCAACGTTCTTACGGTAGAAGAGGATGGAATCCGAAACTGTGAAAGGAATGTACATGTTCCGCTCTTGAGAAACAGACTGTTTCTTCATTACACAATTTTTTACAAAAGGGGACGAACTTATACTGGTTTGGCATTACAGATATCGAAAGACTTCCGCTTGCTGAGTATTTTGCGAGTGTATTTAAACTACTTAAGTAATGCGATTGTGAACGTGTTGCAAAGACCGGAAAATTCGTGTCGGAGCAGAAGACTATTCGCAAACATTGAAGGCCCATCCTCAATGGCGTGCTCCTCTCCAAGTGTAATCTAGCGTTATAAGCTTGCTGTATTTATTCAATGGTTTCCAAGTAAATACTAGCGAAACCAGCGTAGAATATTAAATAGTTCCGAAATTATTTCACAAGGAGCACTTTTCGATTTACGGTCAAGAAAAATTTTAAACGCCTTCAAATGTAAGTCGCAGTCAAGCGCCTCGTTGCAGCACCATATCTGTACTGCAATATTATGTACTTAACCATATATCGAAAGGATGTTCTCTGTTGGTCAGTAGTGTGGGTAACAAGGAGAGAGTAGACGGGAACTAAGTTATCCCCATAGGGTGCGATCGAGAAATTCCTACGAAACATGTCGAAGGGATGCAAATATATGAAAGAAAATGTATCCCGTAAGATTGAACGGATGACCTGAGTTTTATGCGCAGGTCATTAATTCCGAAAGGCAGTCAATCAAACAAAAGTGGAATCAATCCCACACATAGCAGGAAAGTATGAGACAGTAAAATGGGAATAGGTGCAGCACCGTCAGACAAGTGGACAGTAAAGGAAGTTCGAATTTACCAAAAGGTTTGGAGAAAAAATTACATGCATCTAAAAATGAGAACATTCAAATTTTCGTTCTAAGAGAAAGGCAAAAGGAGACCTATTAAGTTTAAAACAAGAATAGAAGAAATTACAATTCTCAAATAAAGAACCAGACAAAGAGAAAAAAACTCGCAGAATTAAGAGCGACTAAAAAAACGAAGACGGAAACAAAAAAGCTGCGTTCTATGAAGGAGTGAGAAAACAATAGTTGAAAGAGTGACCAATAAATGGAAACGTAGAGCTTAGCTAGTCTGTAGGTATTAGTAGTAGGGAATTGTTTGTATGAAATAATTCACCTTGTGATATGAACGTTCAGCTGGCCATGAAGAAACCAAGGAAGCACTGTACATGTTTTCCATCCTAGTTAGGAATGAGGAGCAGTGCGTATGCACCGCGTCCGAATTGGGACGCGAACCCAGAACGAACGAGTTTTTGTCGAACGCTTTGGCCATCCGCTTCAGTCAAGCCTTCCCAACTGGAATCGTTCTGTGCGCATCCCCCTGGTGGAATCCGGCCTTATAGCTAGCGGTTCGCAAACCACATGGGCTATTTTGAGTCCTTTTAGCGAATCGTTGTTTGCAGTTCCCCACCAAGTCTATCACTGATGCTTAATTTCTGCTTTTTTAACCTCTCCTGCAAAACGCATCGTAAGAAGTGTATCTTAACTCATAACACGGCTTATGGAGTTCTTGATTCCTTATGCGTTTATCTGTATACCCAGGTATTTTTTCCTAACGCAACGGGCTGCAGCAGAACAAAATAAGATCACAGCTGATGTCTGAAAATTTATCATAATACAAAATCGAGAATGTACATCATATCATGTGCTTCTTAGTAGATTGTTTTACTTCGTTGACGAATGAACAATCATTTGTGATTTGTACAAAAACTGAAATGAAAGAAAAGTAGGCAAGAAGTTAGTGCATTCAACTGAGCATAAATGGCACTTTTTGCTTTATACATAGGTATCTGTGCTAACAATCTCATTGCTGCTTCATATACATTTATCTACTAAGGTCCAAGCAAACAAGAAATGGTCAACTCTCCTACAAATAACAAAGTTGCACCTACAGCTGCAGCATAAACTACGCACTGCAATCACCACATAGTGACAGAGTACGCTGTTTGTCAAAGGAAATATCTCACCTCGTCAAACGAATGCTGCACATTGACGCTTCTGAAATTTTATCACTACTCCTCTGCGGCGCTGTAAACAATGCCTCGTCTTTTCTCGGATGTTCTCTATGGTCGCGCCGGTTTAGTCCTGCCGGGAAAAAACGTCTAAGAAACAATCACCTCTGAATTTAATGCTCATCTACGACGAGGGAACACAATTTAGTCCCTACCGGGGTCGCGCATGGCATCAAGGGTGCAGTCACCATATGCCCCACCAGAAACGGTTTGCAAGAACTTTACCTGGAAAGTCACAAAATCCTCAAAGTTCACACAACCAGTTTTTCATAGTAACTAGTATCGTGTAATTGTTCGCTCAGTATTTTGAAGACCACCAGGTTGTTAACAGGAATCACCCATTGAGTTGATTTGGTTTCACTCGAAGCCATCAGTTGCTGCCAAATGGTGTAATGCTCACTTAATTTTTTCTAGAGATTCCTGAATAGCCAGGAAAGCGCCTGATGATGGCGACATGACAACTGGAATGGTTACTCTGGTAGCAAAGTTTCTCACCCTATTCCATCACCGATGGCTCATTCTTTGTGCTCCGGACTTGCTTGCTGGTGCTAAGGGTGAACAGGACGTCTTCTTCCTTTCTGAATACGTCAGAAAATCTAGCAAAATGCTTACCGAGAATTTTTGTTCTTTGTTCTCAGTATCGCAGTGGGCATACACGGCCTGAGCCGTAGTGATTCTCTGCAAAAGTTTTTTTGACGACGATCGAATGCGAAATAATACAGAAGCATTGGGTTTGTGGATGTTTAAGTCCAAAGCCTTCAGGGGTAACCGTCGAACAAACAATGGCATCCTCCAGCTCCGGTAATTTCAGAAGGACTTTTATTGTTCTTTTTTCTCTTAGAAGTACATGGACTTTTAGCCGTGACGTTACTCAGGACGACAGATTATCTGATTAATCATCGTGTTCGGATTTGTTGATACTTACAATGGTCGAAGACAACTCTGAGAATTCCTCCAACAGCTTTTGAACTTGGATGGCTTGGTCCGAGTCCGCCGCAGCCAAATATTTACATGACAAGACCTGGAACATGATGTGCTGTTAACCGATGGGTCTTGTGAATAACGGGGGGGAGGCAGGCTCTCTTCAATAGCTTTTCGACATGCCTTACAAAGGTGCATGGCCACAACACATAATCTGTCCCCTTCATCCGCAGGTCATTTACGACCGTGACCAAGTTCTCCTCGATAAGCTTAATGCGATAAAACATCTGAAATCAAATTAATATCAACAAATTAATTTGCTAACTAATGATAACCACCTGTGCACAGTGAACTAGAATACAACCACAGGAGTAAGCCCTTGCACCTCACTTTGTGTGTGTAACATTTCGAAATGGCTTCTGCTAGCTGATGGCATAAGAAAACTTTTAGGTGGGATGATGTAATTGACCTTTCAAAAATATTTTCTGTCCGCATATAGGCACGATAGCATGCATGCTCATCATCAAAATCCACTAGCACAGTCGGAGTTGAGGGTATCAGGGTACCATTTTCCGGTGGTTTGTTGACGCATGCGGTGTTCTTTGTTTACATAGTCCTGCCGCCAACATCATCGCAAGTGATATGACATAATTGCATGTAATCTTGAAACTGAATTCTCGCTTTAAGGAAAGCTTCCGTCGAACGCTCTGCTTTTCAACGAAACACTTGTTTGGCAGTCATGTTACGGCTTGTAATGCGTTGCAGAATTTTTTCGGATATATGATTCAAATAGGAAAGCCTTCGGTGGTCACTGAATACGCACATCCTCATAAACATGTACTCAGGCGTTAAGGTCAAACGTACCTTCGGCAACGTCATGAAGTTACATTAAACCTCCCAACATGAATACAGTGTTGGTCAAAGTAATCCAAATAATGTTCCGCCACTTGTCGCTGCAAAGAACGCAGACGGCAAATGAGAAATACATGAAGTTTTCGTAGGGTTCTTGTGGAAGAACATCTTTCAGAAACACTGGTCCGTTGTACAGCAGAAATTGCCGGTACTAGCCTTCAGTTAGTCAAGATCATCAAGGGCTTGAAAAACGGGGAATTCGCATGAAACTTGCGGCCAAATCTTTCGAACATGGTCATTCAGTCATTGGAATGCTCGAGATGAGAACACTGCTCTTCTGGGAGTATCGAACCGTCACCACAGTGGTGACAAACTTTTAGTTATGCAGATGCACGACAGATGCATATAATCCGTCGGAAAACATTCAATCATATAGATAGTGACAGCTCCAAAAGGAGGAAAACAGGTGTGATGTTGAGGCTGTCTATGAGACCGAAAGTCCATATCAGTTCTTTTACAGCTGCTTTCGATAAGGACATTGCAGCCACGAACGGTACATCGGTTACAGCTATACTAGCCACTACGATATTTGATCTGTTTTATCATGGTCTTTGTTGGTGCATGGACTATAGTGCTCGCTGACTTGCCGCGTACGCATGTTGATACAAGTCGGAGTTGTATTCTCTAGGCTAGTATTATTCTTGGCTCATGAACGAGCTCATCCAAATAGGCATGAAAATCCAGCGGTTTTTCATCCCATAGTAAAGCCCACTTATGAAAACCGGGTTCAATCACGTGGCCTAAAGTGTACAATAGCTGTTGTTATGTTCCGCAAAGCGGGATAAGCCTTCAACGTGAATCTGAATAACTATGGAATGAGGAACATCGCTGAACTTCTCACTCAACGACTGACCCAGGCATTCATCCAGTTTGAAGTGGACAACTTTTCCGCTCCCCATCGCTTGGCTATTTGATGCGGTGGGTCCAACAATGTTCGCAGATCTTTCGGCAACTCTGAGTGAAGTTGTCGCAACACATGCAGTAATGTTTTGACATCAGCCACACATAGATGCACGTGAACAGCTGCTTGGCGAACCACAGAACACAATGAAAGTTCTGATGCTAAGTCTTATGTTGATTAAACAAAAAGCCGTAAACAATAAGACAACCGTTTAGAAGTGATGCTGCGCCCAGGAGCTTGACTAAACAAATTTGATTCACCAGAGTCCTCTGAGAATGGTATCTCAATAAAAAGTCTATTTGCCATGGTCTTGCACTGGCCTGAATAGTCAGGATCCGTGCACCCCCTGACTGCAGACCCCAAATCGGCAGCTACTTCGCGATTTTCATCCCTGAATAACAGACTGTCATTGGAAAAGATAAACAATACCCATAAAACCTTGACGAAATATTCCACATATCGTCAACGAAGGAAGGATGGGCACGATGTTGTTCCGAAGCTTCCGCAGCGTCAGAGTTGTGTGAAACTTGAACAATGCTAATCACACACTATGAACCGCCCATTTCCCCGATCAATCCATTATCACGAGCGTTTCGTAGAGCTCACGATTCTTCTCGAGATACAGCTACGTTCTTTGCTGCGTATCCAGATGGCATGTTTTGAATGACCGCGACCAAGGGGAAACCCTCGTATAAATCTTGAAGACATTTGACCTGTTAAGTATTCATTATGTAAAGGAAATTCCAAGTCCGGCGTGGCGTTCACTATTTAGGCTCATTATGTCACAAATACTTCTCAGGCGACAGTGTGATAGTGGTGGGCCAGATGAGATTCTGCAGTAATGTAGTATATTTAAGTTAAAATCATGTAACTGATAAGTTTTGATAATATGGAGTCGTAATAAGGCACGGTGTGATAGAGATAGCATTTCGTAAGCAAGCTGTGCAAATATTACTCATAAGGAAGAGGAAAAAGTCCCACTGAAACAGTTTTACTTCCCCTAAATATCCCAAAACTTAAGCGAAAATCACTGATGTTATTAATAAGCGCAGTTGCCACTTCAGTTAACCAAAAATAGACAAAAACAGTGCTGCAGGCAAGGCAACACAGCCAACGAACAGTGACGAGCAAGTGACGTGACGAGATGACCTTGACAATTAGAACTCATTAAAACCACCGAAGAAGTCTTGATTAAGCGAATAAAGCATAAATAACAACATTGCAATAGTGTATGCAACGTTTATAAGCATTTAAAAAGTAAAATCGTAAACTATTAGGTGGATGATTAGTCGTTTAGCAGTATACCATCGAAGAATAATTCAGGTCATCAAAAAATAATTTTCTTCGTATTTTTGCTTTCGTCGAGAAAAAAATAACATAAACCATCAACCCATGATATTATCAACTAGTTTTGCGAGAGATTCAACAAAATTACAGCATCTAAGAAAACCGTCGTCAGGTGACTGATTTTGGGGGGCTTTAGCCACCCTGTGCTGACTGGGTGGCTGTTAAGCTACCGAGCAGGCTCTCAACGGTTTGTTAAAATTCACCACATCATGTTGCACATATCCGTCCATGATATTCACACCAACGAACGCCAGTAGACCCATACTTATTGATCGCTTCTCTGTACGTAGTCCAAATGCGATCAAGGCTTTGGAGATGACCTACAGAAAGAGTTTGGTTACTTTGTAGGTATTAGTAGTAAGAGATGTGCTTGCATGAAATAATTCACCACGGGATATCATCGCTCAGCTTGCCACTTAGAATCTACTCTTGGCATTTGCCGTTCTCATCCGATGGTGATCAGACCTCAGAGGGCTTGCTTGGAATTAATAGTTGGCCAGGATTTCGGTGCTGTTATCTTGCTCCTTTATCATTTCTGGTCAGGAATATTGACGTTCAAGCGGCATGTACTTTGAAGAAATTTGTTGCTGTTGTAAGTTGAGGTCCCTATTGTCGACGACGAGTATGTTTTGAATTTGAGTAACGTGTGAATAATCGCATCGCACATAGACAATTCTCAATGGAGAGCTGCGGAGAACTTAGCCGCTTATGTTAGCAACATCACTGCGGTCAGCAGAGTGCAGCTGATGCAACCCGGACATGAACGGGTTTGTTCACGGTATTAAAGAGCTGTCAAATTAAATTCTGCCTAGTGAATTGTAGCCCTCACTACTAAGAATTGTCTTCACAAATATTAGATGTTATATCCCACCACAGCTATGTACTTTTTGTCAGTACCAAATATTTTACAAGCCGAAGCTGCATGGAAGCTGCCGCAGGCTTAGAATCAACGTTAACTAAATGGCGAGTGATATTAGATAAATTAAAAATTACTTAATATATCTAATGGGTAGGTTTTTGTTGTCAACGTTATTACTTAAATGAAACATCGATCAAAAACCTCACGTCAGAGGTCACGAAATAGCGCAATAACTATGCTGAGCAGCTAGCTATTTTGCGAAAACAAATGAAATACTCATGGACTGCTGAAGTTTTACCGGTCATCCTAACAGTGAAGACCGTAGCAGATTGAGATTCGTTGTTGCAAAAAAGATCCAGGATAAAACTGTACACAAGAATATGGTAAATTTTTACCTGAACAAGATTTTATTTGTTACAGTTAGATTTCTTGGGTAACATTGTTGGGGATTCCACCGGTAGGTGTACAGAGGCTATTATGAGGACTATTTTCGGTAGAATTTTTTGGTACATTTAAACTGGGTTGGTGTCAGCAGCAGATAATCAGTATTTATGCCGGCTGATAATAAGTACCATTGTATTTTAATTGCTATAACTCTTGAGACGACGTATTGGAACGTAGTTTCCTTGGTGGAACTGTGCAGCAAATACCTTAGATAAATCAATGGATTCAAGGCTGAAAACCCAGGAAGCCAGTCAGTGGCTTTTACCGAACGAATCCGGTAGGTCTAATATTTCACGGGCTTTTCCATTTGTTATTCATGTCACTTTACACGAGTCCATTAGTGGGCCCATATATTACTAAGTATCAATAGCCTGTTTACTCGCTTTTATTGTAGTTTCACTGAGAAACTTACGCTCCAACTTATTTAGCACAACGATGGTTAATAGACCAAAGTTATCTCTGGCTTTTTCTGTTTTTATATTCGCTATCATCAAATTCGTCATGATAACTTAGTTGGACAGTTTTATCAAATTGCCCAAATCGATCAGTTGTCGACTGCTTCGTTTAATTTCGCAATTATAATGCTCAATGTCCTTTGCATTTGCATAACGTCCCACCCAGCGATTCACTGTTCTCAATTCATTATGCTTCAGATGGCAACAATGAAGGTGATTAAGGCCAAAGGGAAACCAGTAGTTCGTCAATGATGATTTAAACATTAACTGTTTTTTTATACCGTGGTTTCATATTTTTCACAGTCAGGGGAGGAGAGGAGGGACTTTGATCCGTTCGTGATCGCGGCGATAACTGTTCTTCTGTTATGCGAATCGCGATGTATGCATGCGTTTTATATGATATTTCGTGTCAATGGAAATCAGTTTGTGTTGGCTAAGAAACGGGAAAATAAGAAAGTCGGTCGTGATGGCAAGGAAAAGACGTGTAAAGCAATCTAATTTCATGTTTCAAACTGCGATTTCAGGGATTTAGCTGAGTATAAATCGTGAAACAGAATAATCCTTGGGGCGGTATGTAGAATGATGGTAGTAAATCAGTCGAAAGCTAGGTGAGCAGTGCGCCATTGTCTACTGGCCTAAACAGATTCGCAGCTGATTGTACCCTGAGTATCCCATTTTTGTTCCGTTAGGGGTCACTCGGGGGACAGTCAGGGAAAAACTCAAGCGACTGCATACTCAGGACATTCGCGCTGACTGGAAATGATGAGGGACGGTGTCTGGGACACAAGATTACCCGACAAGCCCGGATGTATGCAAGTGAATGAGGCCCTGCCCAAAGACCTGAGCAATTGCGTAATAAGAAACAAGGTAGAGAACCAACCGTTGCCCTAATTCTGGAACAAGCGAAAAGCAACCTGATTTGTGACAAGCTCAGGGGCAAACAAGGGCGGCATTCGAAGTGAACATCAAAGACGGGACTGCTCCCGAAAGATGGAGGAAACTAGCCAATGAACCCTAACCCTGTGAGGAGCTACACAAACCGTTCGATTATGAAAAACAAAGCAGTCTTGTCGAGAGATTGCGGTCCATTTTGATCAGTCTCCCTTGATTAAGGGGGGTGGGACTGAACAGTGTATCAAGGCAACTAACTGAAGGCGATATACTTGGAGGCTGTGGTGTCAGACTTTAAACTGTGATAAGGTGAACCAAAAGTCCTCAGCTAGTTCAAACCAGGTTACTTGGATCAGTGTAAAATGTTTCATTTCGTTCTACCATTTGTTAAGCATTGGTCATCTGTGCCGCCTAGAACTATCACAAGTCTTGAGTCGAATTTGAACATCCAAAAACCAGAGGGTATTCAGTGCTCTGATTTTGCTTACTTTTGATCTAGTACAACATCTTCCCGTTACGTTTGGGATGCTTGAAGATTGCTCAATTAAAATTGTCATTTAAAGAGGCTGCTGTGCGGGTGGGAAAAATCAGGGAAGCGTCTGGTATGTGAAACTCACTTCAAGTTGTTGGTTGCTCGTCGTCCATTGTGTTTATACATGTTGAACATTAAAACAAACCGAATTGTTTGTCACACAACGTTCAAAATAAGTGGTAAACAATAAATCACATGCTTCGAAAAATTTATTTGAAACAATTCATCATTCGTCATTGCTATAACAGTGAGACCTTTCATTTCAGAATGAAACAATCGGTGGAGAAATGTCCGTGCAAAAACAGGAATCTTCTCTATGTGAACTGGTATGACCAATCAATTGGTGTTCGACGAAGACTTGCTTCGTCAACGATCCAGCTTTCATGAAATAATTCACCATATGATATCATCATTCAACTCACCATTAAGAAATGATGGAAGCACTGTACAGCAGTTTCAGCCTTGTTTGGAATCATTAGCAGTGCATATCCACCGCACCCGAACTGGGACGGGAACGTAGTCAAGCCTCGTAAGTCATATCCAAAGCTTTCGTCGTACTTAGGTTACTTGCAGAGAAGTCATCTATCAGTAGTGGTTGATTGCTTTGCCCCAGCGGTCCGTGGCCGTGCAAATCAGTGACGGATCGGTGCAACATCATGTGGTGAAGTTCAACAAACCGTTGAGATCGTGCCCGGTAGCGTAATGCCTAAGGCGTTCGACTCAAAAATCGTTCGTCCTGGGTTCGCGTTCCAGTTGGGGCGCGGTGGATATGCACTGCTGATGATTCCTAACAAGGATGAAACAACTGTACAGTGATTCAATAGTTTCTTAATGGTCAGTTGAGCGATGATATCATTTGGTGAATTATTTCATGAAAATATTCAATCTCCTTCTACTACGATGCGCAAAGATCCAGGTATTTACTACCACTTATGAGGCGAGAACTTAGTCCCCGAAATTCGTCTAAGGACACACCAACCAAATCCGGTCAATGTTATAGCACAGACATGTTTGCTTGCTGACAAACCTTTTGCTTCAAGTGTTTACCATATACAATGTGCTACTTTTGGATTCTCAATCCTATTTCTGGGAGAAATAACGTGTAGGGATAGTTTGAACCATGAGAGATTATCCATTGAATCAGTAGTTTCTTAGTGCTAGCACTGAAAATTTTGGAGACCACTAGATTTTATTGCATGTTCACCAGCGGACTGGGACTTCGCAATTCTGGATAGCAAATATTTTCATGATCCCTAAAGTCCTGGAATTATTCTGCACACATCCTGAGGAATCAAATAATTGAAGCAACTGAATATTTGCTCTCGGTTGACCTAAATAACGCGAACCCTACTGGCACACACCTCTCAGTCTTGTGCTGTAATTCGTATCAGATGCCGGTTTACCTCAAATTTAGCCATCCGTCCTCTGATCTTAAGACAAGAAACATGGTTTCCCAGGAACGCCACTAGCCAGGATGATACCATTTCAAACTGGGAGATAAGAGATTTTACCACCTCATTTTGTTGGTTGGGCATGCGGTCAACATTTGCAACTTTGCTGGAGTTCTTCGTGCTTAACGCAGTTCGAATTTGAAAGCACCAGGTCTGTGCTAACATATTGAAGGAAAATCACTACTCTGAATAATGTAATCTCGGTGTCTGTGAAAATGAAGACAATATTGAAAGAAAGTTTTCGTGAGAAATACAGACATGGATGAATTCCACATAATAAGCGACTTGGATCAGTGTTCCATGTATGACGAAACAAGTGCAATCAGGGTGTGACCATCGTTTTTGTAGTCCACAATTACAGATTAGTTAGACAATCAAACACACACTGGCAAATATTTGTAAAAAGTATGCATAAATAGAAAATTTCACAAGTCTCAGGTGGACAAAATTTCCGCGGCAAATATATTACCATATTCGGACAGGTGTACGCAAAATTTTCACTAACAAAAAACCGAATTTCACATAAAAGTAATGATTTGCTCTGTTATACCAGTAGTGTAAACAAGAAAGCACGCCCGTGAACAGTCAGGGAATACAGCCGTATGTATGTGTGCATGTATGTATGTATGTATGTATGCATGTATGTATGTGTGTATGTATGTATGTATGTATGTATGTATGTATGTGTGTATGTATGTATGTATGCATGTATGTATTTATGTATGCATGGTTGCTGAATGCTATATGCTTACCGGATGAAAAATTCAGGAACAAACGACGGCAAGCGGAGAAAGAATAGATGTACACAAACAACCAATCCGTCTGGACAGCTCAGATGATAATTCAACATGACGGTGGGATATATGGGTTCAAACTCCAGGTTTTTCACAACTGCGAAAGTCACAGGGAAAACAAATAGATTATTATCTCGGAACGCAAGAAGGTCACCTTCATTTCCAGCAGATGCCAAGGAAATAGTCGAGTAGGGTCCAAGAGCACACGATGCGGAGATCTCACAAGCATGTGCGCAAAATGAGTTGCACTAGTGAACGCACAGAGGGGAAGGTTGTCCGAAAAAAAGCAGAGCCATCCATGTACGCATATACTTGTGTATGTGTGTATTTATGTATGATTCAATCGAATCATATGCGGCGAACTGGGGCTGTTTCAGTGATTCTAAATTTACCGACACACTGACAGACACAAATAACCCAGTAGGAATTTTCGCACACTTGTTTGGTACAATAAAGTATGAACAAATAGACAAAGGTTTCCGCTTCGCGGAACTGTAAATGATTGAATTTTGGCGTACCTCGAATCAAGTTTCACGCACCGGGAACAGCTATAGGAAGAAAAAATAGTATCCCACAAGACGGGAGAAGTTGAATAAAAACGAGATGCGTGCATTAGAACAAAAACGAGTGTACAGAAAGACCGAAAAACAAATAAAAACCAAGAATTAAGGAAGTTAGGCAAACAAAGAACAACGTACTTTTTCAAGGAATGTATGCCAATTAGTCAGCAAAATGCAGGAAATTGATCACTTGTTATTTTCTGTCTCTGCAGATCACTATGAAGCGAATTTCTTTCTTCGTTACTGATTGACTTTCGTTCTGTAGACGGTATCCTTGTTGCCGTTGATAATGAGAATAATGGCGACGATGAACTAATATACACACTCTGAACCGGTAATGAGGTTAGGGAGAGCGAAAAATCAAATATCGGGAAAGCGAACGTGCAATGAGTAACGAAATGTAACGTTGTGGATTACATGAAAGCCTCGGTAGAAAAGGAACAAATGATAGTAATTATGAAGATGATGATGTTTATGATGGTGACGATCATGATGAGCATGATAATAATGAAGATGATGGTGATTATTATGTTGAGGGGGTGATATTTGTAACCTTGAGAATCATGAAGCGACATCTTACTCGGGAAAAAGAGTGAAACGATTAATGGATTAGGCATGTTGCCAATGTTGGGAATAAACGGCCTCGGTTCTTCACTACTGTAAAAAGGACAGAATTTCTATACAAACAAACAAACAACGCAACAAACTACAAGTCTTTCACATTTCTATAGACACAGCCGGTGTGTGTGCATCTGACAGAGTATGATGGAGAGGAAGAAATAAATAAAATAGACGTACGTTAGAATATTGTAAGCTGAGAACATTGAAGTGGGAAAAAATATGAACTTCCACCAATCATGAAGGTGAACAGATCGCTTGAGAGAGATGAACGAAACGATACACATGAAATTATTAACTTTCCAAAGGGTTGTCTGATGAGGTGCTTTTCGATGGTGGAACGGATACGGTAACTCGTAAACCGGCCAATCCAGCCAAGGCCACTGCAGCAATGGCTTCATTTGGATCTGAAATGCCAAAGTTTCCAACGGAAGCGGAAAGGGAACCTTTTGGGTGCAGTTTCGGATCGGTCAGATCCAACACACCTATTGCACTGGGCCTTGAAGAAGAGTCATCCATGGAAACGGTTTGTCTTACAGTCAAATTCATTGGAGTATCTTCATCATAAATTACGCTAGTTGAGGGGTCCGTTTCCCCTCCTACTGCGGTAGTGGACACACTATTCAATGTTGTGTCATCCTCTTCATCTAACTGACTTTGCTTGGTAATGGGTTTTGCATAGCGCCTTTGCTCTCCAAACCCCATGCATGTTTGGGAAGGAAACGACTTGGTCTTATCGACGGACGCTTCTAATCCTTCAGGTAGCCATGTGGAGGCGGGGACAGAGATTACTATCGGATCTAATGGGTCACGGAAGCAAATCCAATGAGTCGAATGCAGATGAGCAACACGTATCAGAGTGCGTACAGCTGCTGGATGTGGGACCTTCTCACGTTCCTCTACCGACAGCGGGACTAAGCGAGGTAAGCTGCTCAAGCGACCATTTGGGGTAATTCGCTCATGCGCGGACAACAACAACGCCCTTACACAAGCCTCGGTGCAGTCACACAGACTTTTCAATTCATAGCCTCCCTCTAAAGCTAATACAACACGGCCTCCGGCAATTTTTTCATTACAGAGTAGTCGAGTCATCCAACCGAATGCTGCCGCACTAACATTATAGCCACCCAGATTGGCCGGATGGCCGGGGGCTGCATCAAAACCCGCCGAGACCAAAATCAAATCCGGTTGAAATTCCAAAGTTACCGGTAGGACAATTGTTCGAAATGCTGCCAGGTAATCAGCGTCTGTCATGTTAACATTAGTGGGCCAGGCAATGTTGATGGTATATCCCAAACCAGGTCCAGATCCCATCTCCTCTGGGGCTCCTGTTCCAGGAAAGAAACCACCGTCGTCATGACGATGCAAGGAAATATAAAGTACACTTGGATCATTGTAAAACACTGTTTGTGTGCCATTACCGTGATGCACATCCCAATCAATAATTAGGATTCTTGGCTTGTTCGTCTCGATTGGTGCTGCTTTTGACACCTTTTGATCATCGTTTAAATCCAAATTTTTCAATCCATTGCAAGCTGAAAGGGTAGAAGCACTAACGTATGTCTGAGCACGCCGAGCAGCGATGGCAACAGAATTAAAGTAACAAAATCCCATTGCTTGTCCCGGTTCCGCATGATGCCCGGGTGGTCTGACCAAAGCAAATCCATTTGGGCATTGACCCAATAACACTCGACAAGCCAAATCAATCACACAACCGGCCGCCAGACGCGCCGCGTGGGCTGTGTGACCGGCTGTGTGCCAAGCAGTGTCCGAATCTACTCCGACGCCACCACAAGCCAAACGGCAAAGTCTGACAGTGGCTAACAGAGACGGGTCGATACGATAACGGCTGGCAGGATTGCTGCCAAATAAAATGGTATAGACGTCCCGATGTGCCAGCTGCAATTCGACGAGGGATGCTCTTCGACCTGGTTGGTGATGGCAAAGAGCGGCCAAACCGGTCGCCTATTGAGTAGAAAAAAAGAAAATTTTACCATACGACGAATATTTTGGCAGCAAATCACGTTAATACTTAATGAATGAAAATGTAACCTCTGTTGGCGGTAGCATAAATTTCACGGTATGTATCACTAGCCAAAACGAGGTACAAATTAATAGACGAGAGCGTGTTTTACTTCAGCTGCATGCATTGGTTTACTCTAGAGTTCACAGACAATTGAAGCAGAATGACATCGCGTCATCAATAGAGAAGTAATTTGAACGCCAACTGATTGCATTCTTTAACAAACCGGTTGGCAGCGGAAAATTGTGTACTCCTAAAATTGACCATAGTCGACTCGGTTTCAATCGCCTAATTCTGGTCGGTTCATCACGACCACCGCCAGCAGCACCACCGATATCGCCAAAGATCCTACGTGCTGTGCTCTGTGGTGAGTGTATTTATCTTTAATGATAACGTCTCTTCAAAGTGCACAGTTTATGATGACACATGGCCGCTGGTGACTAAACAGATGATCATGCTGGGATTCAAAGTCCGAGGTACCGAGTTGAATCCAAACAACTATCAGTTGCATACCCTTCCAACAGCAGGCCCCTGAGGATTCACAAAACACCTACGAACAATAATATGTAGATTAAATGTTACTGGTAGTACTGCATTCTACATTTTTAAATTCTTCTCGTTGGTGGATCTGCTGCGGTATGCATAAAGTCCCTGGTGCATACTTAGGATGCTGACAATTTTAAATGTGGAGTGCGTAAAAAGCGTTAGGTGGTGCTAAATAAACAATCGTTTTATCGAGACCATGACAAGATAACAGAGACAGATCCTGTCCGAAATTAGCAGTGATACGTACGGAAGCATGATAAGGCATTTAGTTTGGCAACTTGAAGTGATTTACTGAAAGGAACGTAAATTCATTGCATCTCCTCACCTGGCACCCATTCAGTGTAGCAAATCGGAATAGTGATCAACGATTATCCCGCAAGAAGTACCCTATCACAACCCAATTATAGGAACTTGAACAATGTCCCACAATGGAAAAATCATTCCGATAAAAAAAGACCAATATACGGGTACGTGGACCCCGATACACAGTTTGGAGTGAACATGGACCAGTTTAAGGTACTGCTACTCGAACTGCAATGAGGCAAGCAAACCGAAATGGTCAGTTTTCGTTCTCCATCCTTCTCTCTCGCATACGCATCATCGTGCCATGGGACCGAAGAGGAATCGATGTGGCGGCAAAACACATCAGGAGATTTGCGTCAAAATATGTTCACGTCACGCTCAAGAGATGAAATCTAATTTTAGACAAGACGTCCAGTAAGCTACTTTGTGCGTGTCTGCAAGTGTGTGTGCTATTTGGGAACTAAGCGCGTCCTTGCGAGTGTGCTTGTCGAATTTGTCCACGGGTCCATTTGTTTGTGTCAGTATCCACATAAACGCACGATCCGTATGACCGCGGATAGTAGGTTGGATAGACATACTGACCAGTCAGTCATCCAATTGGAAAGCATCGAGTTACAATGCAGGTATCCTAGCCCGCTAGCAAACTGAGTGGACGCGTTGGCATACAATTTATATGCAAGTAAGCGCAAGCCTAAACAGATACACGTACGCAACAATCCAGGTGGGTCGGACAAGTTGAGCTGAGACTGGACGTGACGGTATTCTTGCTAAGATTCGTGCATGCAAGCGATCTAGAAATAAATCAAGCTAAAAAATCTATGGCTTCAGGAATCGTTTTATTTCTATTTTTAGCGACGAAACATATATTCATACAAGTATGGATGCTTGCATGTAGGTGGCAGTGGTTTCAATGTTCCTGGGCCTTTCCCTTCAATCCGTGTATACATTATACGCATTTGTGTGCTTGCTTGTGAGTTCTCAGACCTGCCTAAGCTAACGATTCTAAATCGGTCTACGCCGGGTTTTCACCTATCAGAACACATCAACAAGATATAAATAAACACGTACACGCTAACTGTAGACATAATGTATTATGTCTCCTATCGCGTATGTCACTATGTGCTTGTTTGAATATATGTATATATATATATATATATATATATATATGTAATGTGCATGCGTGTACGACCGTGTATATTTGCAAAAATAATGATAAGCAAGATGTGAAAGATAGCACAATCTGCTCGCATGCATGATGGTTATGTGAGTGGAAAGTATATAGCTAATTATAGCTCTTGCCTCCTCCCCTCCTATTTGTTCCAATATGCACGTGAACAGAAACCAGCGGGGAGGCACAAACGAGACAGCAATGCAGAAATCTAAAAATAGACTCAGAAACGGGGTCGTGAAAATGCGTACATGGAAGAAGTACTAACGCCAACACCAATATATCCACTGCCAATAGGAATGCGTGATTATGTGAATGGATCAGACCATTCGAAGAAAAAACGGAGAACAGAAACAATTCATACATGGGCCCAGATTTCTTGTGGTTTTCGGATGCACAAGGTAAACTGATAAAATGGAAATGATGTGACGAACGAATCCAACATCGAGTGTACTGGGAATAAACACAATGTGCACACCCAGTCACTGCTATCCACTCGAAAAGATGGAACAAATGTGGTGTAGGTCAGCTAGTGAAAATCCGAAATACACAATAAAAATTATCTAAAGGCATTCATTAATGATAAAAATAGGCAATAGAAATGAAACACCTCAAAATCTGACATCTTCGGGGCTTGGAAAAACAAGCAAAGCGAATGTTCAACGGCCGCCGCTGTGTTCAATTGTCGCAGTTTCGGACACACTCATTATTTTCCCATCACGATTAATAGCAGTAATGAGGCCAAATCTCGGGTTTCCGTGTTCGATAAATGACCGATCCAGTTTGGAACTTTTAGGAACGGGATCGGGGCCAACAGTGGGCTATCGAATGGGAATGCTGGTCGGCCGTGAGAAAAGTAGAACCCAAGACCTTTTTGTTGAAACAGTGTGATGGTGGTCACTCGACTACCACTAGTCAAAGGATTTACCGGAAAGTGATAATGACCGCTTGTCCAGGATCTTACTTGGTAGGCCACTCAAAATTTCAAAACTGTTTATCCTTTGTCAGTTTGGTGATACATTGGTTATGAAATAAGTCTTTGATAAAAGCTTATGCATAATTATGAAGCGAAATAAAAAGCAACAACGAAGTAAATGAGAGACCTCAGAAACAAATAATAAGAAACGAAGATATTTATGAATTTGGGGATGAGTTTCTTAAGGCTAATTGCGAAGGCTAATTGTTTATCGGAGATGCGAAATTTGTAAATACAAACCGACTATCCAAATCAGACAAAATTAGCGACCCAAAGAAATGCTTCCAATAAAAAAATGATGGTTGTCTCACTTCGCTGCTAAAAGATATTCGCACAAAATGCTAAAAAATGCACGTATAAGGCGAAGGCACTAGCATTCGTTCACTCAAGTGGACTTGTTTATGACAAATTCTCTTAAGCTATCAACTAAATAGTGGCTGCAGCGGATACGCCGATCGGCAAAACACATTGTTCCATGAATGAATGAGTGTCATACAATCTATCTACATGATTGTCAGAATTAATGGTACATCCGGTCATAGAAGTCTTATACGAACGGAAACACTGTGGATGCCCATTTACAAGGGGACATTTTTTGATGAAACCTGTATAATCTGACCTGATGTTTCGATGAACCAATCAAAAGTGTGACTTCTGACAACTGACAAAACCCGTTCTCAGCCCCAGACAGTGCGCCGACCACAGCAATGTTCGACACAAAAGGGCCCGCCAAATTGGTAATTCTGGACTAGTCTCGAGAATTTTCTATCCTCACCGACGGATTTGCTAGTTTTCAAACCAGGGTCGGACACTATTTGTTTTTTCTCATTGGATCATTTAGAAACAGAGCAGGATTAGAACTATCATCGTTTTATTATCTGGTAATCGTGCAGTTGAAATGGACAACTTGTTCGTATGCAAGACAGGTTGACACGATGTAAATAGCCATGATCCCTATTGGGACAGTGAACGATCTAACTGGTTCACCTGAAATTTCAGTCCCAATCTGTACTTGGCTCACAGGCACTAGTGGTGATTATGAAGATTCCGATGATTCCAATAATGATGGCGATGATGATGATGATGATGGCGGTGGTGGAGTCGGCGGTAAACAGCGGACATAACTGAACAGCGTGCTCGCGTCGGTTCCAGTCAAGAGCTAAGTCTCAACAACTTAATACTGACCACTGCATGAATTTACGTGCTGGCATATCCACTCTCATAAAGCAACGCAAAGGGGCCAAGGACGATTCACTCACAAACTATTTCTCAGAGTTTGCTCTAAAAGTATCAGCGTTCCTAAACTTGCCTCTTATGAATGAGGAAGCTAATTAATTCCATTCTTGAAACGATTATTTCTTCCCTGTGGTTGAACTATTTTTATAACTATTTCTACTTACTTTATTGGTGAAATAACATTGTACCTCACTTGAAGGAAGGGCACCTGCAGGAAACAAAGGGCTTGCCAAGTGGGGGAGCTGTCCGGTAATGGGAGGTTTTAAATAAGGGACCTTTTGTCCAAAAACCACGACGTTATTTGTTTAACCTCCGCCGGTCAGTGAGACCGACGGTCGAGTAATGTAATTTGGGGCAAACAACGACACCATTCGAAACTCTGTGTTTAGTAATGCCGAAGAAAAAGAATTTCCGCGTATCACTTCATTAACGAACAAAGAGACCGAATCGAGCAGAAACGTCGGCCAAACAGACTCTAGGTCACACGAGCTGATTTACACAGTGACTGATTTGAGGTGGTACTGATAATTGTTCCCAAAAGGCAACTGTCACTTTATCGATTTCAGATGATGGAGTAAAATTATGATTCATTCAAACCTTCCTTCTCGTATAGAACTGATGTGTCCCGTATACTATAAATCGTTTATGTTTCCATCTGGATATAGCAGAGCAATGGATCCCGGGTAATCAGTTCAATTGTGATGTGCATACGAATGCAGTTTGCGTCCGAAGTAGTTCCATCATACGAAGGAAACAAAACATTCACTCCCTCACGAAATAACTCCAATGATAATCTCCGGTGAAAATGTCCAATAATTACATATTACAATTAAACAATGCACCAGAACGTCCGAGTAAAATGTTGAACGGGTAGTCATTAGCGTGTCCACAGTGCTCATTTACAATACTAATCGAGCGTCGAGTGGTGGTAGAGTGGACACCAGCCAGTTAACGTTAAGTTAAAATGAAGGCGACTGGACGAGTTTTTCATTGTGGCCTCATGCAACGCCCGCACGTTGTTACTTTACTGTTTTGTCTTCAATCAAATCGGACAAGGTTTCTCTCATCATGAGTTTGAAAATAACATCTATCCTGCGCAGCAAAAGAGTTATGCATAAAAAAACTCAGTGGTAATTATCATAGCCAAGTTGTTATCAGACACTGACGCTCTAATATTGAACGTTTTCGTATTTGCAGACCCCATAATGAGTTAGTATTTACGACTCTCATTTTACTCAAGCAACAAAAACGAATGATACTCGCGACAATCCACCGATGGAATACTCACCGCGGTTCTAGTGCATTTCATGTGATTACTAGAAGCCCAAATTTCCGTGTAATTCTTTGGTCTGTACTGAGACAGTAGATACCTAACGTCTGACGATTGCATTCATCAGAAGAAGTGCATTCGGTAATGCTCCCGGAACTAAAACAACCGTGTTATCATTAGCAACAGTGTGAATACATTTTAATTTGACACAATGGAAGGAGTCTTGGACCCCGATGATATGAAAATTCTCTTGTTAACTTCACCTAGGTTTTAGCATCTCGTGTGTTCTACTGGCTCCATTGCCAAGCCGAAACATGGGCACGGGATGCGCAGAAAATGTGCACCACTACTAGGACCAACGCCGCAACTGCGAATAGGGCTGGTCGATTCCGATCTTTCAGATGAAGCGCGATAAAACACGATGTATGTGGTACCGTGTGCTGCATGTGTAGTGTTTTAGCCAAGACTATAGACCAAAAAGAGAATGACAAAAAAAACATCCGGGCCGCAATAAATAAGCCCTTGTTTACTAGATAAATAAACAAAGGTTATGTTCACTCGAGGTCGTGGATGATTTCTTAATTTTTCTAGTTTGCAGGCTGATGCACCACTATAACGTAATTCAGTAACCTAGATACAGTATAACAAAAGAGTCAACTTATACTCCGGGGAAATCGAATTCTCTCATGCTCGTCCGATACCAATAACGATAACAACTTATATTTAGTCGTGCTAGGATAAAAAAGGTCAAAATAACCCTTAATTGTGAATTTATCAGCATTGTTCTGTACTGATTCGAATGACCTGCTCGAGTGAAACAGATTATTAAATGTGCCGGTCAGCGTCCGAGGTACCGAGTGTTGCATGGCATCTGGGATATGCTCTACTATCTGGGAGCCTCAGAAATTCCAATTAGCATACGGACGACAGTAAAACGTTTGTGAGTGATTTTTGCTATTCCTGTCTTCACCAAATCCAACCGGTAAAGCACCCCACTTGACAAGGGCATTTTGACTGTTACTAGGTGATCACAAAACTGCTGTATTCTTCGTATCCTTGCGGTAACAGAACTCCCTTTCTTAATCACCGGTTAGTTTTACTGAATGGTAAGTGTCTTGCACAGTTATGGTTTGCCTCGGGTAATTAATTTAGTTTTATCCATCCTCGTTCAATAAATACAAATAGGCAACGAAATTAGCTCCATATGGATCAAAAGGCAAAAAAACTAATAAAAACACTGTCTCATCAGCTCTTGCTTGGGCAAGCAAGCGATGCATAGTTTGCATAAGAACATTAAAACACTATGTGATAAGACTTGCAACTCGCAGCATTTTGGAGTTACCATGTGGACCACACGTCCTTTCCGTGGAACTTTCAAGAACAGAGTACAGAGGCGAACAAATTTGCAGATCGTATTTGGAATTCCGGAGCTGTTAACAATGTTGCGAGTAAGAAAAACCAGTTGCTACTTTTTGACTCTGAACTCGGTCGTTACAAATAACTGATTCCGTTTGCCTCCGTTAACGTCCTCTCAGCAAGTATTCACTCACCACGATGTGAATAAACATACATCGGATCAATAAAGTGCCAAGGAAAACAGTACTGCGTAACCACGTCAAATACAGTCGATAAATCGATGACGCAGTCCCACAGTTCTCATAAAAGCCTATTTTTCTCCTTTTTGGCCCCATAGGAACTTGCCGGCAACAAGTTGAACACAGTTAGCCTAAACAGCCTTAAAATATTATCAACAAGAACTGAAATTTTGATGCAATACCCGTAGAAGTTGCATTTGGATAAAACCGTCCCGGTAACTTCTAGTGCTTATCGCAAAGATTGAAACTGATATGCACCCTGGCCTGAAAATTAAGACTCGGGCTCCTTTTTATCTCCTCCCCGTGAGCTGAGAGACCATAAGTAGTACGACATGTAATACTGTACGTATTCTTCAGAGAACGAATATTTTAAGCTAATACGACACGATTCATTAGGTTCGTTCGTCCCATGCAAAGCTTTTCATATTTCATTTGCATCAGACAGGCTTAAGGCTACTGTCTATCTATGGCCGGTAATTCTGCCGAAACGTGCTATCGCTCACAGGGATTGGACGAACGCCGGTTGAAACACCAGTTTATTAAACCAATGAGGATCACCGTCAATTAGGCTGGAGTGAGAGGAGGAAAAAGGCCAATGATTCTATAATTTGCTCAGTTAAAACCTTTAGTTTGTACTCTGTGGCCTGCCGTCGAGTGGCAGCGCTGGACGTTGTCTCTTTCAAACGGTTTTAAACTCGACACCCTTTAAAACGAAAAATCTATCAACAAGGACAAATACTACTCAACAAATGCTTGCTATTAAAAATGCAGTTTACAATCATTTTCAATACCAAATGTTTGGACAAACTGGATAGTTGATTGCGCTTCAAGATGACTTCATAGCTACGCAGTTGTTAGCTGAAGTTAAGAAAATCCCTTATTACGCCCACAACAGAATAGTGACTGTCTCACTGAATAGGGAAAACTACGGTTAGTTTATTGACTAAACTAGACACACGAGACAACGAGCGGGATGAAAAAAATAGCTGGGGACACTGTGGGCTTTCCGGTCTTTTTGTCTCCGGGATTTTAATCAATACCATGTCTCAAAAACCAGTGCTCCGGGCGGAAAAGATTAGATCTTCAACCTCAACTATCGTGGACCATTTAAATGCTTGACTCATTACCATTGTTCTTTTGAACAAGGGAGAACGACGTCATTAAGCAGTAGGAATAGAAGTAGCTATTGGCTTGTCGATGAGCAAAATAACACGGGGAATATTTAAGCGCAACTCACCTGCAGTCGTTGCCAGATCGATATTAAACGGAGCGGGTTCTCCGGATGGTTTGAGTCCGATTGACAAGTACACTGATGTGTGAGCATACCCAAATCATAGGCCAGGACTGTGGTAAAGCTCGAATCTTGCTGCATGAAAAACGCGCATGGACAAATTATCCAACATGGGTGTGGGTGTTTTTGTGTCCGTGACGGAGTGAAAAACAAATGATGGCCGAGAAAGAAGGCAAAATAAAACGAAAAAAACAGGTGACAATTTGAAGTGAAATGAAGTTAATTGCGATTCTTACAAAACAAAGCTAGAAAAAATACTAAAATCCCAGTTAAATAAACAAAGCCAGTTCCAATATCTGAAGTGAATCGTTTTTAAATAGCAAACGATGGTGTTTCTCCCAAACAACCGGATAAGAAATTTGGGATGAAAAGCGAATGAAAGATTCAGGACAACACTAATGAGGATTCTGCCTTACTATAAGTAGTAAGTACACGCAAGCACATGCACGTGCATATATGAGTTTGTGCATGTACAATTAATTGCAACTCAGAACAATGGGAGATTTTGAATTTGATGGAATTCTATTCCGGGGGGACGAGGAGCAGAAACCAGTCCGTAAAAGCTCCTTTTTATCACAAATCTGAACAAGCATTCTGAAAACAAATGACAATGATAGGATAGAATCTAAATTTCTCCTAACAACTGCATGGAACGAGATGACACTACGATTCTGACAGGGTGAAGAATTCATAAAAAAGACACTTGGGGAGAGAGAATGAACACAATTGGTCTAACAACGTCTAGAAACACTCAGGGATTTGATGCAATATGCGATGGGAATGGAAAATTGGCTGGCCAAATAAATTATTTATTAGATGTGCAAACGCACAATCCTTCCATGTCGATTTTTTGGTCCAGACCATCTTCGGGATCTCCGAGCTACCAAATTTTTGAAAAAAAGAAATAATGAGGTACTGTAAAAAATAACCAATATTGTCTTAACTTTCCGATTTGGCCCAAGGATACCGTAGGGGAATAATCCTAACCGGCTCCAATTGTGAAACTTCAATTTCTCAATCTATTTCCTGCATACAACGTTTTTTTACAATGGCCAGTGTTTGCTGTAAAATATAAATTTTCCAGCTTGGAATTTAAACAAGATGCGGAACACTCACGTATTTCACATAAAACAGCCCAATCCAAGTAATCGACAGCAATGTAACGAGTGAACATTATTTCGGCACGGAATGCCTAAAGATGGAGCAGTTTTTTAAGGGAAAAGTGAATTGGACAAAAACTAGCGAACGACGAACGAGCAGGGACGTTCACAGTGACCGTCAATTATTGGAACAAGAATAGGAGAGATGTAAGAAAATAACCCCAAATGGAATTGTCGATATTCTGACGTCATGCAAAAGTTTGCACTTCTTGTAATTATAACATAAATTTTAAAATAAAAATGTACGGAATGGAAGCTGTGGTAAATAGCAGTTGTGTCGAAAAACCGATCGAATCGTCCAAAGAAATTTTTTCATTTCGAGTGTACGCTAATGTCAACAGGGGTCGTACGAACTGAAATCAACTAACCAACTTACATTGATTTCTCACTCCTGACAAGGTGTTAACGGTTGTGCGCTTAATTTCAGTTTCCTTTAGCGCCCCATATCCGAGCGCTTTTGTCCTGCCACCACCTTTGTGAAAAAACTGATATGAAGGTCCCAAGTATTGCGATTACGAACATGACTGTGACGAAATAACACGTGATTTTCACCTGATTCGTCATGCATCACCAAAGCCAAATGTTCTAGTAGCAAACAGCCATTTCCTCCTTGGTAGAAATTATCTGCACCATCGCCGAACTGAGGAAGAAACTTGGGATAAATGATTCTGGTTCGAATGTCCTAGCCTTTCAGCTGGCTGGATAAGCTCCCTCCGGTTTTTGGACCATCAACACTACAATGGAGAAGCTGATAATTTACTTACGGGTCGACTGTCCGATGAGCGCTGGTCTGGGTCTTGCAAACGCAGTAACGGATAAAGACATTCTACTATCTTATGTTGATCCTCAATGAACCAATGAAACTTCACCTGATCAGCTTGGCGTCCAAGGCATACAACTCATAATCGTTCGTCAAAACCTACGAAACTAAAGTTGACGGCAAATATTCAGGGTGATTGGTTTTTCAAGAATACCAGAAAGCACTCTAAGCTTTCACATCCGCCCAAACAAGTCATTCGGCTAAGACAGGAAAATATCGTTTTTCGGGCGTAAATAAACAAGATGATTATGAACCACAAAAACAAGTTCCAGGGGAACATGGATGTTTGGATGCATTTATCCCATCAAACAGCAGCTTTTTGCCCTACCAAGACGAAGGATTTCCAGCCGCGCAAAATAATATCGTTTTTTAGCGAAGTACATGAGGGAAACAAATTGGGGCAATGTCTCGGACATATTGCCTAACTAAAAAACATTTATTTTGCTAGCTATTTCTGACGATTTTTCAGAAGTCATCTAGGGGTAAACAGAAGTTAGTCCAGTCATTTTTTGGCAGTGTTATATATATATATATTTTATATGTATTTATGCAGTCATGAATATATCTAGATAAACTTGTGTGAATAGGAGGGAAGAAGGGAAAATATTGCCTTGGAAAGCCCTCTTAGATCGTCTAGAACAAAAATGATTAAATGTGTGAAACTGGATGAATGAGATCAAACATTTTGGCCTTGAGTATTCCTGGCTGGAAACTTACTTTGAATCTGGGGGAGAGGAAGGCGGTGAACAACGATTTTTCTTCCGTTAAAACTCAGCGTACTTGATAATTGCCTCAACTCTGGAAGGAAACTGATATCACAAACGAAAGCTGTTCTTCAGGCTCACAATACACCCCACCCCCCAAACTGATACGACTAACCTAGGGCGCTCCGTTTTCATGTGCACACATTCGTGGTGTACCGCTACACTGCAGACTGTAACAACTGCTTAGAATGGTTGCGTAACTTCCGGACAAATGTAACTTGAGCAAACTCCTAAGTTACTGAGGAGCGCAACGTAACCTCAATAAATGATGTTCAAAAAAACTTGCTGAGGCAAGACGGTCTTGGATGAATCGCTTACACATGGACAATTTGTTTGGGCCAGTGAATCTGATCTGATTCACACTTTCTATTTTGCAGAAAAACGCTGAGCTACATAACTTTCACCACTCAACTTATCTAATCTTTGCTTCGGTGATATTTTAGAAGTTACAGAATCACATCAAACCGGCCACTTTTCGCTGCCCATTCTAAATGAGATCTAAATTGAAGAAAAATAGACAAGCACATTAACTGTGAGACTTCCTTGGTATCTTTGAGACATTTTTAGTTACCTTAGTCAAGTGACAATACAAAACAATTGAATGTAAAGTAGTTTTTTAGTGAAATAGAAGACGGTGCATGGAAGAAGGCCAAACCAAAATGTTCAAGTGCTTCTATCAATAGGAGTAAACCAAATGATCACAAGCTTGGCAGAGATGACGCTCCAAGTCGACGGACAAACAAAACTTCACCGAAGCCAAACTGTTAAAGCTATCCTAGCTATGGAATCATACAACGCGTTTCGAGGTCATGATGATGAAAGGCTGTGTCCATCAGATCCATCGGCAAAACCGTCGACCTGGTCAGGAATAAAACTCACACGCCCCATACCGGGTTTGTGCCAACAACTGGGCTACGGGTTCATGTCGCGGAATGATTGGTCACTTCAACAAAAGTTACTTAGTAGGCGGCAAATACTTACGCGTGATCCAACACGTTTCATGATGGTTACAGGTATTATATGTGCTATAGTGGGCAACTTTTGCACCTTATGCCTCATGGTTGAAAAGTAAAAAAATTAAATCTTGTTCTTATGGCATTCGGAACAAAACCGGTTAGTGCTGAAGAACCATTATTTCGTGGTAGCAATTGATCACTGATTGAATCTTACCATATTAACTGTGATCGGATAAATAGTCATTTATTCTGCACGTTCCAGAATCCTCAGCACTACCGAATTCGAGTAATTTTGGACAATGTAGCCTGGCATTGGTATTAGCGAGCCGAGTTTGTTCTAAAATGCACACAAATAACTGCGTGAATCTATGTTACTAGCCTGGCGAAATGATGCTTACATTTTTATGGAAGCAGGACATTAAGGAAGAGACATATTTAGCGGTGAGGTTTTTCACTTGGCATGAGTGCCCAGAAATCACGGTTCCCATGTGTATCCCATTCGCACTAGGACCCATTTTTATACTGTTTGTTCTCGTTAAGTTTCAGATATCCGCTCGATTATCCCAAGTTTGGGTGCTCTCGGAAGATAACATAAAAATAAGAAGCAGTATGCTTACCGTTTTTCGGGTATTATGTCAGAAGCACATAGAGGATTTTCTGATGTATACTGTTGAACTAGTGCGGTCCATCAAATTTCGCCACACAAGTGATTAGGTAGGGAGGCCAACTTTTAATTTCCCTCCTATCGTTCTCCCAGGTATTTTGCATCTGCATGTCAATGTCTAGGATAGACGATATCTTGAATTCTCCGGGTTCATCACCGCAACATCTGTGTAGCCCGCAGGGTCGGGAAGAATGCATGGCGTACCGGTCAGGGAAAGTGTAATTCGATTATCTAGTTATTTGACTAAGCTAAGTGACTAAGTGATGCTTTCAGTTTTTTTCGTATTCTTTAGTATTAACGCACATTGCGCGAATCCAAGCGATTCATGGTTTAAGCCGAGCTTATGGTATACATTTAGCCAATAAATTATCTTCTAGGGACAAGAAGCAGCTACTGATTGACTAGCAACTTGGAAGTGCCTAATGGTTTTCGGAACTTGCCACCAACTGATCGCTTCAGGTGTGAACTCAAAGTATGCTGTGAGAGCTGCTGGTATCCATATGTCTGAATGGGTACAAAAGAACTGTTATAGTAATTTTTGCCGGCCATAACACTGCAACCGCGCTCCTGGATTTGCCGGCCGGAATCCCGAAAATCGCTCGTGGCCATCTATTTCTTCATTATAATGATTTACGGTGTTGTACCTACATTTAACTAATAATTAATAATTATAGAGACACTGTACAGCTGGTCCATTCTCATTGTTCGTCAACGGCCCGTGCACATGCCGGTCGGCAACAGAGAGAAGTTATATTATTTGGTGAAAAACAACAAACTTTCGAGAGCTTTCCCACTTAGTTACATCGATAAACCGTTCAATTTATAATCGCTCGCCTCGGATTCGCCCACCCGTTCTGGATGCCCAATGTTGATTAGTCGCAGCGAGGGAGAGGCAGCTGTACGGTTCTTTCATGTATCCTTGATATTGTATGGTGGAAATTTTCGAATACCATTTGATGTCCTGCTTCTCGCACAGAAGTTTAATCATTGCCGAGGGGCGGCAGCACATATCTATCGCAACAAACTGGAATACGCATCCGGGTGCCTCTCCTCGTATTGATGGTATTTAATAAACAGTTGAAAACCAGCTCTGATAGCCAAGAAGCTATGATATCTAACGCGGAACCTTTCGCCTTGGGTTAGCCGCCCAGTTTTGTGATGTGTGTGCAATGTGGACGATGACAAAAACAACAATTATAGCCTGGTTTCAGGTTTTAATAACGAGTGAGGTATAGACAATACATGATGAGTCATTTAGTTGAAAAATTCATTCTGCTACAAATATGAAATAGAATGACTGTTGATTTTTTCTTGGTGAAAGTCAGATATTCCGCGCAAACATCGGTACTGCTGGGATCGAATTTGCGGTAACCCCCTTCCTAACCCATGTAAGCCACTGTATGGAAATTCCTGATATAGTAACAATGTTCTCTCCAAGGTTGAAAAAAATCCAGTAGTTTGTGGAGTTTAATAATACTAACTATTATTATTACCCTATTAGCGCTTTTGTAACTTTTTTAAAAAACGAACATACGGCATTTCGGGAAAAGCTCAAAAAACCAAAAAGCTCCGAAAGACGAAAATACAATCGATGAACTAGGGACCAACTTGCTCCCTTCCTCGTTAAACGCCGCTATTTGAATAGCCTCATCATCAAAGCTTCAATCATCAGAACCCATCAGAATTACACTTCTACTGATTTCCAGCGAATCTATCAATTCTAACCGTGATACCATCCGTTTCATAAAGTAGATCTAAAGGTTACCAAATGCAGCAAAACATGTCCGCATTATAGGAGTAACTGTACATGGTCCAGCACCTAGAATTGCTGTCAGGGACTGTTGTCCAGTGTTTTTGCTAAAAAAACAAACTTGTGAATCGACATCCCTAGTTTGAAATATTGCACTCTAGCGAAACTGCAATCCTACTTTTATCTAATGGCTTTCACCTCATTACAAAAATCGTGAAGTTTCCTCAGTTGGATGGGCAGACCCGAGTGCCGTTACTTTCCAGTTCGACAACCTACATGCTTACCAGGTCTCCCGATGCCCTATGAAGAGGAAATCAGCTGGAAATCGTAAGAAACAGGGGAGCTAGCCCACAAGATTGAAAAACTTTAGTCTTCTTGAAAATGATCGGTCGAATCAAGGATAAACGTGATAGGTGACGAAGTCCAAGAAGCACAGCCAACAACGAGCTTGCTTTGTTAAGATCTGGCGCAACTTTGACAAGCTATCAGTTGGGAAGATTGATGCAACCAAGAGTTTCAGGAAAATACATCTTGTCAACGTTCAGTAAAACTTTCTGAGGTAGTGCGACAGAATAAGAACGATATTGCATTTCGATCCCTTGATAAACACGAGTTTCATGAGCATAACAGTAAAACAATCCTTTCGTATTCAACTTGATCGCGCAACCCAAATGCAATCAAACATTTTTGAGACCATCTCGCGGGTTGAGATTGTGGCAGCCGATAAGCAAGCCTTTGTGGGAAGTAAAAAGTGTCCTAAAAAGAGAAGAAACTCATACATCACCAGATGGATTGAGACGGCTGACTGGTAGTCTTATTATGTGTTAGTAGTAGGAGATTGAATAGTTTCATGAAATAATTCACCAAATGATATCATCGCTCAACTGACCATTAAGAAACTATTGAATCACTGTACAGTTGTTTCATCATTGTTAGGAATCATCAGCAGTGCATATCCACCGCGCCCGAACTGGGACGCGAACCCAGGACGAACGATTTTTGAGTCGAACGCCTTAGGCATTACGCTACCGGGCACGATCTCAACGGTTTGTTGAACTTCACCACATGATGTTGCACCGATCCGTCACTGATTTGCACGGCCACGGACCGCTGGGGCAAAGCAATCAACCACTACTGATAGATGACTTCTCTGCAAGTAACCTAAGTACGACGAAGGCTTTGGATATGACCTACAGAGCTTGGCTACTTGGTATGTGTTAGTAGATAGTCTTATCCTTAGTCGACCAACAAATGATCCATCGTATAATGATAATTGACCACTTAAAGGTATTCACGCCGCTCCGTTCACAATAAAACATTTCGACCTTAGCAAATAATTTACTTAATGTTAAAAAATACATTATTTCGGAGGTACGGTGTTCTTACTGGGCGAAGTCTTTAATCAACCGGGCGATACGGCTCGAGGCCATAGTTGGTAGCATTCTTGTGTCCAAAATTCCTTCGCTTCCGCATAATTCTTCCATTTTATTACTACTGATGTTTCTTCCACAAAAGTTCGATGCTGTGGATTAGCAACAAAAATCTCGGTTGCATCAATCAAAGCTGCTGATTGCGGCGATGACGCGATTTCATTAAAACTTAGTCTACTTAAAAAATTCTCGAATGGTGCACAGGAAGAGAAGAGTCAATCATCGATATTCTGTCAGAATGAGACTGCATCTGGATGTGGTGTGACTGCCTGCGTGCCTCCATGACCCAACAAACTATACAGGATGACTTATCTCAAACCGAAGATCCAATCATGTCTGAAAGTTCAATGGGTAGAGGCCTGACGAGGTAATCAATCTCCAGGTCCTCCCAGTCGGGGGTTGAGTTGAAGTAGCAGCTCAGTCGGAAAAACGAGTGGAAGAATAATTGATCCAAGTAGATGGGCGCCCACTCAGCTGTGCCCCGCTGCCTTGCGGTCAGATTCGTGTCAAAACCAAAGGCTTTGGTTGAGAATCCCAATCGTTCTTCCGCTTAGCGGCTGGACTTCCTAGCAATATCCGTCCACCATTCCCCATGAGTTACACGCCTACAAATAATTCCATATCACATCGGTCGTCACGCAGGATNATCAGGACCGCACTGCCCATTGCATCGAGCGCAGGTGGGGTGGGTAGTGATAAGTATGCTACTGCTCAGAGTTCTCTCTTTTATTCAACCTGTCTCTTCTGTCTCCAACCCAATCTGTTGGCCCCTTCTGCTTACCCATAGTATCTCCATCGATAACATGCCCGATACTCCCAACGGTTTATTCTCAAGTAGTGTAGTAGGTGGTGCTAGATCTGTTGGCTCACATTTTTCCAAGCCTGGTCAGCCTCTGAATCTCGGTTCCTTCTATATGCGCACCTTCTTGCAGGCTGGACAACAGACGTGTTTGGCTCTGACAGTAGACCCGCTTTCGATTGATGTCTTCTGCGTGAGTGAAACACGAATGCAGGATGCGAGTAGAGTAATTCAACTAACTGCGCCAAATGTCTCGTCAAGATATTTCCTTCAAACTTCAGGAGACGACAGCTAAAGCTATGGGTCAACGCGATGTAGGAATGGTCCTAATTGAGAAGGCTGAAGCAACCCTTCTAGAATGGATGCCAGTAAACAGTCGCTTGTGCGTCGTGAGAATGCAGGGATCAGTCGGCATCCGGAAGGATGGCAGTGTTAAGCGCAGTTTATTTGTCATCCCGGCATACTCCCCAACAGACTGCAACACTGACATGGAAAAAGACCCGTTTTATGATGACCTCGGCACTCTTGTTCAGCAGGGCAAAGGCTCTGACATTATGGTGGTAGCAGGTGATTCTAATGCACGAGTTGGAGAGCTGGGTCTGTTTAGGTCGACGCTGTGCCTTACCTGCTTAGGGAGCAGATAACGGAGAAATGTTTCTTCAATTTATTCCTGTCCAGCACGAATTTCCGATACAGTTCGCACAGTGACATGGTGCTCTAACTAGACGGATGGTCTGAATCAGATCGGTCATGTCGCCGTAACCTCCCGTTGGTGCGATGCTGTCCAGAACTGTAGATTGTACTGGACCGCAAACGTCAAATCGGACCATGCGTTGGTTTTAATGCGATTTTTGTTGCAGCTTCACGGCAATCAACGACCACAAACCCAGTCAGCCGTGAAGCTTTTGTCTGATTCGGCTGTTCGCAACTAGGAACTCCGACGTGCAGCAATGTAGACGAGCAGTGGGACCAAATCAAGCAGACGATACATTTGGCAGCAGATTTCGCCTGTGGTCCTAGATCTAGCATTCACCCAAATCACTGTCTCGGCTTATACGTGACACCGGCGAGCGTCGAACTTCGATTAGTGAAGTTGTGTGCGATAAGAATGGAGAGCTCGTCAAGAGTGGACAACAAATACTGGACCGTTGGGCTGAGCACTTCAAGGATCGGTTTAACTGGCCACATGTTAACATATTTAGGTCGACGGCTGTAGCTGCGAATCCTTGGGAAGTGTCTTTTGACACCCCAACGGAAGTGGAAGTAGATTCGAATATTCGGCTTCTGAAGAGAGGAAAAGTGGCCGGTTCCGACGACCTCCCTCCATTTTTTTCATATTGGGAGGGGAAGCTCTGGTGAAATCACTTGCCTCCTTGCTTCGTGATATTTGGAACAAAGAGACTACTCCGTTATCGTGGGGTGAGTCACTGATTGTACCCATCTTCAAGAAGTGTACACGGAGTGACTGTAGCAATCATCGTGGGGTTAGTTTAATTCAGATAGTTACTAATGTCTTAGCTTCGATAATGCTGCGCCCTTTGATACCGCTTCGCGAGAGCAACATCCGCGAACAGCAGGCCGAATTTCGTGCAGGTCGAGGTTCCATCGACCAGATATGCACTATTATTCAGTCACTGGAAACGCACCATAATCCGCTGCCCTAAAATTATGGCCCTTCTCGACCTGAAAGGTGCATTCGACTCAGTGGATCGGACAGCACTATTCAGTTCTCTCTTCCGGAAGGGTATGCTAACGAGGTTCGTAAACCTGTTGCGAGAATTGTACTCGCATACCTATGGTCGCATGAAAGTATACGGTGAACTGTCAAGTTCATCCGAAACGACTAGTGGCGTTCGACAAGTGTGTCCAATGTCCCCATTCTTGTTCAACTTCGTCATGGACGAGGTGATAGAAGATGATTTAAGAGGTCTTCATGATGCAGGAGTCGAACCGGAAAATCGAGGGATGCTATCTGACCTAGACTACACAGACGACGTCGTGAGCCTGTTCGAGTGTGCGGACCATGCACAACTCGCACTAGATAGACTGTCGAGATCGGTTGATCCGTTTGGCGTGCGCTTTGCACCTTCAAAGTACAAAGTGCTGTTATATGACTGGACAACAGCGCTGTCGAAAATGGCGCTGAGCGGAGAGGAACTCACGATTGGGGACCGTGGTAGCTGCGTGTCCAACGATGGTAGCTCCGGAGTGGAGGTAAATACACGTATATCGAAGGCTCGAGAGGCTTACGCTGGACTGAAACATTTGTGGCTTCGGCCTGATATTTCACTGAAGTTGGAAAGTCCTGTACTGTGCCGCGATACGCTCAGTTCTGTTGTACGGTTGCAAGACATGGAATGTGCATATCGGGAATTTTTCGTTTCTTGGAAGTTTTCAATCACCGATTTCAACGCAGTATCGCTAGGATTGAATGAAGTGTTCGAGTGAGTAATGTGGAGGTAAGGAATCTAATACTAGGTGCCGGCTCTTAGGATACCTTGTTTCAGCGTATGAAACTTAATAGACTACGCTGGTTGGGTAACGTGTTGCGTATGACGAACACTCGTCAACCATACCGTGCCCTATTTTGTGTTCCTCCCAAAGAATGAAAGAAGCAACGTGGAGGTCAAACAGATGACGTGGCAACGTGGGATGAGAAAATGTAGGTGTCTCACGTCTTCGTGGTTGGGGTCCGAAAGACTTGTCAACTAGTTGGCTGGAGACACTGAAGGATATGACAGTGAACCGTGAACAGCGGCGATCGTGTTGTTATTTTCTATCAAATGAGAATGATTGAAAGAGTGCGGTTGTACAGTTCAATTGTGTTCCATGTGTTGGCTGCAGCAGCATCTTATCTTGTGAAGGTCCTCTCCCTGTTCCCCTTGGATATTCACTCTTTTTTCGTAGAAACACGTTACCTTGGAGAAAAGACAGCGGTCAACGAGGCTTGCCTCGTTGTTTAGCGCTGAACGATGGTGATGGTGATGATGATGAGGATGCCGTGTAAATCTGCGTAATTTCTTTCCATTCGCACCTAGTAATTGCCCATTTCGTTTGGTACGGTTTTTCCAAATTATATATTTACCCGAAGATTGAAGTTCTTTGGTGCACTTATGCAATCTATGAGATGCACCTTTTGAAGAGATGGAGGCCGTCATTGCACAATTCAGTAACTTTTGAAGTCACTTGAGTGGAGGACATTTTGGGGCAAACTTGGGTTCAACCTCGGCGCGGGTAAAAACCGCCTAATGCTCCCTTGAAACCTAATTTAACTCAGTGCCGCGCAGGAATTTAGCAAAGCTCGTGGTTTGTTTTGTTTGTGGAACGGTGTTCAGCATTGACATTTCCGAAGTACCCATTACGTCGCTATTTGTACGATCATACGTCAATGTATTGTAACTATCTTAATGAGCATTTGCTGTTTGATGTTACGACCCATTGTAGAGAATGGAAGATGGACTCCGTTGAAACACTTCCTCCCAAGGAATGAAAGAAGCAACGTGAAGGTCAACAGATGGCGCGGCAACGTGGGATGAGAAAATGTGCAGCGAACTTAGATAAAGTATGTGGCTCACGTCTTCGTGGTTGGGGTCCGAAAGACCTGTCAACTAGTTGGCTGGAGACACTGAATGATATGACAGCAAACCGTGAACAGTGGTGATGAGGTTGTTACTTTCCGTCGAATCAGAATGATTTAAAAAGTACCTTTGTACAGTTAAACTATGTTCCATTTGTTGGCTACTGGACCATTCTTGTCTTTTCCCGCCCGTGTAGGTCCACTTCCTGTTCCCCTTGGATATTTGTTTTTTGTAGAAAAATCAACCCCGGGGAAAAGGCAGCGGTTATTGAGGTTCGCCTTACTGTTTAACAGTGAATGATGATGATGAATCGTCGTTATCGATGACAATAGTAAACTAGTAATAAGCGATAGAGGAAACTTGGTATACGGTTCAAGTGCTTTGAGGATACATTTTACAATTCAATGGTGAGTGGTGGATTCTGCGACAAGATGAAAAATTCAGTCATCGGCTAACCAAAGCACGATGGAAAACTATAGTCAGAGAACAAAACATCCCTCAAGCGCAAAGCGGACCTCAGATTCGCGATGTTTTTCGGAGTAGCAAAACAGCAGGTTTTTTCAGCTGACCTCAGTGGATAGAAAGTATGCGATTATCGGAATTCAAACAACGATCTACTGGTTTAACTCCGACAACGTCACCCATTCGTATTTTTCCAGATATAATGGAAATGGAGGAAAGAAAAACTAATTTAGGTGGACTGAATTTAGTCAGTCTTGGTCAGTTCTTCAACAACCTGGCAACACATTTGACCGAGCATAAATTTAATAATATAACGGACAGAAGAGATATATGTAACCCATAGATACATTTGTCGGGTTTCATGTTCCAGTACTTTAACGGCTTTTTAAACTGCACTGTTTCACTTTGTGCGAACATAGAAAGTGGCTACGAATTGTGTCTACCCCGCGCAAAGTAGACTATATACGGGACATTTCATAACCTCACATAAGCTATTGCAACAACCTGCATGGGTGTCTTGTTGTTGTAGGTTTAGGAAGTATTTCTTTTCCAATGTTTGGTTCGTCCAAAACTTGAAAATGGCGATTTCTGCAGCAGAAGAAATGAAAATGGAATCAAATGAGGAGGAAATTGTTTTTTTCGAAGGTTTACCACCCTCCGACCGAACCAGTTTCTGTGTCAGGACAGTACTGAGTTCACAGTGAATCGAAAAGTGCCACATTCAATGTAAAGGTTATAATAATGTAACACAACAATGCCAATTAGAAATATAGTTTGTTGGCGCTTCGGTTACCTCGGGTGGAACTTCAGAAAGCAGCTTTTCCAATGAGAAAATGAAACCGAAAAGATATTAAATTACGTCCTCCCACGTGATGGCGAGTTATTCTGATGGGTTAACTTTCACAATAACTTCTGTTAAGGTTATCATTATTATGTTTCAACAAAGGTCAAAATGGTAGCCAGTGATGGTATCAATGTGTGGACGGACTTCAATATGTTTACTTGCATCATCGGTATCATACATTTGCAATAAAATTACCGAAAATTTTGAAAAGTAATGTGTATACTATGCTCAGTCACATGATGCCTCTTCAAACAGACAAGAAAACCTTACAAAAATTGGTGACAAACTGGAATTGAACGAAAAACAGTCCAATGGGAACCTAGTAGAAGTCCAAGAAAGGTGGACAATGTGCACCAGCTTTCCGATTTGTCTACCATACACAAGTGACCGTTGTCCTTCTTCAGAAGAAGCTTTAATTCTCAATTCACTTTCCGACTGTTTACTTCTCTGATAAATAGTTTTTTTCATTTATGTCTCTAGTCCATAAAAACTGGAGTGAAAAGAATAAAAATATCTGGGCTTGAGTCAGTGCAACCATAGAAACCGCTGGTAGCGTGAAGTTGCATTCGACTTATAAAGTGGCCTGAACAGACTTTGTCCCGTTTGTTTAAGGACTACTGTGAATTTCAATTCTCGTTTATCAGCCACTTATAAGTAAAATAATGCCCACTTACTGTTCCTTATCTTCTTTCACATACTCAAAGTTGCCCCTACACACAACGAGCAATGAGAATATTCAAAATCTGCCTCTGCTATTCGCACATTTACCAAGTGTCATTAAGCGCACCACTAAAAAAAATCTGGAAATCATCTGGAGCCGACGACAGTGAAAACGATTTTTGATTGAGCAGGCCGTTTGTCTTGCTATGCCGATGGTGATAAATAAGCGAATGGAAAAGCTTCCGTTTGGAACATCGAGAGTGCAGACAGTAAAGAAACAAAAAAGGCTTTCCTAGACGAACGCAACTGATGGGACCATTCAGTGAGACAAATTTCTAGTAGAGGCAGATGTAACTTTGCGCCGGTTGGATTCATCTTGAAGTAATTATGGCCCAATATCACTGGAAGCGCAAAATAAACACTGCGGTCTTACAAAAAAGAGATGACGTCTTTTGGGCGCCGGAGGTGAGTATCACCAATAGGAATTTAGCGCCATCTCACAATGATTTCCACGAACTTTCAGCGACGGGTGACACTAAGTAGCGTCAACGGGGTTTTGAATTTTTATTTATTCCCCATGCCATAAATTTATGTTGGTAATCGTAAGCAAGCACGCCATATAAGTCCCACAAATCGGGATGAAAAATTGCTACTGTGTTGTTCAACTTAGTACAGTTTAAATCGGGCTCATCTCCAAGGTAGACCGCAGTTAATTTCAGAACAAGAACGCAGCGAATGTGTAAAACTTTCATGATATTCTGCGTTGAAATGAGCAATGAAAAGGGCAGATAAATTTCCACAGACACCGCAAAAATGCCTAAAACATGACTATTCTTTCATGAGTTTGTTATGAGGATTCATCCAACCCACTTTGAGTTCTCCTGACTGACACCTTATGTCCACTCTGTAAATTGCATAGAAAGTTAATGGTTGAGGCAGATCAGTGGGTCACACTTGGAAATGCACTTCTAATGTTCAATCGTCAGACTGGCCCATACTCTGTTGATTGGTTTGTCTTGAAAGTCATTGCATACCACGCCAGGATTCGACTCCTCAAACTTTCCTGTCATACTTATGCTACAAATTGATATATTCGCAGAACACATTAAAAGTACCCACTTAAAAGCACGGTTTAATATATCCATGTAACAAGGTCCCGAAGAGCAAGCTATTTTAACTCAGATGGTTAGTTCAATAATAATGCTTGTACTAACAACCAGCGACTTCCCCAGAGATTGCTTATTGTGAATAAGCTCATATGGTTAATATGGTTAATAGAAAATTAGATTAAAATTGTCACGGTTTTGGCCCTTTTCGGTTATCGATTCTGACTATGTGAGCCCGGACGAAAATTCCATTGTGCCGTTGTAAATGCCGAATCGATTCGAGTCATAGCCCTTAACTGGGGATTTTCGCCATCAGCAATCAGAACTTCAAGTTTCCCATCTTGGGTGGTCCTATACAGTTGAACATCATTGGAAGAGGTGTCAAGTTTAGACGAAATTTGCCGTCAAAAACTCTTCATTTTTCACTTTAGGGAGAAGACTTGTTTGTAACTAGGACACCCATGCTTCAACCTAGCGAGACCAGGCAAAACTAGGACAGAAAACAAAAAACAGGCATGTACTAGTTTCACTGTTTGTTGCAGTACATTTTTAATATAATCGGTAATTGGGAAATATATACGTGAAGGAAGTAGAAGAATGATCATCCTACCGAATCGATAAATCTATGCTTTGTGATTTTAGTATTTGTATTAGCCCGAGAGGTGTTTGTAAGCAACATACCCACATTTCACTCAAACGCCACTCTGAGGCATTGTTCTGAATTTTTATTCCAAAATCCCGGGGGAAAGTAACGAGTGAGCAACACGATAATGACGAGTGCAACAGGTAGATACGCCATTTTGTAGATCAGTACTCGCAGTTTACAGAACTGTCTGAGTTCCATCTAGTCGGAAATAAAAAACTTAACAGTTTACCGACACCGTGGTGAATAGATGTCCATCTTGGGTTGATATCAATGGTAGTAGTCAAGAAATTAAAAAAAAACAACTTAGGATAGGGACTTCAAATAGAGTGTACTGAGATCTGCAGGGAAAATTAAGCCACAGCGATTGGAAATGCATACCGTGCACGCACTGAAAAGGTCACCTTTTCCGAAGATGAAACGTTTGTGACTTAAACACCAAGCTCAGTGACCAAAACCTCACACAAAAGCGTAGGATGCATTTAAATAACTCCCAGTTTAGACCAACGTAAAATAATATTGTAGGAATTATGCCTAGGACAATTTCTGAGCCTCTCAACACGATATAAAGGTCTTTGATAAACGGTTTCGTTAATTTTTTTCACCACGCGAGGAATCAAAAATATCTTGAAAAAGGATAGCATGAGCACATTCAGTCGTGAGGGGATAGGAATCTGGAGGATCAATGTTACCGTTTGAATATTAAAATACAATGTCCAAGAGTACACCAAGACTGTTTACAAGGCGTTTGAAAAGTGTGTCCCCAAAACTGGGAACTTACCATAGGATAGTCAGACCGTGACGTGACGGTCATATTCACTACAGGGCTGGATGCGGTTCGTTCTAACAGGGGATTCACCCCTCGATAGACCACTGTCGATCCAGGAGAGGATTCCACTACTGCGTTTATGTCCGATCGATCGGCACTGACGAATTCCGATCTAACAAGAGCGGTGGGGTGTGTGGAGAGTTTGGAGTGAGAAACACAGGATCAAACTATCTTGTCCATATAAATGTCGTTTACATTAGCGGGGGAATTCGCCCCCATGACCTTCAGGAACGCCAGAATCACACAATCAAAACTTCGGATCCGTCATATTTTTCACGCAGTAGATTCATGTTCACCGTCATTGAGTCATAAATCGCTGATACTGCAATGTCATACAGCAGATGGCAACATTATGACCACTGAATAAATAAATTCATTTTATGATATACGTCAGATCGAAAACCTAGCTGATTTCACGAAGATTATAAACCGTAGGGTCTTATGATAAAATTGAAAATATCACTTAAAATAAAACACGCCACAAATTCGGATCAATTTTTTCTTTTTAGAAGGCCCTAGCTTGCATAAGCTGTCTGACTTTCACATCGTTGCTATTCGTTCGTCAGATATTTCCATCTTTGAACGAACGGAAGGAGGTCGAGTAGGTGATGAACCTGATTGACACGATCTGCATTGTAAAAACATGATTTTCCTGTCTTTAAAGTTGAGCAAATATCTACAATTAGGCAAAACTACACTCAGATCCATCAATGTGTTAACTGGCGGCAGTTAAGTAGTAACGATTAGAAAAGCTGCACCCATTACTCTCCCAAAAAACACCCAGGAAATACTAGTGCTTTCAACATCAGAAGAGTACAGCTACAACCTCAGTCCTATTCGAAGTTTCATAGGCAAGCGATTTGATTCTGTGGGGCCTAGGTACTGACGTAAACAAATAGAAGCTTCTTTGTGCGCAAAAATGGACAATGAAAAATTGAAAAGAGTTCAGCCCATTCGCATCCTCGGTGTTCCGCATATGGCCATACACTGCAGTCTAAAAGATACTCAGCTTTGGAAAAGCAAGTGATACAAACGAGTATAGAAACCAGCAAGTTGCGAATTTATTGCTAAAAACAATGGTCAGCAATCTATGCTGAAAAGCCACGGAACGGCAGACCGGCCAACACAAGTCGCGTGAAGGCCACTAATTAAACCAAGCGAAACCTCTGGATTTTTGACAGAACGCAGCGCAGCGTATCCAGGGTATGTAAAATGCATTACAAGTCGAATTAACCAGTGAACTTTCATCTCGAACAAGAACAACGTGGAAAGACTATTTGGAGTGAATACAAGCCCACATCAGAGTGTATTTCGATAAAAATAAATGGCTTGATAGAACAATAAGGGAGAATAAAAACGCATAAACCACACCGTTGGAAGTCAGCTCTAAGATCGGTCATCACTGACCTGCGATTTAGGCGTGAAGAAACAAGGTAAGGAATAAGATTGTTCCCACACGTAAAGATACAATAAGGGAGGAGCCTAAAGGTGGAACCAGCTGAAGTGAGAAAAGCCTTGGACAATGCCGTATCGAAGACAACGATTAGTGTTCGATAGTACACAGTCTGAAAATCTACCAAAGGAAACAAAATGTTTTTGAACAGTGAAGTCAACAAGTGTACGCTTGATAATTTTACTGCAACGTGCAAGCAGTCTCCGAGGATTTAATGACAAAATTAAAATCCTTCCATGTCAAGCCAGGAAAGAATACTGGGAAGCAGTAGAGCCAGAGGATGGAAATGCTTGGAGTAACAAATTGAAGAACACGTGTAATTCCGAGCTTTCCCAGACAAAAGGACAAGCTGGGGAACCTGGACAAGGTAACGTTTAGGTAATGAAATATCGCCTGTTCTATTTGGAAACTATAGTTTTTTCGCTACTTACCAGCTCCCGGTCGTCATTTATTACCCCACATTCACTGTAGAATGAGTTCACATTTTTGGTCAACTCAAACGAGTAAGTCGTGTAGGACTTGTGTAATCCGGCTATGTGGTTTGGAAGAATAGCTGAAGTCTAGTGAATAGGTTTGGTTTTAGTGCATAAATAGGCATTTATTCAGAGTCAAATCATGGCGGCTAAAACCAGCCCAAAGCCACTAGCCGATGACCAAAGGCCGGAAAATGCCAAAATCACCTATAAATCCTGAATATATTAAAGAATAATCAAGTATCTTTAGCAAATAAATCTATGTAGATAGAGCGTGCTTTCAAAGTTTATACTATTTAGTTTGACCTCGGGCAGTCGAAAAGCGGCGCAAACTTTGAAAAGCCGAAAGTGCGTACTGTTAACGTTGCCGTGTGATATGGACGTTTTGAATCAGATCAGGGATTTGTGATTGGCAATCTGACTCACGAACAAAAACTCTCCTGTCATTCACATGAACAGGTACAACACGGATTGTGAAATTCATTTTTAGACTGATTATTCTGCTTGTCTTTTAAAGTTGATTTAATAATTATTTAGCGCAGATAATGATCGCTGAAATCATAGCTTGACCAATTACGAACTCCAGAGGGGAAACTACTCATGAATCACTTAATGCCGGTGCTTAGCAGATCTTTCGAACTCGGCCACATAGTGAGTTGATTATACAGTTGGATTACAATCACTCATCCCAAGTTCTAATCTAATTTGTTCGGTCGGTTTTTCAGCCAGGTTAACATTGCAATGAGGTGAGTGTTTCTGCATTGCTCAAATATTGATTACTAATATTGGTAAATATTCTTGTCACCACTTACAAACCAAGGTGAACGGTTTGGTTCGCAAAGCAAAGTTGAATCAAACGCCTACACAAGTTATGGACAGGTATCATCTTGGGTAACTTTGAACATGGTCAGCCACAGATGAACATCTGCATTGGATATGCAATAGAGAGAAAATTTCTGATGTTTGCCGATCACCCAAGAGAGCAGCGATCCTCGCAAAGAAAGCGGGGAGGCACAATCTCACTGCTTCAGCATCACTAACACTCAAACTGCTTCAGAGGTTCCCACTAGTAGAGATCGCCATAAACGCTTATAAAGATGATATATGACAGTTCGTTTATTGCTGGACGCTTGAGTCAGTAGTATGTCCAGTATCTCCCTAAAGTTTGACTTGTGATATAACAAGTCAAACTGTAAAACCGGTGTTGTCGCACCACAAAACGCCCTAACAGACTTGAATACGTCAAATGTTCACTCTGCCCTCCATTCTGCTCTCTCCTTGATATAAACTTTTTCAGATTTCACAGATGGCAACACTTCACTAGCTTCAACTGGAAGAAATTTAATCCCTTGAAAGCTAAATCTTTTGTGACATAAGGTATTAGCTTCTCTTCCGTTTTATTCGTTACTACAAGTGGGTTGACGAAGCTGAACATGACAACGGAAGTTAAAATAAGCTCAATGTCGCCGCAAATGGGTCTACATGCCACTCTCTTTCCATTAATATATCTACGTGTCGAGATGTGTTCGTCTTATTCACTGATGAATCATACGAGACCTTCGCAATTAATTTCCCCCCTCTCTAGAACTAATGAATGCGTACCACTATCATTTTTGGCTAAATATCTTGATATTGTACTGCCACACAACCTCTTATTATCCACGCACGATCAAAGGAAATCCTGCAACGTCAAAAATGCGTCATATTTTCCTATTCGATTAAGACTGCTTACAGTATCCCCTCAAGACGGCAATTTCTAAATGAGTAACCACATACATTTTTGTCCACCGACAGGAGTGTTCCCCAACTAATTCAGCTAGACGGTTAAATAAATTTTTTATACACTAATCGGATTCAAAAAAGGCATCAGAAATCGGTATCAAACTCAAACATATTATCTTTGGCAAACGTCTTGAAGCATGTGGAAACTTCTCACGTAATATCATCATCTTTTGCAAAACCAACCTGCGAAAACCATACCTCCATAATACACACGCTAAGAGTTCAAATTTTTTTAACATGATTCTGCCATATCTCGGGTATCTGCTTGGTAAGCCAAATGAACATTTTATAAAACTACGAAGCTAAGTTGGGCAATAATGTCTAGTCAATTTTGGTCTATTTTATGATCCCGCCTTCACAGTCATGGTGTGAATATTGAAGAATCCTCTTTTCGCGACCGATGCTGGTTTGATATGAACTGACCTCACTGAACCGGTACATTTTCAATTCAGTTTCAGTTCTCAAAATCATTTAATCCTAACCCCCGTGCCCTAATTTAGGTGGCTACCTCTTAGCAGAGTCAGATGAGGAAGGAAACGAAAGAATATACTAGGAGCCAACGTGAGGGGCATAATACTGATGGAACAGTTCGAATGGACCAAAGCTACGGTCTGCAGCACTCATCACAGGCTTTCGACATTTTGCCACTTTATGGTTAAAACGCAACGCCTCATTTTGTAACTCTTCGCAAGTTGGAATTTAGCCACAAGGTTCAGTAGTTAGTAAGAAACAATACAGTTGTTCTCACTGTGAACTGGCGCGGCCAAAAATTGGTTTTACCGAAAGGTGGCTTATGAATCAGCAGCTTCATCTGAAAAAAATGTCGCTTTAGCTCAAATCTAGAATCCGGAAAACCCTTTTCTTTCCCACCTGATAATTGTTTCTCCTCTCGTGATGATCCGTTCGAACATTCGCGACAGCGCTTCACGGAGCATTCGGTCAACTGTGAAGCACGAGCTAAGTCAACTTAGTTCTACCATGGTTATCCTTGTGTTCAAGTTTAAATTGTTATATCATGGCACCAGCTACTTAAAGGATAATTGGACGAGAAATAGTGGAAGATCAGCTACAAAGTAAAAAGTTGAAGAACAATTTAGAAAAACGATGTTTTCGAATGCAAGAATGTCATTGACTGCGATATTGAGTCCTATCCCATTTGGTCTTCCAGTATCACTCCGGGGGATATCGTGGATCACAGCAATCAGTTTAACTGGACCTACACGAGCCAGTCTATTGGTTGGACTTCCCATAGTTTTCTGTCATTTGATCGACTGTCCACCCCGACCCATGTTCTAACCATTACTTGATTCGAAGAACAGTCCACTTTGAAGTAGGCATTTGTGGGGATATGCAACACATTAACCAACCATCTTAACGAATGTAAATTTACTGATTCTTCTGAGGACTGGGCCCTGGGCCCCAGTATCGTACAGTTAACCTCTGAGTTACTGATAAAATTATCCTACCGCATTCTACCAATCGCAGAAATACAACCGTGGTTAGAGACAGGCAATCTTCTCACACGTGCTGCCCACAACGTCAAGTTTCTGAAGAAGATCGACTTTACTAGTGCTGCGTACAATCCACCCTTGATCCATAAAAGGGTGTTGGACGGACTCAGATAATGCTTTGACCGAGCTTACTTTGCGTACGCATAGTATGCGAAAACCGTATGATGTGCGCACCACCTTATAGCCGATAATCGCCAACATGAATTGTGGTCGGAGCTCATAATAAGTGGCTTAGTTTCAGCACAAAACAGTTTCACAATAATGACAAATTTTGTTGACTGCAGTCGTCTTAACAATAAGAACGTATTACAAAACATGGTCCTATCGCTTTGGGTTGGGTTTCATTTTCAGACAGTCAAAACTGTAAAACATTAACGGACGAGTTGCTAGTAAGTTTCACTGGTCTATCGCCAAATGTTGCACATATCTTATGAGCAGATGGGGGTAACCATCCCCTTGGGTTTTACGAATTTTCTACTTACCCCTACTACTTGGAACAAGAAACGCATTCAAGTCACGTGACTTAGCGAACCATCAACCGATCTGCAAATGGTTACCATGGCACAGCCATTTGGGATTCTACTACCACCCACACTGAATTAGAAACGCTAAATACAGCCAAATCACGTCGGTCTATCGATTAATGGTCGGGAACGAGGATGTACGAAATTCCGATAGGATTGGAAGGTCACGTGATTCTCCCTGATAGCCCGAATTTATGATTATCACTGCATTTGACAGCAACAATTTTGAGATGATGACAAAAGAAAAAGTGAAGTAATGAGACTTGATTTTAGAGCATAACGATAAAAAGTGACTTCCCAAGTTGAAATAAAGAACGTATTTTCCGCCGAGCGCGATGCATATTCAGGGGAATAGAACGCCTAACGTTTGTCTATTTTTATTGCTGTGATCAATACGGTTGGCTTCGGTTACTCACCTGATCTCCCAGTGGAGTACCGAAAAAGAGAGCCAATTAAGCAACATCAAAAATGTGTTCACTCTCCCTTAACGAATTGTCTGAATAAATTAAAACAAGACAACAAAATCGATTCCCTCGTTTCGTAGCTGATTGTTAAGTGGTGGATTCCGAAGACCATTTCACTAGGGGATTCGATTTGTTCCTTTTTATTGGATTAGGTGATTTTAATAGAAACCGAGGATTTTAAATACTGGCCGAAATACAGAGGAATACTTTATGTCATTTTTGTGCATACATCAGTGCAATAAACAAATCACGGACACTGAAAACTGGTTAACTGTTAAAACTAAGAAATCGGTCTGGCCGAATATTTAGAATCCATACTACAGTAAAAAAGATACGCATAAACTGAAGCGAGAAGGAAATAGGCCAGCTCACCTTTCCAGTAGTTTTTTGCGCAGCTGTTGTACTACCTTATTTCGACCTTGGTCCTCCTCATTGGATTGCGTATTCGGCGCGGCAGCTTCAAACTCTGAACTTGCCTGTGGAGAAGGCTGGCATGATTGGGAGGCAGAGTTGCCAGTTGTATGGTAATATGAAGCTGCGTCCATTGCCAAAGCATTTGCTGCTGACGTGGCAGAGGATGGGTTTGTATTCAAACCGGCCAATCGGTTGGTATTCGTACTGATACCTGAGAAATAGCGCATTGCATTTGAACCACTAGCCAAACCGAGAGGTGCCGATCGTGTGCGACTGATCAAACCCAGAGAATAGTGTCTTCTCGACAAAAGTTGATTGGCTGATCTGCCGGTTTTTGTGGAACCGGTTGAAGTGGCCCGAGGAGACACTGTGGAAGAGGAACGACCACGGTTTTCTCCAATTTTGGGGCCTTGATTTTGTCTTGTACCCGTTACGTCGGCGTTTCTTCCGACACTCGTTTGTTTAAACCCTAAGACGGATGACTGCATGAGATTGGGCAGACTGGACCGATATTCGCTGGGTATGGAATGGAAGAATTCGCTAGTTTGAAGGGCGTCATGCTCAATCGTGTCTGATTCAGTCTGATCACTGTTGTTGTGACTTTGTAAAATTTGATCCAGTGTGCTTTTTGGAATCATGTTTGCTGCTGTTGCAGTTAGCAATTCAGCTATTATTTTACTGGAAATCAGCGATTCACTGAGGTCGGGACAAATGGTTGGTTTCTCCTCGAGTCCGGCCTCAGAAGTATCCATTGGTGTGACTGCTTCATCTGTTGGATTTTCTGTTGAGCTGTTTACAAAACGACTGTTGTTTTTCCCATTCACGTTTCGACGTTGTAAAGCTGACGCCAGATGTTGGTAGAACTCTTCGCTGAATGGCATGTAAGAATTTATAGTGTTAGATGTCGCCATAGCAGCTGCTACGGCAGTGGCGGAATTAGATCCGATATGACGGCGCTCCGCTCGACCACGGTGCCTGTGGCCACTGAATCCGCGAATTTTCAGACTTGGTTCAGACATTGTTTTGCGTAAATGATCACCGCTGACCCGGTGATTGATGGACTGGGAATGCAGCTTCCCTGAATATTGTACTGATGTTTCAACAGACCGTGAATGTAAGCTGTCAAAGCCTAGAAGTCCAGTGTTAGATACGCCAGTAAGATCCTCGGCATTTCGAATTGCCGACCTGAGCACAGCTTCTGCCTGTTCAGAACTCTGACTCTGTATTTGCAAGTCAACCAGTTTTGGTTGAAGACCTCGGTCCAGGGAACCACCAGATATGAGGGACTTTTGTCCAGCACCTTGACTAGCATTGCCAGTAAGTGAGCGATGTTGTGTATTTCGGTTGCTGGTCTCGCCAACTTCCGTTTTGAGCTTATGTGTAGAAGCTGCCTCAATTTCACGGTTTCGACGTTTGTTCAGCACACAGTTCTTTAGTCGCTCGCGAACTTCCATCGGAGTGAGTTGTCTTCCGGTTACTTCTTGCTGTTGCTTCCCACAGTCCGTTTCGGTTTGGTTCGAATCGGCTGACGGTCCGGTAGACGAGACTGACTCCGTCGACCCTGTGGACTGATGCAGTGACGTGTATTTTGCTGCATTCATCCTCCCTAATTCCACGTCAGATCCACGCATATCGGCGTCCGAACCTTCTGGGAAACTGCCATAATGCAGCTGCCGATTTTGAGTCCGGAAGTTCATTTTACGATTTTTCGTTGTAGCTGACTCGAACGAATGGAACATGCTGAATCCAGCACTCTCGCCTGATGACGTTGTCAACTTTTTATTCGCATTAATGTTCATCGCATTTTCGCCGCTGTCCATGATAGAAGACGAAGACAGTGTTGTGGCTGCAACAGCGCTGACTGGAGCTACATCCATTGGACTAACACAATTCACTTTTAGCTGTTGACTGGTGGATGAATTGCTCGAGGTTAGGCTTAGTATGGTTGAATATTTTGGTGTGTCGCGCATCGGACATCAGTTTGTGTAAGTCTCGAAAAGAGAAGCATGTTGGAACATGTTGCAACAGTTAGTCTGAACAACCATAAAATTATTCGGCAGTATCAAGAATATCGAGCCTTTGAATTCCAGATCTAGGATAATATTAGTGGGAATATTTATCCATAGAAGCAGCACTGTTGATAATGTTGGACCATAATGTGAGATTCGTAGCAGAGCTATGCTGCGCGCTAATGAAATTCGAAATTTAGCTTCCTGTTTTTCGATAAAGATCGAGCGAGAGAGAGCAAACGATTCATCTCGTAACCGTCCTACGTGAATGGGCTAAACTGCACTTTTTCGCAGTCACTTAACCCCTAACCAACTGAGCCAGCGATACCTGACGCAACGAATGCGCGTCCGTGGGCATGCGTGCGTGCACGCGTCGGCTAACGCTTACGTATGTGAGAGGGTGCCTACGAGCGAACGTGCGTCTGTGAGCCCAAATGATAGTGGCCAGACAGGCATAGCTTATCACTATACCACATCGAGAGCATCTCGTTAACCATGCCAGTGCAGCACATGTGCGGATGAAGTTGCCCGTCAGCCATCCGACCGGCCAACAAGTTAAGGCGAGTAATTGTGTCCGGACTAGACGACAGGGACGCACTCTTATATCCGGTCGGGATTGGCTAACTGGGCTGTTTTACAGCAACCGATGTCCGGTGCGTATTGTGCGCGTGTTTGGTTGCACGTAGTTCACGTGACCTTCGCGCAGTCCCGGGTCCAAAAATAGCAAGAGTCGATGAATTAGCAACCGCATGCAAAAGCGGACGTGCGAAACGGCACACGAGCAGGCGAGGGAAGGTTTGGGAAGGCGCTGAACGCGGCGGCCTTCAATTCACATCCTAACAACTAGAATTTCGATGGGTTTCACAAAGTTTACCACGGCCGACGCGAAACTGAAAATTACTTTCAGTCAGTTTCTCACTAATGGCACGCTTATTTCGCTTGCGATAAGCTTTATGGCAATTTTTTTAAAGGATGCCTGCAAGTACGGCGAGTGGAGAAAAACAAACCTCGAACCGTTGGTCAGCGTTCGTGTAAATTAAAAATATATTGCTGTGGTTCTAAATTAACTTCTGAAGCTCGCATTGCGGGATAATCCAGTCTACCAAGTGACCCAAGTTTTCACGCTTAATGAAACCGGGCCACTCCATGCAGTTTCTGTCACGACCTTATCGATTGCGTACGTTGCAGTTCTCGACATATAGACAAAGGAAATGCACGTACCACGTACCGTTGGGTGAGACTGCAAGACATTCATGCAGATTTTGTTTATAAGGCGATTTATCATTCAATTTTGCCGTTCTTGTGGACATTGAGCCCTATCCAGGTGCTTGTGGCAGCATGGCTTCGTGCGCAAGCATGTTCCCAAAAGCATCAAACCTAGCTTCTATCAACTGGATTCCTGAAGAGAACCGATGGCTATGTATAAAATCACACAAGCGTATGGTTTAAGAACAGTCTTCGGTAGCTGATTTCTGATTGAAAACGACTGGTTCTCAGTGTACCGACCAACTTCCTTGATCGGCCGCTCTTTTATTGTGTAACATGAATCATGTTATGTTAATGGGATTCTTTCTTTATGTGCCAGTAATTATGGGTTTTTACTGTCTAACTTACACCGAGTCAAATTGCCAGGGAACCAGCACAGACCCATAGAATCGTTTTCACGATTTGGTCTATTCAACTCGCCGAACATACCAGTCTTCTGGACACGTCAACGCATGTGGAAAGTTGCCATTATATCGATCCGAGTGCAGAGGTGTATGCTACCTGACGCATTATGCGGATGCTGATAGCAAAACAACTGACTTGCTGGTTAGCCCAGAATAATTTAGGTTCATGCACATTAAACATCCCATCATGATCAATCACCAGCACCGTCGGAGGTGTGATGGGTTTTTGCCTCACAAGCATCTTCCACATGAAGTAGCACTGGACTTTGTTGGTGACCTTGAAACCTGTCGGTTGTGCCTCAGCATAATCAGTTGTATTCTGTCTAGATGATGTGTTCTAGCAAATGTAAGGGAACTGCATGCGGTGAGGCGAAGCGCAAGTCACGTGTGACAATCCGGTACAGCTCTGCTGCAGCTTGTGTCGACAACCTGTCGATGAGACCAGTGGAGACAAGCGATCGGGCAATTCAAAAGCCTCAAATGCCATTGGACGGGATGTGTTTCACCAATTAGGATTTCCCTTATGTTGCACATGAAGACATGATTCGCAAATAAAACCCGAAAGTATTTCCCAGTTGCCGTGGGCTTCTCATTGTTTTTATTTAGGTATCTCTGCCTGGAGTCTGCCCAGTGCTTACTGATAATTCGTATCCGTTCAGCACTGCTAGTGCCCAAACTAAGTATGACAATCTCGAGTACAAATACTATACCGAATTTCTCGGTCACTAACCCTTTTGGAAACGGTCATTTAACGCATGAACCAGAATACCATTCATCGGCTTCAACGCGTTTATAAAAACACTGTTTCGTGTACTGTATTGTAAACTTGATCTTCTGGCGAAAGGCTTCAAGTGGAACTATTTTTGACAGCTTTTTTCTTCATTTTGCGCAGAGAAATAGCAACGCGCCTGCTGACAATTCATGATTTATGGAGGACAACGGACGAGGTTGAGATGGCTTACAGACTAATGAAAGCGGACTGTATTTCGTCTACTTTAAAGTGTTTCTGATTTTCTGCATGTTTTTCTGTATTAAATTCCTTCTTCCGAATGGGTTTTGTACAGAAGCGAAAGTGAACATTGCATTGTATAACTTGTGAGGTTTGAATCCAAAAAGGGTTTGTGCTTGAGAGTGAACGAGTGGACTTGCGAATTCCATTTATTTTTATTTGTTGCCCGTCCGTGCGTTCCTCGATTGCTTTCCACGAGCCTTGCTTAGGAAACACCACGTTTACGGCCCTTCTCAGGTCCTCCGTCTTGAGTTCCTGGACGCCTTAGGGACTTCTGCTAACTCGAGTCCATAAGTGACAGTGTTAAGATTCTTTCTTATGGCGGGTGCGCCTTCTTCATCCGCCTCCCACCGATATTGTTTTTCCTATACTGGAGAAGTGGAATGGTTGCGGTAGTTGTAATGATCTGCGAGTTTGTAGTAGAAACCAGCATGGCGAATGGCCCGCAGACGGTAGTCCTAAGAATGTCAAAGGAACTGGAAGTCAGTTTAAAACGTATTTACAGCTCAACTGCGCTAACTGGTTGCAGGTTGTTCGATGTCTAAAGTTCATTCCTTTTTAAAATCATGTTGCGAAAGAAAGAAATACACACCCTAATTGAGCTTACGCATTTGCACGGGATTGTAATCCGGAGAGGAATACTGAATTTTGAGGCTGGCCATTAAAAAACTAATGGGTGTTCATTCTCTTAGCAGCCTATCAAGATATTTTAGTAACCTCTGACCATTGCGTAGTTTCTCAAGACCAATTATGCGACCTCGGGTTTAAAGTATAATCCAATCATTTGGACGACTTTTTTCACAACTGGACATATAATGTCTAAATTATCCGGCCCAAAACGTGACTTGGTAGGCTAGCGTAAGTATGGCATAAATTTAATCGAAAATGAGTGTTTTTATTCCCACTTAAACAAAACATAATAGGAGCAGCCCGAAGTTACCAAACGGTTATCAGGGCTACCACGAGATAATGGCAGATGTAATTCGTACATTTCACAATTACTTGCCAGTAATGTGTGAGGTTGATGATTTTTTTGCTTGACTGATTGTTCTTCGGTAAATTTTCTCGCTCGAGAAGCTCTAGGTTCGAGTTTAGCTCCCATTAATACCTATTAGTTGTGCATAGCCATCCTCAAAATTAGCGTTTGAACGCGGGGTCTTTCTCATGGAAGGCGTGCGTACTACCAAAAGTATTATCAATTCTACTAATCAGTTGCTAAAAAACCAAAAGCAAAGCAGGCTAAATGGAGACAGTTGCTCAGTCCTGCTGAAAACACCTGATTTGGTGGAGCTAACGGAAAGGTGTTCGGGACTCGTTCCTCAAGCCTCGGATACCGTGGGCTGCCCTTGAGGACGACGTTTAGACCAATTTGGTTTTGTAATCCGGGCAGCGGAGTAGTAACACGGAGGCTTCACATGAAAAAAACCGAGTTCAAACTGAGTGCGATGGCTATTATACACTAATGATGGGTTACAATGGGTGCAGAACTCAAGTTTGATGCCTCCCGAGTGAGAAAATTGACCGGATGACCTGAGGATTACGCGTTGAGAATGAAGTCCGAAAAACAAGCATTCAGGTACACATTATCAATCCTGTTATTGGTAGTTGGATGGTTGTGAGAAATGAGCTTTATTTCACTGGGTTCATGAATAACTGGTCATTTTTGTGGACCCAGATGAGTACGAAAGAGTTAGTCCTACAAGTACAATTAGTATAACAAACAATAAGGGTTTGCTAAAAGCGATTGCTATTAGGACAGCCAATACTTTCAATACTACTATGGTATTACTCTGACTGGTGGCTCCACTGAGTCGCTTGTTTTCTAATCCTATATACCAGGATTAAACCGGATTTGTAAATAAAGAGAGGATCTATTTCACTCTGTACCAAAGTGGTGCCTTGATTAGAAGGGCCATCCCCGCATGATCGAAAACCAATCGAGAAACTCCTCAGTCGTTTACTGACTCCTCCCCATCCATGTGCTTACCTTTTGGCAGTGTCCAAATCCAACAATCATGGCTACCTAGTTCGAATACTTAATCACGGAAGACGGAATTTAGTGATGGTGTATCACACCAGCACATACACAGTTGATGTCATTTTGATAAGCCACGCATCTCAGTATTAAACACTTAAGCGCTTAGTGGTACCATTTTACTGCTTTTGTTTTACGGTGTTTGCAATCACGCCAGCGTGCGCTCCGATACGGAAACGTGGCCAACGGTTGAGTTTGTAATGCTGAAAACTTATGATTAGGTGTGCAGCTTTGCGAAATGATCGTATTCGCTATTTATGCTTACCTATTTCCGTTTCTCAGCTTGTCCCACACCCCTTTCTTCGCTAATGTAGAGCCTGTAGAAGACGTTGGATGTACGACACCAAACCTATCTTCTATCTGATTCCAATTCCGCAGTTTACTAAACCCCTCAGTCGACAGAATAGAGAAGGCTTGAGCTAGCATTCAGATGGGAGAACTGTATTGTATACACCGTGTCGCCGAGGTAGTACCGATACAACAATACACGAGATTGGAAAACCACAACTGGAGGTGACGAGTGGTCGAAGTGATTCGCAAGCGAGGACTTTCGAAAAGTGCAGCACGACAGGGAACGGAAAGATCGGGTGCGACAAAGCGAACGTAACCAACCTAATGTCACCGAATAGATATCAAACTTCAAAATAGATCTTAGAGAAAATGACGTCAGAGAATAATCGATTTTCTTCGAAAGATCGATGTCTCTGCAAACCTGTAGATCTAGTGAATTTGACCGTGTAGTACTTGTGGCTAATTGATGAAGACGTGTCATTATCATGGATGTGATTATTGTTTCATACCACCATAACTTATGTTTCCATCAAATTATTTTCGAACAGATCCACTTCAGGGTGTACCTCTGTCAGGGCTCTTGTTGTGTACCATGCGCATACCACGGGTGACTTTTAGTTGAGCGTGTCCGATAAAGTATTTCATCGCGTCAGTTTAGAGAAGCTAGAAATGGCCGGGGAAGGCTCCAGTGAGTGGGAGTGGGGATTTTGATGCCGAAATCACCAGCAGAACCAAGTCATTCTCGACGCACCGTAGTGATGGCGTCCGATACATCTGCATGCTGGCCTGCGTGTAAAGACAACCAAGGGGAGCCACGACAACAGGCGATCGTGAAATCCAAACATTCAGTAAAGGTGACTGGACAGAACCTATTCCACCAATCGGAATATTTCCAACGCAGTACATAAATCTGTGAGTTGTAGATATAATGGAACTTGTTCTCCTTCTGTTGTGGTCTTCTTGTTGACTTAATTCTCCTAGCGTAAATTGGAGCCGGTTCAGTGCTTACCGGTAATTCGTATCCTTTTGTTGCCGTGACAGACCGAATTCTGTCTACTTGTTCCAAGTCCAAATACAATATGCACTTTTGGTTCAGCACTATATGGATACTGGACTTAGTAAACACTGCAGGGATTCACATCCTGAAGTTTATTAAAGTAGTTAAAATGACGCCAACTGTGACAAGCACAGTAACAATCAAGAAAGCTGTAAGTGAAGCAGATATGGAGTTGCTAGCTGCTCAGAAAAAGAGCTGTTCAAACTGACAGACAGTTTCTCGCAACAGACCTCCGTAGGATCCGGCGAATCTTTAGGCCAAAAGGATAGGATGCTACATTTTATAAACGAACATCATGGGGAAGCTGTTGAAAGAGGATGTGCCAAATTAGTAGATGTGTTCTTAGACCCCGATCTACAAATGTGAATCCCGATATCGCCTCTTGTCATGGTATACTTAGGTCTACTCATAGTATAACTGTGTAAATGGGATGGACAACATAGAGTTTGCTAGAATTTCATTCCTCAGCTGCATGTGTACAGGACAATGACTAAATTCTGATTTACCTCCTTTATCATTACAAGGGCTAGGGGCATGAACAATGTGTCATGTTACCACAACCGAAGGATGCTCAACAGCTTGCGCCGTACTTAAGGAATTATTTGGTGTCTGTCTTGTGATGGTGCGTTCTCTGCTAGGCGAGCTGTTTGGAGGATTTTGCGGTAAACGAATCGATCTGTTATCTCTTTCTCGATTTGCCGTAGTTACACATTTTAGTAAGATTGCCCCAAATAGATGGACTGAAAAGCTGACCTCGATTATCTGACGACACTGGAAAACTGAAAAGTTTTCTTTATTCACTCCGGAACAGCTGGGAAGACTAAACTGACCGAATATCCCAGGTTATTTGCAGAACTACATTTTGAAAACCGTACGAGTTCACATCGAAACCAGCTAGGATTGCTCGAAGACAGTCCCGATAAATGATGGATCAAAACCTGATGGAAAGTAGAGGGAGCCAGACAGTTCAGAATTCGGACTCAAATCCGTCCGGGCCAAACTGGGCTAAAAGCACAATGAAATTAAGTGCACTGAACCCCAGTAATGCCCAATGTGCCGAAGTATATAAATCCTAACGATCTTTCTGAACTTCTTACAATGGAAAGAAAGCCAAAAAACAGAAAGAAGAAGTTGTGCTTGGCATGCCTAAAGGGTAAGCGTAAAGTTAACAACCTCTACCGTAGTGTGCCGCTTTGCTCAACATGCAGGTTTCTGTTCGTCATTTTCTACTCAATTCAAATTAGGAGAATCATTTTCGAGCAACCCGCTCCCAGCGTACGGAAATATTCCTCTGAAATAAGTTGGTGAAGGAGAAAGTGAGGTTGCGGTGTACGCATTTCTGAATAATGAACCCGACACTACACGTACTCGTACTGAGCTGCTAGCCTACCACGGGTTAGGCCCAAGAGATAGTCTATGGGTCATCAGTTCGCTGAATGAGCACACAAGGGAGCACAAAATTAGTAACAGGCTTCAGGTTTTCGCGGTTGATAGTGTACAGTCATGGCTTATGGTTGATGTACTCCCAGTACCAACAACTAGAATTTCTGACCCTAATCATCATAAGGAATGGACGGAACTAACTGGTATACTGATTTAAGCTTCAGTGAGAGACATTTTGTTGTCTATCGGATGGGACGTGACTGACGCAAACCGGGAGCCGGACAAGGGGAGAAACAGTTGTAAACATCCATAGACCTTTTGCGCAATTCTGTGTTGCATTGACATTGTAGAAACAGAATAGCGCTCTAAGCCACGGGTCTTAGAAGTATCTGTTTTAAAATCCGATAGACGGTGCTGCTACTCTGGCGGCCTTAGTCGGTCATCTTGACCGAAGTTCAAGCACACCCTAGTTAATCGCGTGAGAAAGACCAAAAATGACCTCTGGCTAATCAAGAAGACTGTTTCACCCTTTTGTCAATAACGATCTACATATCTACTTAAGTTAAAGCTGATTTGCCGATCGCCAGTATAACGGACCCATTGACTCTCCACTCTGAGCAATGCCCCGTTCCTCCCCGAGCTTGTCACGAATCGGACCATTTTCTCCTCGATCCAAAATTAGTGCGAATAGTTGATTCCCCACCCTGCTTCCTGGCTTGCAGTCGGTCGAGTCTTTAGCTCGCTTGTCTTTCACTTCAATGCAAACGGGCTCGTCGGACATCCATGTGGTCCAGACAACGATGCATCGTCACAGTCATATGAGTTGTCGTACCGAAACAAAGCGGCCTTGCACTTTTGGCACCAGCTCATAGCCTTGCCTTACACTGTCGCTTCCTCCCATCCCTCCTCACCCCGGGAAAGGAAACTACTAGGGAATATTGGGCAACTATAAAGTCACAAGTATTCGCCCCAAACCCTTGAGGCATACCGATAACCTGGCAGTGAGCCATGCAGTTACGATAGAAATAGTACTAAGGTTTGCGTATCTCTACCACTCAGATGTTAGTGGACTTTCAACGCGTCCAAGTGATACCGACCCGACGACGCGCAGATGAGCTCCGGGAGTCCGATGGACTTTGCACAGTACTGGATTGCTTCGCCAAGTGCCAGACAGCAGCATTACTGAAACACGAAACTGCAACAAGGTCAGCGACCCAGCGGACTTGGACTGTCAGCGCGTCCCGGGATGGCTCCGACCGTGGACTATCAAAGCAAAACATCAAAAAGACCGTGGTAACTAGAACTCACGGTCGCTCGTACACATATTAACCAGACAGTTACATCACTGGTGGATTAATTTTGTATCATTGACGATTGCGAAAAGTCCAATTTTCTCGTTCGTGAGTAGCCATGATTCTCGTTGACCGGTTTTATTTGCAGACCACATCAGAGCTAAGTCGAGTCCTCATGTAATCTCATCATCACAGCGTTCCTAACACAAGGCCTCATAAAACTGGCTTGTTTGAATGAGTGACTCCCAAAAAGGAACTGAAAATGCTGAAATATGTTGTGCGACAAGCATATCAGTTGGCGAATCGCTTGGGCTTTTTCTCTATCTCTCTCCGTTTCGCTCTCATCCAAGTCTAAGCTAGGTGCACCTGGTTCTGTACAGTATATCTGACAGAAGTGTCTTCGGTTCACACTCACATCTTGCAGATCAGATGTTTCGACTGTTGATGAAATTAGTTATTCCGTTAAGATTCCGCAAGCTTGGATGGGATTATTGCCACGAGAGAAGGTGTTGTCTACCAAAAGGGGAAATCTCAGGGATCAAAGCAATCGTCTGGATATGAACAACTTAGCCGGGTTTTCCTTCATATGCGCATGGGTCGCACTACGGTACTTGAAAAAGGAACTTGATTCTAAAGACCTCCAGATCTTTCAAATTTCTGACATTGGTAGACGCACCAGCGACGAATCTGAAACAAACGAGGTTCGGGATGCATCGAAAACAATGCACCAGCTATGGTTTGTGTACAGTTACATGGTTACAGCCTTTTGGGTAGCCGAAAAATGGGCAAAATACACCCCAAACGAGAACTCTGCGTTGCTGAACTGGGGGCTTCGGGGTACTTTCAATCGATCTAACCAAGTTCACTGTAGAACCGTTCGCACAGGTATGGTAGTGTGCTGTGCAGGTGTTCTAGCATCATTCATTCAATTTTGCGAAACTGTTATACGTTACCGGAGGAAGCGCTTGCGGAATCTGTTCGCAACTAAAGCAATCCCTTAGCACTAAAATCGCGGATTACTCAGTCGGCGTATTTGCCAAAAACGCTGGGCCACTGGGTCCATGAAACTAGCAAATGCAACCTTTGACAAATTCAAAAGGGAGCCCAAAGGTTCCCGTGGGCACGATATCTCCAAGTGTATCCCTCAGGCTACGGATTCTAATTGTCTGGCCAGGAATGTGCCTTGTGTACGCAGGTACCACCGCTCTTGATCGCGCTGGAGATGTCGGGGTCAAACTTCGGCAACCAGCACTTTTATCGAGCCAAAAGCTCCATCTTTTCCACACTAAATAATCGTGCGCAACCTATCCAGAGTTACTTTTTACAGTGAACTTGGGATTAAAAGTCGGTTGCCACAACAGAGAGCCCCGGTTATATACTGAATTATTCCCTCTGGGTGAAGACCTGGAGGGTGTTTCATTTTCACTTATAATTAGCATCCTTTTTATTAGTCCATATGACTGAACAGAGATAAGACTATATAAACGGTTGCGATTTTTCGATCGGCCACGGAGCAGCTGGTGCATTGAATCTGTACTTGTTTTGCAGTTGTGAACCTTGGGTATGGTGTGAATAAGTTGGATTGCAGAATCGCCTTCCCACGTCGCTGCGCATTGTCGAAGTCGTAGGCCACCCAGGGACGAGACAAAACAGTCACCTTGTTGATAGCAGCCATGGTTAAAACGAACATTTTACGTTTCCTCCCAAGGTATGGTCTGTCCAAAACAGTGATATTCGGTTGATATAAAATACCGCGAAGTATGCATATTTCTCTACAAAATTGAGAATTGGCAGCATGAAAAGTATACTAGGCGAAATCAGTTAAATCCCCCTAGCTTGCAGTGGAAGCTGAAAAGTGAGCAGACACTCAGTGCTCGATTCGGCCAATGAAAAGACAAATAAGGGGGAAAGATGTATGAGTCACGTGAATACCAAATAACGACAATATGACAGGAAGAAACAAACTGAACAATTTGTATGTAATGTGGTCGAAAAACATCACTGAATGCACCAGTGCTATTGTCTAATAAACTTGTCTTCTGTGTGTCTCAGCGATTCAGGTGCGTCTAATGCAAGCTGGAACTTCCTGTCACATTTATTTGCACCATTCGAATTGTGTAAAACTTTAGGTTGTAGCTGTTACTCGTTTCACGTCTGTAAAACGAAAGTTTTTCTAAATTATGGCAACATGTTGCTTTAATGCTCGGCTCTCGGTGATTTCCTCACCTTCCGCGAATTCTGCTTGACGTGAAAATTCCCATGAATTCTCAGCCAATGGATATGCCAAATAGGATTACCGCGTGAACAGAAACGAGTTAGTTGAATCCGTAATAAAGTGACAACCTGTCCATTCGTTTTGCTGTTACCCACTTCCCCTGATCAGTGACCGTGTAAATTTCCATAAGGTCCTCGATGTGGTTACAAACATTACGTGTTTGTACAGTATGCGTAATTTTTCAAAATCCAATAGGGGACTACGGAAAATTTACAAGCTCGGTGTATCCATCCTACCATATGTGGATTATGTGTCATGCAGAATATACAGATTGCGTAACTATCCCAGTGGCCTAGTGAAATCGTGTGAAAAGTTCGGTGTGATGATTTTGACTTCGTGTTCTTTATAAAAGCTACAATACTAGGTATTATAAACTCCGTGAAATTCGATGAGACATCTTGCAAAAGTGTTCCCACTGAAATCAGCTTATATTATCTACATTTTATTTTGAACATTGATATTTTACTAGAGATATCCGATACTCCAATTCCTGAAATTATCAGGAGTGTAGAACCGTGTCTCATTTTTGCTTATTTCACTTTCCAAAGCACATTATTCCTGACAGATTGAGGAGGTAGCCCTGGGATCCCCAGTGTCACCAGTCATTGCCAATCTTTATCCTTACTCTGCCGAATCCAGCGCACTGACAACATTTCGTAACGCTCCACACATTTACCTCACACAGGCTGATAACACGTTTGCAATAACGAAATCACCACACAAAGACTTTCCCCATCCCTTGAACAGTCAGTGCATTCCGTTTAATGTTGCGGTGTGGTCGGAGGATAGTGAGAAATCAACCAGTTGTCTACACCGTCATCTGAAAGCAATGACCACAGACCTTTATCGTCTACATTCGAAGGAGATGTAAATACTCAAACAGGTATCTAAATTGCCACTGGGGCCATCTACAATGCATTAAATGAGTGCTCGTTTTGTCACTGACCGGTACAGTTGATAAACGCAATAACGAAAAGGAAATGCGCGAACAGAAAACCCGACGATTAAACTGGGTACTTAAAGCCAATGACTACCTGTTTACATTGGTGAGATAGGTAACATTTTAAGCAAAAGTGACCAGAAATGAATTCATGCACGCATCGGATCATGAAAAATGTACTTACAAAATCAACCGCGAGGACTGCCCAGCCAAGTACACTGGACAGACCTGTTGATAGCTAGAGCTTTGGATTGCGGCGTACAGTGGTAACAAACACGACTTCCAACTGGAACACCCGGATTCAGACCTGTGGGTGGGATGAAAGATGTGTACCACTGATGAGTTCTAATGAGGGCGAAACTCGAATCTGGTGCTTCCCGAGTGTAGAGTCTACCGGATGAACTAAGGTTTGTGTGTGAAAAGTGTAGTCTGAAAGGCAGTATAGCAAACGTCATTTCCACACACTACTCGCAAGCTCAATGGTGGCAAAGTGAATTCCTGACTAGTGGATCAAACAGTTTTTTCAAAGCTGGGGTTCATTTTAGTGATCTCTTTGTACTCTAAGTCTAAAAGCCATTCAACAAGTTATGACAGCACTGGCATCCTTCAGCATGGACCCCGAATGCACATTGGATACGGAGATCTTGAAAATCAGGAGGGGGTAAAATATTCCGGCATTTGGACCGAGCTAATGAAGCTAGTAAAAATTACACTGACATTAACAATCAGTTGCTAACAGCGAGAGCAAAAATCTGGTCTCCTAGTTCTAGTGTGGTAAAACTGACACCCACTCACCCACCCGTTCGTATGTACATATCCACCCATCCATCCACGAACACGCGTAGCTTTGTGACACTAGTTACCTTATAACTACTACATCGAATGGTTTGATTGAAAAACCTACCTTGAGAAAGCCCACACGCGGTAGCCGAAACGTAGGCCAGTTAGAATACCTGCGAGATGTATTGTTGACTTATGACAAATTACATAGAGAAAAACATCACATGACGCAACTGTTTCCTCGATGCACACTCAATCTCGTTCTGTTCAGATATTTACACAATTACCATCTGGTGATAGACAATGTTTACCAGGCACTTTTTGTTTTTGATCGCGGAATTTTTACGACTACGTCGTTGGAGAACCATTTCAGATTATTATCTATTCTGAAAGTATCGGGTAGTCATGATAGGCAAGATTTTTGGCTGTTGAAGAACAGTGGACAGTTTGTTCTGAGTTTTTAGGAACGTGGAAAATTATCAATCTCGTTTAAAAAGAAAATCCAACAAGAATTGATTCCCTTCAGTTTGTACGTCAATGATACCCAGGCAACTTGAAATTCATTTAAATTACCCCTAGGTATGAGATGCCGGCAGTAAATTCCAGTTTGAAGAAGCAGACCAAATTCGATCGACCTCAAGCATCGAAATTTCACGAGGGTTAAAAATAGTTTTCTGTTCAACTCAAAGAATAAAATTTCCGGACGGCATCATGTGGGTTTCACAAGATCATTAGGGAAATAGCGAGTGCGTGCGTCACTGACGAAAGAGTTGGTGCGTTAAATTCAGCGGACCAATTACACATACAGTCACATAGATACGTGGCCTGTGAATTCACCGAATGGGTCCGAAGTACAGCTGCCCCTAACATGTGTTGCGTTTCCGAAAATTCTCATCCAATTTTAAGTTCATTTATAAAAATCAAAGTCGATAAAATAAAATACAGCTCTCTTGCAAGTGAGTGACGGGTGGGACATTTAGTCCTAATCTGAACAATTTTTCCTCCGAACTATACAAAATTCCTTGGCCATCAGTCGTTTTCAAAGGGGGTTATCATTGAACAGGTTTAAGGATATGAATTCGTCTGTGTATCTGTCTACATTTTTACCTCATAAGTAATTTCGGTAAAAAAATTAAATACTTTCTAGTTTTCCATTTTCAAGCCTAACAAACAATGAATATAGTCAACTTCATTTGGCAGTTTTCAGACAGACTGACGGGGAGGAGAGCCCTTCAATGTAGTACTGGCATCTGTTCGTTTGTCGAAGTGTGTTATTTCGATAACGATTACATTGACTCCAACCCCACGCCCAAGCATTTGGCTGCGGTCTACTCTGCAGCCACGATAGCTTGTGGTTAAGGTGAAGACGATTTTGTTTACTCAGGTTCGTTCGTTGGATTCATATGGTCACCGCACTATCTTTTGTAATCATTCTGATTCAACCGAAAGAGACAACACTACCTTCACTGTTTCTGTCTTGCGGTCGTATCGTTTAGAGTCTTCAATAAACTGATTCATTGTGGGGTTGTACACTGACTACGCAGACTGAAGGCACCTACTTTGCCTAATTTCAGTATCATTTTTCTCACTTACAGTTGATGGTTTATTTACTGATCTCCACAGGGCTTCTACTACGAGAGACGGATAGAAGGTAACTTGTGGTACGGTAGACGTTTGTTTGCCTTAAGAAATACGTGATCCAACCACCTAAGACTACTAAGTTGAATGTGCTGTGATAGAGTAGTCTCAGAATCAGTAACCTATGTTTGGTTTCTAACATTACTATCTCTAATAAGGTCATTTTATTTGGTGTTACTGGTGCTATGCAGAGATCCATGATTCAACAATTCTAAGCGACGAATATCTTCAACACGCAAATTCCCTGTCTCACAACCTGAGTGCACCGTTGCGCAATATGCACTAACGTTTTACTTCGCTGAAATATCAAGTCAGCGCCCCGTGTTAGCCAATTCAGTATACGTTGCTCCAGCCTTGGATATACCCGTGTCCACTTCATATGCTATGCTACGATCCTGCATGGAGCGCCTGCTGGGGTAAAAAAGAGGTCCGCAACTGTTTGCTGCTCTCCGCATAGTATCAAAATCTGAACCATTGACGTCTATTCTTGTGGCTGCACTTTACAATTTGAAGATTCTCACACCGAATGGAACTAAAGCTCTGGCCGATCAGCCTAATACACGTTGTGCATGTTCTATACATTCGAACAACCACAGAAGACCGTCCGCGTAATTTTTGTCATATATCTTGCTATTTGTCAGTTCTACTCCACCATCGTTAGGACTTCCTGAAGCATTTTTCACTCTCTTTGACGATTGAGTTAAACAGGAATGGCAAAGTGCGATACCCTTCTCGAACACTAGTTGCTGTTTGCAATACCGTATACCTCTGCTAGTCCAGAAGTAAGCAGAAACAATGCTCGCAACTGGTTCAGGAGCTTCTGTGGCATGTCTTCCTAGCGAGCAGTATTGAGTAGCGCTGCTCGGTACACCGAATCAAAGGCCCTTTTCAAGTCAAGTTGAACCGTGGTTGTCGAGGGACCATGGGGATGTGTCTGACCCATTCCAGTTGACTGTCAAAAGGTAAAAACATGACCAATACAACTTTGGCCCGGGGAAAACCGGATAGCTGCTTGAAAAAGTACTTCTCGTGAATTTATGCCAAGCTGCGCAGCAATATCAAGTCGAATAGGTTTGCAACTATCGAAATTACACTGATTTCACGATGGTTACTGGAAACATAGCTTATTCTTTGCTTGAAAGCAAGTAAAAACAATGACTCGTCTGTGATAGGACAAACATATCTGTTTCAAAATTTCGCAGAAATCTCCATCTAGTTTGAACAGAAGTGAGCAAAGTTCGTCGGACCTGGGAGCTTGTTCATGCCTTATTAAACGAATATTCGAATACGGTATTGCTTGCTTGGGGAGGTGTTAAAATGACATTTCCAAAAAGTTTACAGTTGTTGACATCGCGTTACTTGCATTAGCGCACGGTCAGCAAAACTGCTTCTTGAGGTGTTTGGTCACATGGTCGAGAGCTTTTGGTCTTCAATGATTATGCTTTTCGATTGTCAGATGTCTTTCAATCAGCCAAACTTGGCCGCCCACAGGTGCGTGTGTAAGTTGACACAGTCACGATTGTTGCCCGAAACGATTAGTACTTCCATTCCTTTCGGTACTTTGTCCCACCAGTTTTCACCGTCTTTCTTGAAACCAATGAAACCCGAGTTTTAGATTTTGTCACACTTTATTCATATCCTTAAAATCTGAGAGCTGGAATTTTGCTTCATTAGGGTTAGCTTCTTTGAAGTGCTTCGAATCTGGTCCTGCAAGGGAAATCTGTTGCTAAGGGTATCAGTCATTTAATATGGTCCCGATGCTCATCGACGTTACCGTCCATTGGGGTTCTTAGCTCATCTAATAATTTCTGTTCACAACTAGTGCGGACAACTTGGTCAGACAGATGTTGTGTGGCTAACCGGTTGAACAATTCGAGTCTATTATCACTCCGCGTAACGTAATACCTTTCCCGTACAGTTCCACCAGCATTCTTTCGTTTGAGCAGATGCATACGGTCCGTCAGCTCATCAGTGTACTGGGTTTCGTTTACATCACAGGGCGATAGTGTTGCAAAATCTGATGCACTTCCTGACGCAACTGAGATTTTGTATGCCTCTTGATCATTTGTTCCTTCCTCCTTCCTCCCGTGTTGTACTTCAAAGAATGGTACACGTCCATTGGGTTCGGTCTTTGGCTTAAATTATGTGACTGCTTACATCGACCCACAAACTGTCTAAAGTTTGCCGAAGATGTCCACCCACCACTAGCGGATATTGGGTCACTCACGGTTTTCCAGATCCGCCAAGAATACCCCCCCCCGGAAGGCAGTGTACATCGTAGCAAAACAACGCAATTACGTCGGAAATCGAAAGGTTATCCCACACCGAAGAACGATCTTCTTCTTCGTTTATTCAAACGGTGGAGTAAGAAACTGACTGTTTTAATTACTCGTTGGACCGATATTATTTTAACAGTTTCAAATAGATAATCATGAAAAATTCATGGTATCAACTACCTTTTCGATAACTTATGGGAATTCTTCAAGTTTTGCTAACTATAAATCCATCTGCTATGACTAATTTCTAGCGATTATAAGTTTTGGTTCTTGTTACAATTTTGTGGGAGAATTACATTTGAACAAGAGGAAATAGTAAACTTGGAAATAGGAATACAAATGAACGCAAACTGTGGGAATAAAACAACATTTGATTGCTTTCTAAATACTGTAAAAAGATCTTGATAAAAATGACGTGAAACAACAAAAGACTTCCAAAATTTTCATTTTTGAATAAGGAAAACGAGCGACAAAATGCAAATGATAGCACCGTAACATCTGGCCTTGCTGAATGGAAATTATAGATATGTAGATAGAAAACAGGAATTATTGGGCTAGTCGATGTTACATCCTATATGAAACAGTTTGATTTAGTTCGTTCCTATTTAAAGCGACAACCGTAACGGAATGCGGTGTTATCCTGCACGGCCCATTCCATTTCGGATCCTGCGGCCCAAACCTATCCGATGTAATTTCCGATCCATGTTAATTTGGCGGTAGCTGGTTGGCACCAGTCTGTCTGCTAAAATGAACCCTGGGTGGCGGGGTCCGCCGAAGTATACAACTCACTGGACGATTCAGATATAGTCTTATACAGGGTGCACACAGTAACAAACCGAGAATGTCGAGGAAATGTGGCGAAAATGATCAAGTTTATAAAAACCGGATGAATTTGAGGGTAGACAGATTAAAATAGGAGCTGTGATAGACAAAGGCAATAATACCACAAAAACAGTGAAAAATAAGGCGATCGGTGTGAAAGGCTTCAACTCTTCCTGAACTAAGGCTTGTCTACGGTCCACCTCAATGTGAATTTGCCGCGAATGGGTGCTTGTCGGAAGGGATTAATATTGAAATCCCGCTGTTTCTCAGCTCCCTTCCACTTTTGATATTGACGGTATATTTCCAATTGATGGGTTGTTCCAGTTCTATGGAATGTGAACAAAACAAGTTGGATGCTCATAGGTTAACTGATCATTAGGTTCGCGTGCGGGAAACTCGCTCTTCTTAAACCTGGCTGTAGATGGTTAGACTGAAAACAATGCGGGATACTCTTTTTAATACCAACAGACTCGCATTATCCTAAGGACTCTGCAGCAACAGCGTGTGCCTAGACTGTAAACAAAACAACTTACAACATATTTCCTCGGTTCTTTCTCGTTTTCCAGCACTTCTCTACAAGCTTCCGACTTCTAAGCAAAGGAGAACAAAAAACTTAGGGAATAATATATCGGCTTTCATAACGGTTGGCGTATCGCTTAAGGTAAGCTCAAAACAAGGCGTGTTAGGACCTATGAAACAATTCATCAAGCCTTATCGAAGTACTGGTCACCACTAGGAAATCAACGTATCGTTGTTTAATCCTTGTTGTGAATCATCAGAATTGTTTGTCCTTCGCGCCTGAAATGCGAACTCAAAGCGGACGATTCTGGGTCGAACACCGTAGTCCCTGGGATATCCGCTACTCGCTACAACACTCATCCTAACTAGTTTTGGATGATCACAGACCACTGGCGCCTATCAGTAAATTCTCTGTGGAGACTATGTCTCCACTGACAGCATTTTCAGGTGAGCTACAGATTTTTTCAATGGTTTTAACTATTGATATGTTTTGTAGATCAGGTTTTTAGTTTTCTTGGTCTCGTGATTGCTGCTCTGACGTTTAAATACAAATTTTTTTATCACCACTCGAGGTGTAATCGTCTGTGTCAACAATCGCCTCTCTGCTTGACCATATTTATGATAAATCTGACCTCAAATATGACCTTGAAGCTATTCCGCGGTTTAGAAACAGGGAAATCACCACGGAGACGTTACTCAAAGAGGAGCTTCGGTTTTAAAGATTTCGTTTAGTTTTGTTTCTCTTTAACTTTTCCGCAAGCCGCTGAAACTTTCTTATTTACAAAGAACTGAGTGGCTTCCCCTCATTAAAACTAGCGTTGCTTCGTTAGTTTACTGAACAATTTTTCAGCGCAGTGGAGTTGAAAACCTGCTTCTATGAAACTTGAGTTTTCGGCCATACATTGATAGGGAACGAGTTAGTCGAATTTCGTTCTGTTTCTGGACTACCTCAAATTATTGTGCATAAGGCCATTGCTCACCTGTTCAAGTTCGATGAGCCTATTTGTTGGGCTTATTGACGAGTGTCATGTTTTAGTGTATTACCACAAATATTTTGTGGATGCCTGACCTATAACATGAGCGTCATTTAGAATAAATGTATGTCGTACTTGATCATTGTGGACAAGAATCAATGGAAAGCAACCATATCATTTGTTCGCGAATTCAGGTGAAAACGTTTTGCCAATCTGCCCCTTGAAACATCCCTAATGGTTCTTTTACTTGGTTTTATGGATATCATTTCTTTAATCAACCATTTTGAGTTGTTTCTTTGGCTTTGGCATGCTTCTTCCCATGAGTTTCATGAGTTCGCAGTCGGTTGTCATCACTTTATATGAATAGCCTTCTGACCATTTCTTGTGTACTTTTAGTGCACAGGTGTTCTAACCTCATGTCAGAAAGTGCTTTTTGAATCAATTCATTTTGCATTTTGTGTAAGTCTCCTCAACTGAAGTTTCTTGGTTGTTCGTTTCGTTGGGACATTCTAACAAGGCATTTTACCTCCTATTTTTTCATTCCCTTGTAATGCAATGCTCTTTTATGAAAGGAGGTTGAGTGCAGAATACTCTGGGAATTTTCGAATGTTGTTTATGGATGTTCACCATGTTGTGTGTCCGCCTTCGGTAATATGCCATCCTCAGATTTTAGTTGTTTCGTTTTTTTGCAATACTATATCCAGAACTGGCACTTTCTTGTCCATTTCTCTTTTCTTATTTAATTCGATCCTGTGTAAAATGTTATCGATTGTTTTTTTCATGCCCTCGAACATAACGAATGTGCCAACCAACATATGCGATCAAGGTTTCGGTTGGAATCTCGACAGTTCAGTGTTTTCAATAGCTTGTACTAAGGTTTCTGCAAGAAATTCAGGTACATGTAACTCATTAGGCGTTTTTTCCTTGCTGGTCAAAGACCTCATTAATTTCGGAGTATGTGCACGGACACGGGGTTACTTACATAGTGTTCAGCGAGAAGCTCTCGCAGTACTTCTCTCGGCAAATTCAAGTTAATGGAACTGCGACCAGTAAAAGAAAGCAATAGTTTGTCGTCTTCCATCGAGCTATCTTTTAGACTGTCCAGATATTGTAGGGATCAGTATGATTCAACTATCAAATGTTTAAATTGTCTCCTTAATTGTTTTCAGCAAGCATTTAGTTGGAGTTTTTGGTAAGAAGACAGTTGGTCTCATTGTGATACTATCCTTTAGACTTCAGAGCAATCTGTCAAATTGTGCAATGCTTGAGTCGCCAAATGTCACACTGCAGGATTTCTGTACGGTGATTTCTCAGGTTCCCATTAATTTCTTCAAAGTTTTGCTGGTTTTATCCTTATGTCTTGTGACTAGATTTGCATTGATTGGAAGGACAGAAGTAGCATACTTTATCGGCTGTTTTATCCCTCTACTTAAATCGACCTTATAGAAAACTATCTTCGCTGTTAATTTGTCATTCGATGGAATGTCGAAGTTTAGTCTTTCTTGAGTTTTCCGAGTGCAACGTGCTGGGCGATGAAAACGGCGTCGTACAGCGAAACCCATTTGAGACTAAGATTCTTCTCAATTTGGACTTGAAATTTTCGGGGAACCCAGGTCGTCTGCATGCATGCTCACTCTATCTGTTTTACTTTTCACCGGTCCAAATATGATTTTCTTTCTCCAGACGCTTTTTCCTCTTTTGCTTACAACATATCAGATGACAAGTTTTCAACCACCAGCATCTTCTCACTTTAGTCACCAACATTTCTTATGTAACTTGGCCTTTTGACAGTCTTGCTTGTATCTTTCAACGACCGCTTTAATGTGCTTTGGAATTCCAGTATCAGCTGCCTGCCCAAGACTAACTGTTTGTTTGTTCACTTTGCTCTTCTGCTTATTCATACCTGTGATATACACTACACGTCACAAGTGGACTTTGGTTCACAATCGATGATTATATGTGTCGTTCCAGACACGTGAAGATAAAATAACCCCCCACCACCAAACAAAAATTTTGTTGTCTGACAAATGACTCCTAGCCTTGAAACGTTTTGGTTGCTAAACGCTTATATTCGTTTATAGTGGCACTAAATACCTATATTTTGTAGTTTTTGTTGGTGAATTTTGAGCCCTTTTGATCACTGATTAGATCTAAAATGTCTCGTCACCTGTCGACGAGAAACTAGCATACTAAAAATGCCACCTCATTTGGCGCTGAAACCTTTGCCACCCAATCACCGTGTGCAGTGATAAAGACAGAAACCGACTAACTGAACCAAGTTAATAGTAGTGACTGAGAAATTCAACCTATGACCACCTTGGATTCGAACCCCCTTTCCGGTGCGGTGGATATGCATCACTTCTGACGAACCATAAAAAGAATAAAGTATTGCAAAGTGTTTTCATGGTTTTCAACAGTTACCCTAACTTGGTGAGCCAGTTTATGGACTCAATCAAATCTGGATTATTTAATTTACCATTATACGGCTTCTTAGCGAGAGGCAGTTTTTTACTCTTACAAACTGCTTTTCAGCAAACAATATAAGGAGAAAGATTTTTTCACAGCACAACTTCATGCAAGCACTTCTAATTTGGTAAAAGAATACTTGTTTGTAACAGCGATCAGCAGTTAAAAAGCTCCGCGAAATTTCGATTAGATGTGAACAGAAGTATTCCTATTTGCAAAAGTGCAGTTATAAACTTTGCTCACTTAAAATATTGAAGGGCATGCGATCGTCAAAATCCCGACGCCCAATATTTCAACTTGTAAGTACACATTTACTATTTTATTTCAACACCCATTTGGCGATGTTTAAAACTCTTTATATTTGTTTTGTAATTTCCCTGTGATTTTAGATTTTCTGACGCAAGCAAATGTATACGGAGTGATTGGTTGTGATCCGGTGATCACTACTATGGTATCCGGAAGCAAGCATTGTAGAGTTAGATGCAAACACGGCTGGACATTTCCTCATCCCTTATGAATAACTAACAAGTTTTTACAAGTGTATCCATGTGACATTTGTGATATAATTTATACGGGGATTTCATAAAGAGTTCACGATCACTCAAGCCAATGAACAACTCTAATGCCAGAGGCTTGATACAGGCAGATCGGTCATTGCAGACATCGTTTGGGTTGGTCTCGAGGCACGCTCTTTTTGACGTCAAATTGCGTCACTAAAATCAGGCGACCAAATATTCAATCAATAGCTAACGCCGAGCACCTTCTGCCTGTGCATGTCGGATTTACAAACATTGTACCCTTGCACACAAAATAGTTAAAGCTCTTCCTGATGTTTTTCATGCGGTCTTGCTTGAGATTTAGCGACAAAAAAGCAAAATCTCATTTGCTTAACATTATCACCTTTAAGATATTATTCAGTGTTTGGGCTTCATTTAATAGCTACCCACCAACCGAGGCGCTCACAATCGACTTAGCAGTGACTTGCTAGTAAATCGGAAACTGATTTTATGTTCTGCGTTGACGGACGGAGCAGTGAAACAAACAAGCGGTTAGCTTGCATGAGTTTAGAGAATGTAGCTGGTTGTCCAGCAGTACGCGCATTTTCATTCCTCTACAAGTGTGTGTTTACGACATGGAAACATTTCGTGTTCGCGTGCATGTGTGTGTTTGTGTTTGTGAGTGCCAGTTAAGGAGAAATCATCGGAAATAGCGAGGGGTTCCGCGATACAGACAGAACAACGAGAATTAACGTCGACAGAACGACAAGAGAAACCCAAGAGAGAATAAACAAAGAAGTCACCGCGTTAGGCGCTCAGTTGATCCATTAATCAAAGGTTCACTTCTACGAAGCTCATCTTATTAGCACATAGCAGACTATGTGTCGACAACGCAGTTTTCGTGTTAAATAAATTCCTTATCACATTCTCCGGGTATCGTTTATCTGCTCTAGTATAACCGTCGTTCGAGGCTATTTCTCATTCCTCCTCCCAGGTAAATGTGTGGGCGTCTTATTATCGGTTCGGATTGTGGACAATGATTCTTGTGAGGTTTGCAATTTTGTTAGTGTCGCTTTTTCTCACAGGCCACGGAATCGGTTGACTGAGTATGGAATACGCGCTTCCGCTAACAGTGAGGTGTTAGTTGCTCATTGTTTATTGTGTGAAGCAAAATTTGCCAAACGGTGTTGCGACAAACTAGGACGGGTGTCAACAGCCAACAGCTGGTTTTCGTAAAACCCCGCCACAATCCATCTAAACAAGAGGAGTGGGGAGGGGACTGAGATAAACGTTACCTGTTTCATTGGAACTACTTCCTTGAAGTTGTTTGACTTTATAAGTACCGACGATTAGCAGGCGGTTGACTGCAGTAACTATTCACTGATGTGGATGTGTGTGTAAGTTGCTTACCCGTTACAATAATTAACGGAAATGGTTTGAACATTTACTCATTTACAGTTACCTTTTTGTGGTATGATACACTTTACGAACATCTGAAAAATGTGTAAAAGTGCGAGAAGAATTAATTATCAATAAAGTAATCGGTAAATTTGGCACAGGAAATGGCTAATTTGCTTAATTTTTTACCATCAGAAATTGAATCGCTCGGATTTTATTCAACAGAGCCATTTTTGCATTTGGAAACTAACCGACGAGGCTGCTCAGGAGACTGACATCAGGTTAGTCTTCGTGCGTCATCAAAATACTAATTGTGGAACAACGGATGTTCACTCCCATTTCGGAGTATTATGGAAAATGTTTGGAAGGCTACCGATTCATTTTTGCCTTCTGATATCAAACATTTTCCGGTAAGAAATCAGAATAAATATTCCGTTTCCCTAAAATTCTGCTCGTTTTTTCCAACATCCGAAGACTGTCGTGGTCTTCGGTCCCATTTGATTTCACGTATGAACAATCAGTCCTCGCTATCGTATGCACCAGACCAGCTGAACTAGGTGGCCAAGTCGAATGGTGAGCGGAATTTTCCTACTGTTTGTTCTCAGAACCTATGTACGCTTATCCACTCCACGCTAGGGGACTTTCGAAATTTGACTATTCATAGTTAGATTTCCTCATAGTTGAGCAGTACTTTGTGCCTTATGAAATAGAAACACCATCTGTTAGATGATTCGTTAACACGGTGCATACCAGTTCCAGTCATTTATACGAAATTTTTGACCTGAATCATTCTGTTCTCCGATTTCGCTAGGCTGCTACTTTTATATTATTGTACGAACTTAAAAAAATGATGATAATAGTAATATAATATTAGGCTTAAGAATTGTTAATGTGGAAACCTTCGCTTTGGAGAAGTAGAATAAATGCAGGCAAACTACATGTGATACATACAACGGAGTTGCACACATGAGAAAGTCCCAGGGGATTTTGTGTCAAGCCGGTGTTATACTTGGTCCCATATCCTGATTTCAAGAAACCTAAGGAGGATGAATTGGAACCACTGAGAATCCGCTGTGCCTTCCATTTTTACGGACAATTATTTGCGCATCTTTTTTTGTTTACCTTTTAGCTTGTGAATGTCGTTAATTCACATTTTTTGTCCGAGATCCATATAATTAGAAAACGCGTGGACCGATGGCAGCCTATGAATTTTTACGACGACATGGTTAAACCAAGCCTCGAGGAAATTAATGCCCGGGAAGGAAAACGAAATTAGTTCAGTTATTTACGAATAAAAAGTATCTAATCGACTTACGAAGTTTAATTTCAAATCTTAGGGGACATCTCGTTTGGAGGGAACTTGATTCATTGCAAAATTCACATCTAGACGGATGAACAAAATCATGTAGCGGACTGACATAAACGTGTTTCACCGGTTTAGGAGCCAAGAAAAAGTATGTTGAGACGTCAGTTCGCTGTACCATGGCCAGAGTTTGAACCCTGTTTTAGTGAATGTCGGTCAAGGACTTTATAGATTTGGGCTAATTTGATCGACTCTTAGCGATGTGATGTACTACCTTAATGCGATGTAGTATTCGCCTCTGCAAGGTAACACGCGGCTGCCTGCATTGTTAGACCAAAGGTCTTTTGTCTTGCAGAAGGAACATCTAACAAGGTGTCTGAGGACTTGGATAAAGTGGAAGTTCTGAACTCAGACCAGCAATCCTTTGTTTCGGGTGCCAACCCCATTCAGGTTTCTACGAGTAGGCACTACCGATTATTAACTGCCTTCTCTGGGACTTTTTTGTACTTTTATTTGATCGCATCAACTAGACTGCATCATTGACACAAACTGAACTGTCACCATTGTCACGGGTGTAGGCTTGCCGTTGGTTGACTTTGACGCCTCTTGTCTTTCACGTGATTTGTGGTCAGAAATAAGAGTAATAGAGCCCGGAAGGAGTACTGTTGAGGTTTCATTGTTGCACCTAATTAATTTCTTCGAAATATTACCGTAGCAGTTTGGACCTGTCTTTGTCCCGGTTTGCATCAGTTTGATGGCTACACGTCACTCAAACGTTTGCTCAAGGGGCATGCAGTAATACGTCAAAACGATTTTTGCACAATGGCTATCAAATTCATTTGTATGGCGCCACCACTGTCATCATCAACGTCATCAAATGATTCCATTCGGTGATTCGAAATTGAAATCAAAGCCATGGCACTTTAGTAAGACCTAATTCTCCTCATCAAATTGGTATTTCAATAATGGTTCTCGAAATTCATCAAAATGTCTCCTTCAAATCGGAACTCAATCCAACATGTAGAGCATCAGTTCAATGGGTTTTTTGAATCCTTTTAGTGGACCGAATCCGAATACATTGTGTACTTTATGAAATTCAAATGTCAACCTTGTACTCGTGTACAATAAACAAGACAGTAAGGCCAACGGCGCATGTTTTTTTCTTCTGCGATATTTTGTGGCTGCTCTTCGCACAACACAGTTTTAACGTTCAGGAAATAAACCACTCAGTCTCAACACTCATCCATAGCTGCACTGAACAACCGTTTCATCCTTGTTAGGATTCGCCAGCGGCGCCTAGCTACGGCACCTGAACTGAGACGCAAACCAACTAGCCAAATACTGTGGGTCGTTTTCAAAGCTTTCCCCGTACGTAGGGCATCCTTAGAGAAGTCGTATATCAGTAGAGGCAGATTCCTTATACCAGCGTCTCGGGGCCATGAAATTCAGTAACGGATGGGTACAACATCGTGTTGTGAAGTTTTCCGAATTGCTGAAAGCCTTCCCAGCAACGTAATGGTTACGGTGTTTGACTGGCAATCGTTCTTCTTGGGTTCGCGTCACGGTGGATATGCACTGCTGTTTGTTCTCAACGAGGGTGTATCAACTGTTCACTGTTTTCACGGATTCTTAAAGATGGGCTAGGCATTGATATCACACGATAAGTTATTTCATGGATCATATAATCGGCTTACCAGTTTACAACATTGTATTTGAATGCCCAAAAAAAAACAGTTAGCAGTTTGACTAAGACCACTGCAAAGTGAATATCTGAGAGGTAATCCACAAGAAATGCAACTGTGTATTGAACAGCTCATTACAACTGGCGGGTTGTGAGACTGAGAATAAAATGTTAGCTTAATAAGCATTGAGAATGAACTGCCGATTTTAATCAGGAAAAACTGACTGGAAATCGAAAATGGCGTCTGAATATTCCTCAGAAAACCTCAGTTCAGTCTTCATTGACTTTCGTTGCCCAACGGTTTTCCAAATTTCCAACTCATTGTGCTCTTGGGCTTACTGGATAAATGATCTCGTAATTCAAATGGAATTAAAGCCCAGTAGTGGAAAATGCAAATTTTTGGCGGGGGAACGATTTTGGTTCCTACTGAATGCAAATCCAAATGCCACTTAGGTCGCTTCAGAATATTTTACTCGCTAAGGGGTTGGTACAAATCTTCTGATCGATAGGGAGATTCAGTAAGACTCATTTTTTGTTGTAGGGAAGCCCTGAGTAGCCAGACACAGTTGTATGCACATGAATTAGGAATCTCAGGTTGTTTGCGTGATATAATTGTGCGGATTAGAGCGGGAGAAACTAATTCACTGTAGTTATTGTTCAGTAGTAGTCTGATATGAAATGAAAAGCAGGGTCTACTAAACCACTGGGACGAAATCATGTGGTTTTTCTATTTACTACTTCTCAGACAAAATGCAATGGGGCTTCATAGTATTACAGCTTCGTTGTTAGTTCATTTGTGCTTGCGTGTACGCAACCTGGACAGGTATTCCGTCGTCTAGAAGCCTGTGACCATCATTTCCTAGTCCCTGGCTGTTGCTTCTTTCCAAAAACCTACAAAAGGCGTTCAATGTGAACCTTCTATTATCGATCAGGAGGTATCCACTCTCCTGATACATTGAAGACAGAATAAATCTTTCTTTTAGAGTCATTGAAATAGAGAAACTTCCTCTAAACAAGTTATTGTCATTCACAGCCTAAGTAGGACGAGAATTGATCCTTTATATGGAGCCCAAAGAAACCGGTTCACCTTAGATTGGAGTATAGGATTGACTGCCTGATAACTGAAATCCATCACAGACTCAAATCAGTTCTTAACCAAAATTTCTCAGTCGCGCCACTTCAAATTTTATGATGCATTCAGAAGATGGATTTGGACAACCGCGAAGGTTGCTACTTGATCATATCTGTCTCAAATTTCTTCAGCTCCTATGCGTTACAGTGATATGCAACGGCGAACGATCCAATGGCTTTCATAGTGGGATGTCTGAATGCATTCTGAAGTAGCCTATGAGGCAAGCGTTTTCTGATAGCCAGCAAAAAACCGAAATCCAGGTTCATCCAAAGAAAGGCCCATAATGGAGAGCAAACACGAACTTTATCTCTATCTTTTCATTCAAGCCACTACTAAGTAATCACAACTGGAAACAACTAACATTCAGTGAAGCGCTTTCCATAAGGTGGTGTAATCCACTATTATGGGCGCAAAAGATACGGACGCAGTCAACTCATCTGCCATGTAGATGTCTCCAATTTCTTGACTAGAATTTTTTGAACGCTTGTTTCTCAAAATGGCTCATTAATCAGGTTATTCTTCTTAGAAATGTAGCACAAATTTCAGACAATTTGACGTATGCGATTGACAAGAATAATATGAAATGCTACCTTATCACAGTATCTATCTTTCTTCTACCTTGATGACCTCTGCAATAATTTAGTCGTTTCTTATTCACTTTAACAGCCAGGACCGGAGTTGAAATGCGCACGTGGTTACTGACAGAATTCACACCAAATTATCACTCCATGTCACTCCGTTGCAGAAATCACACATCAGGCTTCCGTTTGTTAAGCACGTGCGTTCTTGTCCACAAGCGTCAGTTTATTCCACTCTACTCCGTTGAAAAGGCCTGACGGTATTGGGAGACAAAAATCTTGTGGAGTAATACATTCTATCTTGGGATCCGTTTATACAATGTTGTTACGTTTTCCAATCTAAGTAACAGTCACTCTCGATTTGAATGGCGATGTCTTTTGTTTCTGTGGTTGTATTCGTGCAATCATTATTTCCATATCCGTCCATTTTGAGGAACATCCTGTGCTTGCATATTCTTTTACGAATTATTATGTTAATCATTTAAGTTGAAATACAGTCAAAATACTAAAAGGGCAAATGCTTGGTTCAATGAAAATTCTGACCTGTGAGTCAGCCAAAAGAAACTCTTCCTAAGACTCACTGTACTGATCTTGGTGGGTCTGACACTTGATGCAGTTCCAGTAAAAACGAAGCTTTATTAATTTTCCGCTGTCTGTGATGAACTTATTTATTGCCTGCCTTTTTCACCTTTGCGGAAAACGTCTTGATGGAGTGCTCCGATCAGCAAGTATACCCGATCACCATCATGGTCAACCGAGAATTTCGCGATTAGAGTTTCAAGCTCGACACACAGGGGAATCCACGGGACACATCAAGCTGGTGCTTGTACTTCCCGAAAATTATTAGGAGTCGAGTAAAGCTTAACGAAATGAAGTTCAAGACAAAGCAAAGAAGATTTCCTGATGGATTTGGGCGACTGCGGAGTTGGAAATTAAGTTCACTCATTATTTCAGCAACAGAAGTAGAAGTGAGGAAGAAACAGAGACGAGAGAGGGTTGAAAATCGAAAAGGAAAAGAATCACATACGCAATTACAAGAAAAAGGGTTCAGTGAAGCAGATGAAGTGAAACATAAGAAACCAAACAGAAGATAAGAAAATATGTAAAAAGAAAGGAGGAAGAAAGAAGAAAATTTAAAAGGCAATAGCAAAATATGAAGCACCGGAAATATATATATATATATATATATATATATATATATATATATAT
>LUCM01007568.1:22478-69659 GCA_008360955.1 Fasciolopsis buskii
ATTGAAATACTGTCTTCCTTGGAGATGAGAAGAAAATGTTACCTTGTTATATATATATATATACATATATATGTATGTATATATATATATATAATCAGCTTTTATTAGTCGTCAGCCATCTTCATGGAGCCTTCCAGCACCCAGTAAAAGCCTGTGGGCTGATCACATTCCGGTTCCTTGTTGCAGGTGCTCAAGAAAAGATTCTTCAGGGTAACTTATGGCACACACCATTGCCAGGGCCTAATCGGTGACTGAACAGTATTCTACTGCATTCAACCAGCTTGATATTCAAACATTCAATCCTGTACCAACGAGCTGGTTTAGTTCACAAGCGGAAAACGTCTGACGTTGGCATGTCTTGTTGTTATTGGTCTACCTTCAAACAATTTCCGTTCATTATCGCAAAGTCATTTATAGTTCAGCCTAAGTGTGTATTGCGTTGGGCGCTTCGATCCATTCTATTCTGTACATTTCGAAATGAGTGTCCATCCGTCTAGTCAGCGTTTGATGGCTTTTGCCAGTCGACTAATTTGGTCATTTCAACGCTGAACATCCTGTAGGAGTAATTAATTGAACTGGATCCTGGACGTGCATAATCCTCTCGTTATATTTTGGTGAACCAGCCAAGCTTTACACATTCACAGCGGGCCCATCCAATGAAATTATTCACAACCGAAGTCGACCTTTTCACATCTTACTGATTAGCGGTCCGAGGCCCACCACTTTCACATTCAGCATGGGCACCACTACTGCTGCACGGATGTACTGGGTGATTGTTTTTCTTCAGTGTATTTGAATCAACGATTTCCAATAGTACGCAGCTTTTTTTTGATCATTGCAATCAGCTTTGCAGATACGGAATGCTGTGTTAGAAGACATGAAAAAATGTTTTAATGCACTTTCTAATTGGCGTAAGTGCAGTTTCTCTCTCGATGGCCATGACAACCGATTAGTGATTGAATATAAACAAATTTGAAGTGGGGGCACAGGCTGATAACTCGAATACGGGTGATGTTGGCTCAACACTAAGTTTATCACTTGCGAGTCAGGTATTTAGATAAGGGTGTTTTAAAGTTGGATAGTCCTTGGTTGTCGATCCCTCACGTACCAGAATAATATAATCGCCATAATTCATAAAACCAGCTGAAGCCTAGAAGAGAAATACTCACTAAATGCTGAGTTTTGGTACTCTGCTAATAAACGTAATAGTTATCTGCTTTGGATTACGATAATGCGTTGATGGTTCGCCATTTGTGCGATAGATAACTGCCCTCTGGTTACGATCGAGATACAGTTTGCAGCTTTAGTATGTCGCAGTCTACACTGGTTTCATATTTTATTGAATCGCTTTAACCTGAAAACGTTTTCCGGTAGCACATACGGCGACTGTATGAACACAAACTTGCTACCAGAAAACATGACCCTTTTTCTCTAATATCCTTTCACGAGGATCAAGAAGGACATACTTTCAATCTGGATACAGTTTGCATTGTGGACCAGGCAAACGCGAGACATTCACAAGCGTTTCTGAAGACTTGGCGCCTGTCAGCAAATCCCGCCATCAGGCTCATTGAAAGGGACCAAATACACAATCTACTGAAGTGCAAGATTTAAATGGAAAGATTAGTGCTCGAGGTTTGGAATCTTAGGCATGCGGAACCACTTCGAGATCACGATGTGTGACACAATTTGCAGTTAAAGGGCATATCAACATCACATTACTGAATTTAGAAACATTGGCAAAATTGGTGACATTGCTAAAATTAACAACGTCGATAAAATCCGTAGCATTCCTGGTTCAAGGTAGTAGCCAAAGCAGGTTTCAGGGTTTGACGTACTCCGAAGATCAGGGCCACATCTGGGCAGTAATATTATAAATGCAGATAATCAACAAAGTCATTGCCTGCGTACTGGCGACGTCATCTTACCTGGCGATGAAACATTTGCCATCTGAACCTCAAGCTGAGCGCTCACGAAACTTTTAAAACTCAATCTGAGATACAAAACGCACCAGTTTCCCAAGTCGTTGAGCACACAACTATACCATACCCCAAGTTGTTTCGCGATTATGTCGTAGTTATTCAGAACTACGTCAAAACTACTCAGAAATGTCATTCAACCGGATTATTAGGATATTGTTTTTATGGGTCTGAAAAGCGATCCATTCTCAGTGGGTGCTTATGTGCCTTAAGGTGCACTGATTGTCAGTTCGTTAGTCTGCAATCTGCCAACCGACTAACTCCTTCGCGGTCTTATGAAAAAGAGACTTGTTTTCATTCAGTAACCAATGCCTCCGACGTAAAGTCGAATGCATTTGGCATAAGTTCGAATTAACGCAGGGAACAGCATAATAAATTGTTGGGCATTACCGGTTTATTTGCAAAGTTCCTTTTTCAATACAGTGGCAACGCCATAGTCAACAGCCGCGTGATGATACTTCACAAAGAAAATTTCAATGAATTCTGAGAGGACTGGTAGTAAAAGCATTGAAATACTGGAAACTATTTTACCAATGCGGAAGCGGGGTTCCGCTAAACAAAATCTTCGTCGAGAAAAGTTGGCGAGCAAGATCGCTTCAGTGATTCGTACTCATGCCATTACTTAAAGATATATTAAAAAGTTTGTGAGGGATTGTATTAGTCGAATAAAAACATTGGTGGGAGGGGATTGGTGGTGTTCTGTGCATAGCCCAAAGACTGTTGAATGTGACGAATGACGAATTTAACTCTTCTTGAAATTCTTCCTAATATATTATTGATGTAATAGTATGAGTACGAGTCGCTACATACGTCCTAGTTCGCCAATTTTCAGGCATCTGAATCAAGCCAAGGGCCAAACTGTACTGAAAGGGCTTAATAACTGCGTTAGTTCCTGTACGAAACTGGCGCCGACTGGAGCTTGAATGACTACTACTAAATCTACGCTTCCAAAACAGTATCACGCTCTGTTAAGAAGAAACCGGATACTTATTAACATAATGTCACTTCGAAGACAAGTTGTTAACGAACGTGATACCATGTGCAATCGTATTACGGAATTAGAACAAAAATTTATAACATCATCTTATGTGCTCGACTGGTTGATTGAGGAGGAATACGTTCAATGCATTGTGCACAAACAGATGAATCGGAAGCCTTTAGGGGAATCAAAACCATCGATGGAGTTCCCACAAACTTCCGGTTGATTCGACCACAATTTATCCGACTCCTGATTAGGCCCTTCGGCAACAGTTAATCATCTGCTGAATAGGTACAAATCGGCTCACCCAAATGTGAAATTCACAACAGAAATAGAGTTGAACAGTAAAGTAGCATTCCTGGACGTAATACTAGGTTTTCGGGAATGCGGTTCGGTTAGGTGGTCAGTGTGTAGAAGACGTTGGAAGTGCGAAACCAAACGTGTCTTTTATCCGACTCCGATGCCGCAATAAGACTAAGCCCCTCAGTCGACAGAATAGAGAATAGCGGAGCCAGCAATCGGGTAGGGGAATTGCATGGTATATATCTTGGTGCCGACGTAGCACCGATACGACAATACTCGAGATCGCAAACCACAACAGAGAGGCGCCGAGTGGTCGAACCGATTGAAAGCGAGGACTTTCGGGAAGTGCAGTACGAGCGGAAACCGACAGACTTCGTGTGCGACAAAACAAATGAGACCGATTAGATGACACAAGATTGATATCAAGTGTCAAAGATCTAATAGAAAATGGTGTCCGAAAATAATCGATTTTCTCTGGGAGATCGATGTCATTCCATGTACTCACGAAATGTAGATGTAATGGACAATGGATCTATCTTCACAGTTTTATATTTCTTATTGTGAAGAGAAACCTAAGTAAGTGGCTCATAATCAGAGCCAAAAGAATGTTCGCGGAAGATATTCTCGAGGTATAACTTCAGACGGTGAGAAGAGTATTGACCGAAAATGGTTTCTAAATTCATTTAGGTAATGGCGACTGAAAAAGAGATTTTCAGGAGAATGACTGTGGAGAGAAAGCCTTTATACTTATCTCTGCCATTCAAAGGTGACACGCCAGCAGAGATCGGATAAAGAAGACTGACTGGTGCTATCAGTTAGATATTTTACAAAACCAAACTTCGAATCTTTTCCAAATCCCACCCCGTGTTATCACTGCGGTTGAAGGACAAAGTTTGTGATTCTGCATCCTCGTTTTGTGTTTATTCATTCACATATTCCTGTTGGACAGTATACATCGGGCGCACAACCAGGGACTTATCTGAAATCATCCGTGAGCACTACCCTGTATGGTTGAACAGTAGAACAGTTAAGTCACTTAATAGTTCAGTGGTTTCAAACTTAGCGTAAACTGATCACATCGCGAATGTGACGCAAGCTTTCCGGGGGTCAACAATCTGAGTTGGCATTGTCGCGTCTCGAGAACAGCTGAAGCTGTCGCAGTCGATCCTCACAATCCTTTATTGTGCCCTCAATTGGTGGTTGCCTTTAAACTCCCCTACCCCAATCTGCGACCCGATGCAAACAATAGACCACCAAATAATTACCTTTGCACATTCATCTGCTTCCGGGTTATGACTGAAACAATGCCAATCCCTTACAACTCATTTTTACCCGACTAATCCAATCCCCCATAAAATTCATTCTTATATACTGTTAAATAATGGTATGAGTACGAATCACCAAAAACAGCTTGTTCCCCGACTTGTTTTTGCAATGTGCTCAGTGGGAATTCTTAAGTAAAACCTACGTCACCGCAATTCCTACTGGGTATTCTGTCGTTTAACTCCCCTTGGCCCTTACTCGGTATCCTACGATTATCGTTTACTAGCCTGGATCTATTTTTGTAGGTCCATGACTTGGGCTGGGATAAATGCAAGTTTCCATGAAATTTACCACCATGTAATATTATCGCTCAACTCACCATTAAGAAACCATGGAAGCACTGTACAGCTGTTTCATCCCTATTAGGAATCAGCAGCAGCACATATCCACTGCGCTCGAGTTGCAAGTTTCTGGAAAACAGATGGTCGCACCACGTCCGAATTGTGTGATCCAGACCTTGGCTTGGTGACCTGGTATGAATTTCATCAATATTTATTTGAATCCAGGTCGTAGCCGCTAAATTGTGTACAGTGAATACCAAACAATAACTAGGAGCTGCTAAACAGTAGCCACTCACGGCCGAACGTCGGGGAAACCTGAATCGCTACGTTATCTGTACAATATATTCATGAGTAAGCAAGTAGTGATCTATCAATCATCAATAACGACACCCTAGTCGGAGTGAGAAGAAGGAAATAAAGCACCTCTCAATAAACTCGTAGGGTAACTTTAAGTAAACAGTGGCCTTAACACGTTAGGTCAAACATTTTCTAGCTCCTCAGTCGCAACCGCGCTGGTTCTGCAACCAAAGGGTGTACGGCGGTGGTTTCAGCAAATGGGATACTAGAAGTTGCAAATTCAGTAGCCTTTGTTGACAACAGTATTATTGCTCAAATCCAGTTTTCCTAATAAACCAAGCTGCTCACAAGTCCATTTGTCTTCACCGCCTCACTGGTTATGAATTTCGATCTTCAATTCGGTGTCTTTGCTTACGGCATTCTGAAAATGTGGTTCTCTTCGATAACAGGAAAAGCCAAATGAAGAACACGGAGAGCCCAGTGGATTAGTTTTGATTCCTTTTTATGCGCATGCAGCTACAGTTATCCAAATTAGAGTATACTATTAGCTGTTTTGTCTACTCGAATTTTATCCGTTGTTGAGCTTCGATTAGAAAAGCGCAAAGGTACAATGTGTTCAAGTGATCCTATGACCGGCAAAATCGATCGATTAGATCTTGGCAAATTCGCGTTTCTAAATGTGATACTATCACGTCATGTGACGTGGGTTTGCACTTCCCCACTGCTTCGCCGTCCATTGTGTAGGCCAACTCTCGTGGCTACTTGTGTGTGTGTGTGTGTGTGTGTGTGTGTGGGAACGAGAGACCTAGATACGGTTCAGAACCGAATTCAGTACCCCGAATGCTATACGATTTGTCGTTTGGTCACAACTCCCCTATAAACAGATAAAAATAAAATCACAGAATTTTTGCGGTGGATAAATTTTCTTTCACTTATGCTCATCCAAATGTCCATTCCGAAACGTCCCCAGTTATATTTTCTCCCAATGTTGTTGCGCTGTCATTATGCTTGTTTTCGACTATATATGATATAGGTATAGTGTTCTATTCTGAACCAAGGGATCAATCCCAAGCTTCTGGTTTGTAAATATTGGTTAATGCTATCGAAACAAGGGACGCATATTTGTACTCTCCTAAATGGACCGGTCGGAGATTTTTTCTTATATCAATGTGTTAATGCTAGAATTTTAAATTCTTAAGCGCACTGGAGTTCAGCATTAGGACAGCCTCTAACCAACAAGTCAGTCAAATTTGTGCGGACTCAACCAAGTCAAAAGACATCGAGTTTAATGTATAGCATTATGTCGTTCGATGGCAAATGTTGATTTTTCATCTGTGTGCACTTTGTAGCAATAAACTGACGAAAGAAATTTGAAGTGGAAAGCCTAAAACTCGGAACCATAAGAAGTTTGCACCGATTTCAATGTTTTCCCAAGAATTCATTCGTTTACTCATCATTCATGAGTTAGTATTTTGGAATTTGATGCAACGCAATATATACTCACATGCCGTTAGCATTCTGACGTCCATTTTTCAGCTTTTGCTTATCATGATGTCATTTCGATCGGGTCACTATGACTTCTCGTTTCCAGCTACATTTATCAAGACCCGCATCTCCTTAGACACAACTGAAATCCTAGATTTAATGTACTAAATCTAGTCCTGCTGCCGTAAGCATGAAATATATGTAATTATCAAAATATTTCATTTTTAGCAAAATAATATTTCCTCCAAACATTTGTTTCGAAAAACAGCTAGTGAGCAGATTAGTGCCGGTCATGTCACGCGCAGTTCACCGTCATCATGTTCTCAAATGTTGCAAAGTAGATCCGCTAATCACAGCGATCAGGATTTGGCCACGACAACCGTTTTCTATTACCTTCATACGGTCTGTCAATGTGCCAACTCTACATAGCGCTACTTCCAGATCGGAATCTGAAACTGATGTTCGTGAAATCAGTTTATTTGACGGTAAGTTCTTCCAACATTTGATGAATTATTGGATCCAAACAATTTAAATTCCCACCGCTTACAGCGGTTTAAGCGTGCGCGTCAAGGTTAAAGGAATTTGGACCATCGTTGACAACACATGATTGAGTGGCCAAACAGTTTCGAATTTTGGCCAGAGTTTGCTGCAGACGAGTGCAATTTTGTTCTGGATTGGTGATCGTCAAATTCAAGATGCAAGTGCAACTAGGGCCCATTTCAAATACATCAACTGGAAGTATAATATCCTATACAAAAATTCAGTGATAGTGGTGAAGTCGCTGATACCAACCGAAGACAGTTTTGCTTCAGCGTTTTCAATTCACTTACATAAGATGCTCTATTTTGAGTATGTAAGTGTCATAGTGTTGCATTTTCAAGCAACACAAGTAGAGGTACAGTCTAATACTTGACACAGGAAAAAATAATATGCACTTTTTATTACTGAAACTGTTATTGGTTTGAAGTTGGTCGACATCCCTACGGGTCGGTGGTAAATGCTCCAAAATGAAACCCGATTATAGCGTTGGGGAGATATGGGTATGCAGCTAGTTGGCAGTGAGATATCCAAAGAAAAGTAGAGCGCTTACAGCTGTCACGTTGCAAAATGAAGTATTCACCGATTTAATACAACAAGCTGAGTGCACAAAAATTTGACCAAACGCACACGCTCGTGGTTTTGTTGAGAACGAAGGAGCAGAGCTGTTAATTGAGAAAATCCAGTTATTGATATTTTACGCTTCCCCGGTTCCGGTGATCATAACATACGTGATTAAATCGTGAGTATTCGTACATAGATGACCTTGTGTTTACGGTTTTTCACCGTCGTTTGCCAACTTCAGTCTGTCGTTGCGTAACCTATACCCGTAACTCAGCATCACCGGCCTGGGGTAGAATAAACACGTCGAAAAACTGGTAAACTCATGGTAACATTAAGTAGTTAAGTTTACAGTTCATGAATCTGATACCAAATTAGAGCTGCAGACAGTAAAGACTCTCAGAATTCCCATAGTGCAAAAACCAGTTATCTACCTGGTCCTCCATTTTCTTGTTAAACACAATTTCATACATGCACGCAGTTTGTCAAATCATCTAAATTGGTAACTTGAATTTGGTTGTAATTTTAAACTTGCCGTCAGTAGTTTCAGCGTCAGTTTTTATGCGTTTTCACAACATCTAGTACAAAGAAAACCTAAACAACAGGCCGCCCAACCACTTGACAAAATGAGACTGACACCTGACTTCACGTGGTGGCTTGCGCGTTACACAAAATGACTTACCCCGAACTAAAGATTTGGTTGCGTCAAGAATGTCGACTGTTGGAAGCCTAACTAACTAGTCTCTTAATCCTTCTGTTTGGAGTTGATTTGATCTGTAAACGCGTTTTGAAAAATCATTAGAAGAATAATTGATTCTAGCAAATGGGCTTCCACACAATCACTTGCCGTTGCCATGCTGACAGGGTCTTATCAACACTAAAAGCTTTGGTTGAGAAACCCAATCGTCCTCCGGCATAACGGCTGGATGCATTAACAATACATATATGCCCTTTCCCATGAACTACGCAAATACAATGAATTCCACACTGCATTGATCATCCCCCCGGCTAACCTGGACGGCGATTCCCGTTGCTTCGAATGGGATGGGTGGTGATAATTGGTCTGTGCATAGTGAGGCTACTAGCCGTTGTCAAAAGACAAAACTACTTTGTTTCGGTACGGCGAACCACGCAAATGAGAGGCGGCCTTATGTCCGGAAAACAGGACCGGCTGATAAACCGCTTTGGTATCAGGAGGATGACGCACAGGGTGGGAATTTGATCGATTTTGAGCCGGAGGACGGGGTAGGAATCGACCATGTGTCCTAGTTTGGAGACAAGTGAAAGTGGTCTAGTTCTCATGACGTTCAGAGGTGGGCGGTAGCGTTACTGGAAAGATCAAAGAAAAGAAAAGGATCACGAAAGACTGAGAACAATCGGCCAAGGAGACCTACTTGAATGGTTTGGTTATGGCAAATAAAAAACAGCCTAGTTGACCGGCCAGAGGCCACTTGATCGTTCTTGCTTGATTAAGCCCTACGGGACCGAACTGTTTCAAGACTGAACTAAGAAAAATAACGTTTAAATGGGAAAGTAAGTTTAAATGGAGAACAAACTGCTGTGGTAGATCTCGCTCATCATTAGCCAATTGGTCATATCAGTCGGCACCTGGTGCTATCATTTTCCGTCCACGGGCAACAGAAAAGTATTTCGATTATATACTTGTAACTGAATTACCCGTAATGACAACATTAACAATGGCCGTTCTTTTTCTTCATAATTAACGGACTTCACAACTGAACGTTTTTTTAAGATAAATTGGCTAGACACTCATGAAATTAATAAAAACAACTGATGTACATTGACCGTTTGGGTAGTCCGGAGAGAGAAATACACATGCTAATATTATGACTGAAATCAAACGGAGACATTCCTTAAATCCGGTTAATACATTTAATGTCACTTCCGTGTCTTGCTTATATAGAGAACTTTTACATTACTCAAAGACTGATATGCAAGCTCTGAGTACGAAAAGAACAAAATGCACTTGCGCATCCGAATGCATCGCAACTAAGGGGTCGATATTCGGGTTTATCGGTTTTCGTTTAGCTTAGTCGTCTTGTGCAAACGCCCGAACTACAGAGCACCGTACTCCGTTAACGTCCGTCTACTGGCGCCCATGGTACACGGCTGAAGACTATCCTAGTTCTTTCCACAAGGGGCGTGAGAAGACAGGTGACCAATCTGGACTGACGGCTGATATGATCAGTTGGCCAGTGAGATGCACCAACAACGGTCGACATTTATGGCGTCCGTTTGTTTTCAGGCTAATCCTGTATTTTCACGCGTTCACACTGTAGTTTCCCATTTCAATGTCATCTTCTGAATTCAATCTCGAAACGGTCTAGAATCGCGTAAGGGCTTGTGATATTACGATTTCACAACGGTCGTCTGCTCTGAGTAGCTGTCTTGGGTCAGACTTTTAAATTGGTGACTCCGGTTAGAATTTCCAAATTACAAACTTTCTGGAGTGCAGCAAACGGCGGAGTATTGTTTGCCCAAACAAATTTGATGCCTTCTCTGCGAACCATCATGTTAGTTGTCGTTCTGCCGATATTCGGGCCATTCAACATCCCACAACCTGTTTCGGTTGGGTAGATTTGTCTAATGATAGTAATAGCGAAAGAGTAAGAGGTTGCATGGACTCAAGCTAGGGTGTTCGCTTCACTTAGCTGCCTTCACTGTTCACGTGCCAAAGTGTCTGGGGCAATAACCTACCCTAGCTAGAACACTTGAAACCTTTAGGATAGATGTGTGTTAAATCTTCAAAATGCACATGGAAGTTCTCATCTCCATAACGGTTATTTGTAGCGAAGATACGGTTTGTTTCTCTTCTACAGATTAAATCATGCGGTCCACTAACTATCGTCTAACTCTGAGTTATTGACATTTTTCTCCCACTATATCCCACCCACAATACGAAGACGTCAGTTTTCAGGTGCCGAAAGTCCCTCAAATCCAACCTCAGTGACAATGTTTCTGAAAAAGCATAACAAGACCATTCTTACAGTTCGACCTTTGATCGGTAGGTGCCTCAGGTTTGCGAACTCTAATCGATTCCTTTGTTTACAGGGGCAAACCCCATCCGACACACGAATACCTGGTGAGATACGACTGCCCGAGTAATAACACTCATTTATTTCATTAAAGCGTTTTCTCTGCAACCGAACCTCGAGCCAGTCCACATCAGGAACAACGCTTCACACTTCGAAGGTCCAAAAGTCATACCAAACATGCGTGGACCATCGTTCAGGCAGTCAGGAGAAATAGATAACTTGCTTCGTTCTTCACTCAGCAACACACCATCAGCTGCATATTCCTAGTCAGAGAGTTTACTGCCTGAATCAATACAAATGTTACTGTTTGACTTATATAAACGTGCCGTATCTGGTTAATTTACGAGGTACCGCTTCAACTGCTATGCAGCTGACCTTTCAGCATATCTTGTCCACGTCTCCCTTGAATTTATGGTTCTATGGGAACACGTTTGTGCCAGGTGAATGCTTATAAAAAACTGAATTGAACTGAACTGAACGGCGTTACCACTGACTGGGTGCGCTGTGCCATTGTAGCTAGTCGCTTTCCATCTCACCACTGTCTTCTGGGTATCGAGATATGGGGTGTAACGTTGGTGGATTTTAATTCGATTTATCCATTACCACGATCAAAGATCAATACTTCTGCGGTCACATTGCACTGATTACGCCAATAAATTGTCTGATCAAAAGCGCTGCTTGAGTAAGTCAGTGAACTAACGATGGACCAAATTAACCGGTAAAAGAATCGATGAGTGTTGACCATGGAAGTTCAATATAGGCTATTTGATTTTGATTAATAAGCGAACTTTTGTGTTTGCTCGTTATGGTTTTTCTCACTGGAGTTTATGGAAACGAGTGACAAGGGTCAAGAAATGGAATCGATTAGAGATTTATGAATGAAACAGAGCAGTGTAAGGGGAACGAAACGACCGTCAAACCGGAGCCCACCAGTGTTTGAATAGATCGGTTCTCGAATAGGCGGTAACTTACTGGGGAGACAGTGAATGGTCTTGCTTAGAGCCTCCGGAGGCTAGCAGTAAATGCCTTATCAGATTCCTCAGCGGATAAATTGAAAATTGTCGTTATTTCGCAGTTTTGCCGTGCGGTTGGAGATATGAACCTTCGAAATAAATTCATCTACAAACCATCAACCGACATGGACCAAGGTTTCACGAAGGCCCGTGTCCACGAAGTGGTTGTGGGACTGGTCCGGCATGTGCAACGATGTCTCCAAGCGACCACATGATGGGGGAACTCCGAACCATCTTCTCGTTCCTCAGATTGAGATCGAAGTGGAAGTAGTTCAACCAGTATTGGTTAACCCTGTGGTGTATTCTGAGCCGAAATTGTATCTATATGAAATACTACGCAAGTATCGGGCCACTTTCACAAAAAATGGGTCCGACAGGTTACATTCGAGCTATGCACGAAATAAACACATTAGAACAAAAACATGTACGACAACTTACCGGCCCAATACCAGTATATTACCAAGCACAGCTAGAAGAAATCATCCAGCGGATGATGGATGCTAAGGTGATCAAGCTATCAGCATCCTCAGGGGTGTCCCCGATAGTTTTGATGGAAAAGAAGAACGGCAGCCTTCTTTTATGAGTTAACTATTAAAACCTTAACTGAGTCACACAGAAAGATTCTTTTCCTCTACCATGGATCGATAACATTCTCGGTGTGCCACATGATTCCTCTTGGTTTTCCACACTGGACTTAGCTTCAGGCTATTAGCCAGTAGAAGTCTGACTAGCAGACTGCGAGAAGACTGCTTTTCTAGGTTTACATGAATTTGAAACAATGCCGTTTGTTCTCGTTAATGCTTTTGCACCTTTCAGCTTTGCATACAAAAAGCATTGAATAGCCTAGTTCCCTCTCAATGTCTAATTTCCATAGACCACTGTTCCTGGGGGAACTCCAACTGAATGTAACAAACGACTTCTTTTTTTTACTTTATTATTGAAGTAACAATGTACATCATTTTTCAGGAAGGGGGCCACGGTCAACAGAGGGCTGCCAAGTGGAGAATCTGACCGGCGGTGAGAGGATTCGAACTCGCGATCTTCGTGTCCGAACTTCACGGTCTAATTCGCTTGACCACAGCCGGTGTTTAAAGTCTTCTAGACTGAGGCTCAATGGTCGAAAGTGCCACTCTGTCCAACAAAAGGACCAGACTACAAGGTGGCAGTAACAGTTACAAGAACAAGATTTTGAGTGTATATACCGTCCGAGGTTGCAGCATTCAAACGTTGATGCATTTTCATAGTATCCAAATCTAGCTCAGGTGAACAAAATAGGCCTCCAAAAGAAGTTGAACCACGATTGGTGTGTCAGTCAAATTATCGACCCGTATATATCTAACTGATCTCAGCGTCAACGGATTGCGGACCAAAAAAACCATCACACACAGAGCTCCATAATCGCTTTTTATAGGAGAAAGCCTTGTTCACCCATTGGCGCGACTTAAAAATCATAAATGGACTCTTGTATCGCGTCCATATATCTACGCCCAAACTGATCCCTGCGTTTAGTCGGTCGACAGTCGTTGTACAACGCATTCGTGGACACTTAGGTCATGTGGGACAATTAAAAAAGCAAGCAGCGGTCCGGCAGCAGTAGTCGTGTCCTAAATTGCACGAAAGTGTGGTTGGAGTATGCATTAGCAGCTTGGGATGTGCTATGGTAAAAGTTAGAAGCAACAGCCGAAAGCACCCCTGCAACCCATGAATATTACTGGTCCCGGAGACCGAATGGACGTAAACATTATGGGCCCGTTATCGATCACATCAGCAGATAGTCGATTCATCATCGTAATGATTGATTATTTCATGAAGTGTTGTGAATTCTCATCTATCCTAAGCTTCCACTGTGGTCACACCGATCGTGGACTAGTGGATGGTGTTCCCACCGTTCTGCACTCTGTTCGGAGTCCCGCATTTGAGAGCAACCTCCTGCTGGAAGTATACTAGGAGCCGGGAATCCAGAAAACTCGAAAAACCCTGTATCATCCAGAGGGCAATGAGTTGGTTGAGCGGACCACTCACACTATTAAAAACAATTGCCGTCGCTGAGTGGAAAACAAAATGCGCACCGATGGGACAATTTGTTGTCAGCTTGCATGCCCGTGTATCACTTGTCGGTACACACTTCTAGGGTTTTTATCCGGCGATGTTAACATATGAGCGCGAGATGTGTCTGCCAATCGATCGGACGACACCTTCTGTCCCCGGGGAGATATTAACACTAGTGAAATATGTGTGGTCTACGCCGGCGACTGTCGCCAGCATTTGAGGCAGTTTGTGAGTGTAATTCTGGATCAAGCCAATGGCAAAAATACTGCTACTAGTACTACCGTAAAGTCCACGGACCAGAAGACCACGTTGGTAATCACGTCTATCTATTACGATCCAAGCCGCGTATGGGAGCCTGCGCAAAGTTTCACTAGCCATGGTAAGAGCCACATGAAACTGTGTTCATCAGATCATCACCAGTCTGGGCAACATTTCTGCGGATGTGTTAACCGTTCACTACAGCCAGTTGAAACCATCTTATAAGGCCCGTGCACCTTGGTTGTCCCTCCTGGCAGCTTACCACTCGATGAACAAGAGGTCGACATCTGTGATGGTGGTGGTAGCGGAGTTCCTGTGACCAGTATTAACACAGAGTTTAATCCTGCTTTAGAGGGAGAACAGTGGAAGGGGAGCGAAAGTACTGTAGGGTGTTCAAGTAAATCGCTTCATAATCCATCTCTTTCCTTCCACCTTCATGGTCCTCAATACGTGGTGTATTAGGAAGACCTTGAAGAACGCCATTCGGCAGATCACGAAGACTTCGAATGAACTGAAATTAATAAGGACAGAATTGTGAAAGTTCTTACGAATTATGTGTCCTCGTTATGAATGTGTCTAAAGACGAATAATACATTGTTGGTCCTGCCGTTACGAAACTTTTCTCTCTATTTGGGTACACGAGTTACACTGTAACGGGTTGGAGCTGGTACTAATCGGTGTTGCATCTATTTCAGACCTCTCGTCGTCTGGCTCTCTCTGGCCGTCCGTACTAGCTACGAGTCTGGTGATCCTACTACAGCAGACGGCTTCTTTCCTATTCGCCCTTGCAAAACACTGGGAGCTCTGGGTAATTAGCTTGTGGACGCAACACGTTATTGATCTTGATCTCTAGTGAATCTGTGGTATGATTCTGTGCATGATTTGTTTGCGAAACCGTAGAAGGAACTGGTTTCGGTTGACTGCTCTGTCTCGAATGTTATTTGTTAAAACTGAAATCCCTGCGACCAATCAGTACACTATAATGAGCATAGAAATGGGGGTTTCCATCAATTGAGATTATGCTAACTAAGCTACGCTAGCTGGGACACGGATATTAGTCAGAAGTTATGATTTTTTTATTACGAACCATGTGACGGGTTAAGTATGACGTCCATTCCTAAGCTAAGATATTTAGCTCCTTGGAAAACTCCAATAAACTTGTACCAGTGCATCCCGCTCACTGAAATTTAGTCTTAGACACCCCTCAGATGACCAGTTAACTTCAGCATTGTCACTTGTATGATCTGAAAAAGCAATAACGGAAGCTCCTGGAAATTGCCGTTTGCTCCTTAGCGTTATTTTAGGTGTACCTAACTTCTTAGTTATCCCCTGAGGTTACATGTGAAAAATATTCTTCTCAATAAGAAATTCATCATCGCTACTCGGTGGCAGCTCGGATGTCCCAGTCTTTTATCTTTTATGTCTAATTTATTACTTAAACCACGAAGCATTCCATTCTTCGAGAAGGGGATCGCGGCCAACAGTGGGAAGACTAGAACCCACAACCTTTTGGTCAGAATGCTATTATGATAACCGCTCGGCCGCCAACGAGCACTCAAGTGAATGGTGTACACGGAAAAGTAGGCGGATAGAATTCGACTTGGCTGACTTGTTTGAAAGAATGAAAAGCGTAATATGTAATATGTCACAGACCATCGGGAATTCAAACAGTAGCCGTAGTGTGTGAAACTGAAAGAATTCATGGAGGTGAGGAGCACATTTTCTTCTAAACCAGACTCTCTGTTGTCAGAACCAAAAATCAGTTAAGTCACTAACTATGTAGTGTACGGCTGATGTATGGCTAAAACCCGCAAGTTGCCTCTAACAGTGCAAAATGAAAAATTAATGAGTCGAGAAAAGAAGAAATAATGTTTGGGTACAAAATGGAGCTAGGTGTGATTCGACGAAGAGGATGTTCTGACTGACACTGTACAATTAAATAGTCAACACGTAGTCAAAACAGGGGAAGTTAACCTATACCAAATCTGCTTTCGGTTTTCTCTTTGGCTAATTTCAAAGCAAGCTATTACCAAAAGTAACAAAAGGTAACAATTCCTCACTACTCTAAAGAAGGAAAACACCAGGCATAGGATACCATTGAAATTCGAATGTCAGATGCAAGATTCACATGCTGACTAAAGTCTTTATCGTGTTTTGCCACCAATGGACCAGGGTAACGATCAGGATAACTTGGGGATACGTTCCGACCACTACCATAATAGTCTCCGGTCTGTTCAGGAGCTGTCAAGCTCAAATCGTCTGAAAGTCGACCTGTCTCACCCACCGTAACAAGCACTTGGAGTCAGTCGCATGTGCCATTACAACGCCGGCTGCGTTCGTGCAATGCACTACATGAATTAAAGAAGTGACCGATTCCCCTAAAATGTGGGGCCAAAACGTTGTTACTAGTTTAAGTTGTGAAAACCGTTTGCTCTTTGAGTTATTCCGTATTCCATTCTGATCGGCTTAACCGAATATTTTGCTTCCGACACAACCACTGTTAGATAGATTGTTTACCATAGTGTTGCATCAAATCACAAAATCCCTGCCTCCCAGCTTGATGTGTAGCACAGGTACTCTAGAGTTTCTTCTTACTGATGGCATGTCTTTCCTCACCTATCTGCTGGTAATGGGCTGCTGTCCGTAAAGTCTTGTCGTCCATCGTAGTTTTTATTCAAGCTCTAATGGGAAGCCTAAGTTCGACTCTCGCATGCCAGTTCAGTGCTTGAACTGATTGCTGAGTTTTTGTAAAGTTGCCAGTCAGGGTTCTCTCGTGCGTGTACTTTGTATCCCTCGTAAAATGCTTTAGCCGTAACTGGCTAAGTTTGGTTAAACATCGGAACTATTGTGTACTTAGTCTCAGAGAATCTGAAATTCTTATATCTGTGCTGTACTTCACGATTTTCAGAGCCGCTTTCTTGTGTTTAGTGACGTGACGTTTTGTGTTTTCATGGCGATATAAGTCGGCGAGACAACAGCCAGCCCACTGGGTTTAACTACAACTTAACCAGTTCAAGCAGGTCGAAATTAGAAAAAAATGCCGGAGTGATCTTTTACTGATAGAATTACAAGGTTTATTTTTCCGGGAAACATGTACACAGACTCCACGACAAGCATTTCGAGGGTTCTTATAAATTCCAAAGTCTTCAATGGAGCTATTGTTTCTGTTTGTTCATTTCCAATATTCATTTGCGATATATAGATGAACTGACCCCGTCAGTTGCTTAAGCACACTGAAGATGTTGTTCTATGTCAGACTTTATCGGGAACTAAGGATTTCCTCATCTCTTGCCCCTCATTCATAATATTTTTTCGCTCCGGTTTAATCCTTAATCTGTCCTAGTGCATCCAGTATCTGTTTGTTTTATTCGGTCTGCTTACCCATCTGGCTCTTTTCATTAATACAGTGCCACTACCAAGATAAATTTTGTCAAATGTTCAGTAATCATTATCGATAGAAATTTTAGAATCATTTTATTTCTCAATTTTGCAAAGAAACTTAGAACACTATCTTACCATACAAGAAGACGTCGGCACTTCCAGGTCAAAGGAAAACCATCTCTCCTTTGCTTGCCAATGCGTTTTTCCCCATTGCTGTGTTGCTTGCCAGTCATTTCTGCTGATCTATTGAATGAAGACTTCAGAATCCTTCGCTGGGTCATCTCTATTATCAGCGGGGTATCTTGCACAGTAGGAGAAACTACCCATCAAACTTTGTGATATGCATGTGATAAATTTACACGGAAAATTCTTTAGGATTCTTCTCCTCTTCTCTACAGTAGTTTTCATATGTTATTCCTGTCGTTTTGACTCACTCTACCTTCAATTCCATAGCCCACCGTCTAAAAATCTATAGGAGCTCCACTATTCCTCACGCATCATTCGAGAGCAGGTTATGGCTAACTGTCGCCACAATCTTCCCCAGCTATATTTTTTGTACCGATTTTTTACTCTCTGTATTCAGATGAAATGATGAGTGCATCCACTTCTAACTGAGGTGCGAACACCGGTGTAGGCAGAATTCCTTACAAATACAATGCAACGACAATTACACTTCAAATTTTCACATCACTTGCGCCTTATTGAGTGTAGCAACTGCTTTTGAACACTGGTGTGACAGTGCACGGACCGCTGGATTACGCCCCATCAGCGAATCTTCGATCGCAAAATTTTGAATAGGCGGTAGCCATGACCAAGCACAGAAACTGTATTCATATTCAAGCAGAAGTCAACACTTTACTGTTTCGCACCGGAGCGTTGGGGCAATTTCCGGCCTAACCTCTACTTGATTCTGAAACCTCTCACTGATGATGGAGACACTGACGTTTCGGAATAGTTTCTAGTTCACCTTTTGATCTCTTAAATCCTGACTTCAGATTAGAATGGGTAAAATGAACTTCTTTGAACTGATGTTTGTTCTGCGGAACAACGAGAAGCTTCTGCTTTAGTGCAACTTATGGAATGTGACGTATTTTTACAGAAAAACGCTTTCTCTTTAACGCCATTAACCACAGTCGATCTAGCTCAGTGATTGGTAAATGGGGGAGCTAGAGGTTGCAGTTATGAAACTTTTGTTGTCTTTTGTCTGGGGAGACTAATTCATTCCATACTTAAATTCCGATATCGAAGAAAAGGGCATAACCACAACGAATGGAGAGGGTGAATGACCTCATAGTTTAAACCAATCAGAATCAGTCACCCGATGAAGCAACACCGACTGTCAAAAACACTCCCCAACAGACAAAGCTCGCAGTAGCAACAAACGCGCAGCACAGCCATAGCTCCGATGGGCAACACGACTCTCCCAGCTAAAAGCGACGGTTCAAGTCGTCACTCAAGACAATCGGATCAACACAGCCAAAGGAACGCAAACAGGAGTTTTCGGCACATGGTCGAATCGGCCCGGCAATGCTCAGTTATTCAGAACCTGGATCTCGCACGAGCGTGATATGAAAAAGAACAATATGCACGGCCTAGCGAAGTATGGGGACTGTGGGACTGTTTTGCTGCCCAGCTTGCTCGACCGAATTCAAGCGCAATGAGCCTGTCTTAGACCATGGTGTTTGTTGATGGAGGGGCAGAGATACTGGTGACCCAGTTTGAAGGAGTGGCAACGTGCAACGTCGTGAAGGCTGACACACCCTTGCTGGCGTCACTAGGCTCGTTACGCTCCGGGCTTCCGAACGCCGTCTACAACCTGCACAGCAGGAGGGACCAGCCCGACACACCAGACGTGCGCGGAATTGATAGCTGAGTTCAAAAAAAGACGGCTGCTTCTGATTGGTTCATCCATTCGTTGTGGCCGTGCGCTCCTCTACAATATAACCGTTCCCTAAACCGCAACGTCTTTGGCCTTTTTCGGTAGCATTTCCTGACTGTTCCGTGTACACAGCGCCAAAAAATGCTCCGTTAACCAAGTGCCAGAACCCCTTTTGTCCTTGCCACACGTTCCGACGCAGCTTTTGCTCTCCTCATGATGCAATTTGGGCCAATTGGTCTCAGCGTTACACGAGGGGTACGTAATTGTCCAATAACCAGGACATTGACCCCCGCCATATCTTTGCATCGAAGCCGAGACATCATGTCTTGCGCAGGCGCTTTTCTTGGGTGGAGGAAAACCTACACTCGTGATAAAGCACACGAACAACTTCAGTAAAATATTTGGTGGAATAATGGAATGTCGAAATTTGAAGTAGTTATGCGGTCCAGTGCCGAAATAATGCAGGTCTACAAAAGTAGTTTGAGAATGTGGATTTATTGTTTTAAAATCTATTTTATCTCTGTCACTAACTCCAGCGCCTTCAGTTGTTCGTCTCGGCTCTATTTCAATCCCAACCCGCTTAATCAAGTGAGGATGACCTGATGACCACTATCCGGTCAACACGACACTTTCTCTTTTATTTGTCACAACTAAATGGTTTATATTAGGTCCACACATGATGGACTTCATTATTCGATGGCCCTCTGTTTAACGGGCTCACTTTCTATACCTTGATCTTCATATCGGATGTGGCCCGCCCTCCCCTATGCAGGCGTCGCAAAATCAGACCACCTTGGATCAGTCCTCGGACTGGAGTAATCGGACTGACTCCGTACTTGTCTTCGGGCTTGCTGTTGGTCCAGTTCCAATCCCGCGTGTTGTTCAGATGACGTCAGAGGGATTTGGCAGTCTTTTTCTTCATGGTATATTCGTGCTTCAATTCTGTATGACTCATTGGACCGAAGCAAAATGGCCTTTAGGCATTCGCACGTGGCTTTACCTTGCATACATCTGTCCAATCGCGGTGCATAGTAAGTACCATCTTCGGAGATGAGTGGGTGATCAAGAAAATACTGAAGAAAGGGAAGGTAAAGCATACCTAAGTAACTGAATCAAACTTCCAATCCGCCAAAACCTCAATTCAGGTCGTTAATAAAGCGATGATCGGATAATAGCTACCCTATGATCCACTAGGTTCTAGGTTTTGAATCCATACCAAGACATGGAAAACTATCTAAAAATTAGGATCTTGCTGTTGGGCGAATACAAGGTCATCACAGTTTTAAAATGTCCCAGAAAATGTTTGGGACGAATAACCAGTAACATTTATAGGCCAACTGATAAGATTCTTCCAGAAAGAAATCGACAATATTACTGTCTCCAGCGCCAGAAATGAAAGATTTTGCTGTACGTAGCTTTGATTTAGCCACAAGTTATTAACGACCGTGTTTCTTTACACTTTGATTACCATTGGTATCATGGGAATTGGTGATTTTTTTGACGTCTCATATGCCGTTCACGGTGCCAGATTTGGGCAAGCTCCGAAGTGAATCGACAAACAATGCGTCGCGTGGTGTGCTATAGACTTGCCTATTGTTCGCTACAGGTGACGACTAATCAACGATTCATTCGGCTAGTAATCTTTATCAGACAGTTTTAGGACAGTGAAAACCACTTTGGTTCACTCCCTGCCGACATTCGACATTCTATCTCAATAGGTCACGGCAGCAACTTCCTTGGCAATGCTAATTCATCGCCCGTTCAACAATCTCAAGTTGTGATTATGGGATGACCTGAGCTTCATTTTCTTCCTCTTTCCACTCCATTTGCTTACATTTTTCGGGAGCTGCAGTTGGCCACGCTAGTGGTATTGTCACTGTATTACTTCCTGCCTCAATTACCTCGCTTTCTCCCTCAGAGAACAATAAAATCTCACCGAGCTCGCTTCCGCCGGCTGGTCCACTTCTTCATCCACGATACCTCTTCAAACTGGACACCTTCAGTGTGCGAATATCGACTCATGTAGGTCAACAGGGGTGTTTAGGTCGCGTATTGCAGACCTTAACATCGGTGTGTGTTGTATCCAAGATACTCGCATTCAAGACTTCAGCTCTGTTATTCCACTGGCACACCCCTTTAATCCTTCCGTGAAGTTCCATCTGCACCCATATGGGAACCTTGAGGCTGCGGCTTCTTGTATTGCTGACGTCGCTGGCGTTGGTGTGGCTCTCAGTGAGAGGGCTGAAGTTACACTTCTTAACTGGATTTCAGTCGACAGCCGGATATGTGTACTGAGAATTGGAGGTTCATGCAGAGGAAATAACCATCGTTCTGGTACACGCGGCTTGTTTGTTGTATCAGCGTATGCACCAACCGTTTGCAGCCCAGGTGTGGTCAAGGGTATTTTCTATCAAAAGCTGCACAACCTCTCACGTAGAGCAGGGCAGAGTGACACCGTGATTTTAGCATAAAACATGAATGCTCGATTAGGTCGACTGTCCTCGGATGAGGCGCATCTAGGAGACCCCTTTGGTCTCGATTCCAGTCGTTCCGCAAACTGGTAACGGTTGTTGACTCTGTGATCACACCAACGGTTGTTTCTTGCCAGTACGAGCGTCAGAATTTCCAGTGGCCGATGCGCCACTTGAAGTCCACCCTCTTCAAGTCAGCGGTGGGCCCAAATCGACCACATCGCTGGCTATTGACTACAAATGGCAGGACTGTCTCCAAGACTGCAGGTAGAACTGGAGCACCTCAACCGACTCCTACCACGCGTTAGTATACACTGAGCTGTCCATGTGCTCTGGTGGATGCACAAATGGCATGGCGCAGCGTCCGTTAGATTGTGACGAACTGTCGTTCAAAGCGCACTGACTGAAAAGCTAGAATTTTCTCCATTTCAAAGGCCGCTTGTCAAGAATGCCTTGTATTCTGATGGCCTGATGAATTGTGTCCTGATCCGTTATGTTGTGAGATTGGATTTTCCCCAAGTTTCCGCACCTTCTCGACGCAGGCCATGCCGCCTGGTAGCAAGCATAATGAAGTACCTTTTGTAACAAGACGTGAACTCCATGCAAGCTTGTGTAGGAATCGAGAGATCTGGTGGTCCTGATGAACTTTTGAAATGAACATGGTGCCACTATAGGGATTTCCCGCAAGCTCTCATCTCATCCGAGGTACCGACACGAAAGCATTTGGTGTGAGCAAAACGATTTTTGAAGCTGACTGTTCGCCTACGTAAGACAAACAGCGGCATCTTGTCCGTCAAGCGGAGCACTTCCAGGCACGATTTAGCTGTGTATTCACCTCCTGTTCTAAATAGCCCAGTACCTTGTGCCTAACCTCAAAGTTGCTGGTGTAATTCTTCCGCCATATCCCACCAACACCACGAAGACAGCAGTATTCAAACATCGAAAGTTTTCTCATATACTCTATCCTCAGCGATCATGATTCTGAGCCGTATAACAGGATCGACATTAAAGTTGCAGTGCAAACTCTTTGATGGCCGGATGTCGCGCCGATGCCACAGATGCCTTAAACTGGCAAATATCACTCGGTTCTCCTGCTTACTTGCGAAGAATTCATTCGATTGCCGGGTGAGACACACCTGACCGAGTAATTATATCCATTTATTTCACCCCAATGTCCCCTTGCAAGAACATGATTCGGCTCCGAGCCACTCCACTCCTGTAGCAAAATCTTACACGTTGGAGGTGCAAAAAGAATTCCACAACCATTTACAGTGACGTTCAGGCATTGGACAAAACCTTGGATTTCACTTGGGTCATGCTTCAGTGACCGGCGTTGACTCACCGGGTTAGGTAGTGGCTTTTGGAAGGTTGCGGGTTTGAATCCGCCCACCGCCGGCCAACTTCCCCACTTGGCAGCCCTCTTTTGGCTGCGACCCCTTTCCTGTAAAATGATGTACATTGTTATTTCATTAATAAAGGATGTAAAAGATAAAAGATAAAATAAAAAGGTTTAAGTTCCAAATCAGATAATTGCTTGTCTGATCAGTTATTAATATTCCCACATGAGGACACAGCTGTCTATGATCAACTCTACGACAAGTTTAAAGAGAAAGGTTGAAAAGGACAATCCCGACGATCACCATTGCTTGTGATGAAATCGACTGAAGCATAAACTGAACTTTAGCTGCTCGAATACAGAAACTGGATAAATGGAATGAATTTCCCCAACACAACTTTCAATGAGAGGCGGCATCCGTGAACTGCATGATCGACTGGGTCGAAAGCAACTTCCAGACGAAGAAAGGCAGATATCATAAATCTACATCTGCCTATGTCCTAGGATTACCCGCAAAGTCAATACAACCCCGACCGGGTCAGAAACCAGCTTAACTCTCACGCACACCTTTCGCGAATACTAAGTAGTCGATGAGGATAATACTCGCTGCAGTTTGGCTGCGATAGTTACCGAACTAAGTTTCTATAATTCTCACAGATCCAATAACAATCTGTTTACTAGGCGGCACAGCAAAGTGAGACTTTAGAGTATTAAAAATACTTCGAAAGTTTATTTTTAGCATGGGATTTTACGAATCCGTTTTTGCATGCGTATTTTTAATAAACGTTAAAGAGCCGCAGCTAGAAGAGACAGTACCTCGAAATTCAGTGCGGTGAGCAACAGATCTGCAATAAGGTGTTTGAACGATCCTAAGCGATGTCAAACAGGGTTCCAAAAAGATTCACAGCAAAACATTTTGGGATTCTGCTGAAATCCTATTTTGATGCCACATGGGATTATTTAGGATTTTTTTCCCTCACCTAGTTAACCATGAAGAACCCCTAGGTATCCTTTTGGTAATTTTTCGAGCGCGCATATAACTTCCAGGTAAACCTTAATCACCATTCGAAACCTCTCCGGTACATACCGTAATAGACAGACTATTTCAGGGGGACGTTGGTGACAGCGTAATAACGGCTGCGTCTGATCAAATTAATCGCAACTAATCTGATTTGGACTGTTAGAACACTCCGATTATCCATAATGTCATATTCTGTGACGCGAAATAAACTGGGCAACCTAAAATTCAATAGGAAATGCACCGGTTTACAACCGGAACACGAAGGTTCATTTAATAAAATCCACCATGATATTCGATTCATCCGTGTCCTGTAAAGAAAGGGGGTGCAGGTATTTCGTTCAAGATCACCCACACATATGTGGCTCAATTTATAATATTTTGTATGATGGAATCTGAATGATCTCACAATCAGGGATTTATATCAGCCATTGTTCCATATGAGTGTTTTGGATGATGCAATAGCACTGCTGGGTTCTAAATAAATGGCGAGACGAGACAAGATTGGGAAAACTAGATAGTCACGATAAAAGTGACCTCGGCTAATGGATATTATACTGAAACTGGTTTATACCTCTATGCCTGTACATTGGCCAAGCCGGATCGTATTGCTTGCAAACGTCGATATATCATGCTAGTAATTTGTCAACCCCGGCAAGCTATGATGGGGTACGACATATTCAACGCAATAAAAAATGAATGATTTAAACACCCTGACTAATGAGCATAGTTTGATCCCCAGACAGCAATCTTTCCACCAGTTGTCTTCGGGTTTAGCGGAGCTAGAAAATTGTCACTAGCCGTCTGTGCGCTTCTAGTGCACTCATCATCGTCTAAAACTCCAAAGGTCCCTGCCGTCCCTTGGCGGTGGTCAAAAGGGCAAGGTCGTGGCGTTTGGGCGTTAGGGTCGCGGGTTCGAAACCTCCCGCCGCCGGTCAACTTCCCTGCTTGGCCTTCCCGTTTCGGCCCTTGCTCCCTTCCTAAAAAATGATGTGCACTGTTATTTCATTAATGCAGTAAGTAAAGGATAAAGGATTAGAAAAAGCCTAGCCGTAATGTAATGCTCATCACAAATTCACAACGACCATCATTCTTTACGCGTTTATTTGGTTTGCAATGGGACAAAACGTTGGGATGAAATAATGGAATCACTGGATTTTGAAGTGAGAACATTAGTGAGGGGGATCCAACGGTCGGGACTAGAAGACAAGCGTGACGATGTGTTGGTCGGAGAAGTGAAAGTATTATTCCGATGAACAACATCGTGCCTTGATAGAAATAAAGACTGACCGTCAAGACAAAACCTTGTGGTGGTACCAGTGCTGCGAAGAAACTTAAACACTTCTTATTTGGGTTAGGGTAGTTGGTATATCATTATTCTGCACAGGTGTAACAGTGGTATAATTCTAAGGATGAATAAAGAGGCAATTAATACTGTCGGCATCCGCAACGCATTCCACAGATTTTTTCCCCTTCCAAACAACAGTCGACTGCTTTTCCATGGAGATTTGGTATTGTTACAAGTGAGAAACTGATTAGCGAACATCGTGACAATACGTCTGAGTTCTGCCTCTGTTGGAAGAGAAATGTACATGACTCGTGGATAGTCACGGGATTTGTAATTGGGAAAAAATGCGACCATTTGGGGAAAATGAGGTTGTCAGGGGACAGAAAATACAAATGATCCCGTTAGCCGTCCTTATGAAAAAAGATATTCTCAGTTAGGAAGGGTTCGAAAGAAACACAAGGGGATTCACGTAAAGGAAAAGTTCTAAAAAGAATGAGATTGTCTTGTGAAAAATTACAGAAGCAAGCTTGGATTTGATTTGTTTGTCCGAATGGATGCAAAATATAGCGAATAGTTCAGGATAGTTGGCAATGACTCCGTTTAAGGTGAAGTTTCCTTTGGTGAGAGAAATACAGTAACTTGTCGGATCAGGCTTGATGACTGGTAGAAACCATGGACGATTGAAATCAGCTATGGTAAAGTTTAACATTTTCTCAAAAAGAGGACAGAAGATGCCAAAAGGAATCTAAAGTGGTTGAGATACTGTCTTGTAAGACAAAAAGGGCCATGTATAGATTCGTTATGACCGTACTGCTGTTACGAGAAAACTTGGAATGACGCTGAGTTACCAGGCAGTCAATTCCATTTAACGGGTATGTATGGATACTCTGAAACTTACTAGACCATAAAGAGTTTAACTATGTCCTCATGAAGCCCCCAGTTTTCTAGCCGGAAGGTCTATCTTGCCTGTGCAGTTTGAAATCCTTGATCTTTACGAGCGAGTCCGCGAAATCATGATTTATTGATGATTCACGCAAGTATGAACATGAATGAGTGACTGGAGTACCAGGAATGGGTCCGGTTTTGTCGTGAACAGTGAATTTATATCAGGGATAAACAATACTGGATATCTTACCCAGAGATATCCATTTAAGCGCTGCCTGTTAACAAGCACGAGAGCTTCTTCTGGATAAAACAGAAGATTTGTGATATGTACCAGTGCTTGAGTCTAACTAAAGGTGAGAACCAGTTCAAGGTCTAAGCGACAATATTTCCGAATAAATGTGACGGCGAGCGGAGACAAAAATAAAGCCAAATCTCCCCAAAACAAAATGAGCTGGTGACACGGAATTATAACCCAGTTAGTCAAGAAACGTGCCTGTTTAACAGTGGCTTAATAAGCCAGCTCCGCTTTATGAAGCCGTACATTGAGTTGTGAGTTGTGAGCTAGTGTTCAGAGCCGGAAGGGGTTTAGGAATTGCGAATGGTTCTCCAAACGTGGTGGTTTCGGTAACCTAGCAGTTCTTCGTTCCCTTGGAGGGGCCAATCTTTCATCACTCGCGAAACCTGATGACACGACTGGTTTATTGCGAAAAATCAGTCTATGAATATTACAACAAGCTGCACCCTGGTCATAATTACCTAAACCTAAGGGGAGCACGTTAGAATCTCATTTGATGGATCCACTCAAGAACTACAGGGTGATTCAGAATATTTCGTCTGTCAGGCAAAGCTAATCTTCAGGAAGAGCACGGAAAGGCTGTAATTATGGTTTTCCTTTGTCAGCAGTATGTTTCGTATAGGGATGGATGAACAAAATTCATCCGAAAGCACACGCCTGGCTTCGTGGTTTTTGGTGCTAGTCAGGTAGGCGAGTCCGCTATTCTCCTGTTCAATCATCCCCTACTGTGTGCTTCTTTGTTAAGTCCTCACTACGGTCGCATTTCAATCAGTAGGAGCATGAATGGATGATTAGACTCTCTAAGAATCACACGCTGATTCGTAGGACTCAGTAGTTTCCTTTACGACGGTGTTATATGCATCTGTTTTGTCACTTGTCTGACCGCGGAGAAAAATGTCAATAGCAGTTTCACATGTAAAAATATCACTCGTTCACAGAAAATCAACATCACCGTCATGATCACAGTCGCCAGTGAACAATCCTGAATACAAACATCTCTTGTCCTCACTCACCGTACTACTTGTCCTTACAGTGGAATTCAGCATATAAGTCGCTTGATTCGAAGTGGAGATCACAAAGCTGATTGTATACATCGATGGTTTTCTCGAGTCATCTATAATAACGCATTCTTTCCCTACATATGAAAGCCTGTAGAGGTCTCCGAAGCTGAGTTATCTTTCACAATATCAAATAGCAATAAACGACTTAATCAACGCAGTGATACCTTTGACAGTTCATTGGATTCCCGAGTGTTTTGCTTGTTTACCTGCTGATTAGATCAAAAGTAAACCAAAACAGCTAGTTGTTACGGCCCCATGTGGTTGTTCTGGAATAGTTCCGTACAAATATCTGATGTTCCATCTTAGAAATATTTCACTCCACCAGATTCGTGGAGTATGCTGCGATCGTTTTAATTAACCGGACACTGAACCCCTGAAGAGAAACATCCTGACTTCGAGTAACCTGAGTAACAAATGCAGTCATTTCATAGTACCCGATTAATCAATAGAAATATAGTGTGTAGGCCATACTGAGTGAACACACCGAACGGAAGAGCCAGATCTGAGCTTTCGTGAACACAGCCCTCAAACGCGTGAGCGAACATCCAGTATTGTGCGAATCGTGATTACAGTGGCACAACAACTGGCTTGGTTTTAGTCACCGGATTAGCCTCGTAAAACACTTTCCGAGGGAAGCAAACGGCATCGCTGAACAGAATCTGAACTTCCTGAGGATTGATTTGCATTCTAGGCGGCACGGGGAGCCAGAAATCATATAGAATGTGGAACCTACTTATACACTTCGCATCTAGAAGCCGCAGTATGACTTCTGGCTCCCTGTGTCACTTAAAAACGAAGGGGAGACAATTCGGTTTGACAAAATTCATGGATATCAAAGCTGTATTCTTGCCCACTGTTGGCAACAGACTTTCAATGAATGCGGTGGTACGCAGAAAATTTCTTTACGGTCCCCGTCATCTATCAAATCACAGCCGTCGTTATTGATGGAAGATATGCAACCGGGAACGACTTATGTATTCATTCTATGAAGTGAACTTCGGCAAAATCATTACAAGTTGTAAAAACATTTTAGTTTAGAATCATGATCACTCATGGGGTTCAGATATGGTACACATGAATTGGTGAAGAGGTAAGGGTTGTAAAATAAATTAGGGAAATATAAATCCACCCACAAATATAAATCCTGACGAGGATCTATACGACAACCATTTACGATCCACATTCAGCCACGCACGTGACCTATATGGAAGAACTTGAGCATTCATTAAAGCATCTGTAGATTTTAGTTCCGAAGGACAGTTACTTCGGTGAATATTTTATCGTACTCCAAATTACTACCTAAAAACTAAAAAAGGAACCAAATATTACAAGCTATACTGAGAAAAAAGAGATTTGGAGATCGCGTTAGTATAAATGCTGCTGCTTAATTTTTTAAAAGTATTGCGTTAATGGCAAGTATGAGGTTAACCCCAGTTTATTTTAACATTGCGAAAATGCTAGGAAGAAATTTTTAATCAATTTTAATAAGTAAAATTCTCGGTCGGAGCATTTTGGACAACTTATGACGTCCGCTCATGTTCACTGGAGTATTTAGTCTCTTATGAAGTACCGAGAAACAAATCTGTATAGTGGCATCAATCTTTCAGAGAACGGTAACCAGTTTCAAAAATCGTCTTTTTACTTTGCTATGATGACTGACATTAATTTTCTTTATATCGGTTCACACTCGGCATTTTTCGTTTTCCATTCCTGTACACGGTTCAGCTATTTCTGCCGTGGTTTGCATTCGCATATGCTGGCGTACCCATGATATTTTGGCATCATGGCATATACGATATATTTATCGCGTTTGTTCGTTGGGTCGAGTCCCCTCTATTCCATCGACTGAAGGGGCTTCGTCAACTGCGGCTTCGGAATCCGATAGGGGACGCGTCCGGAGTCACATGCCGAAAGGTTTCCAAGAAAGGTGAAACAGATATGCAGTGTTTCGGTACTTTATTGACGGGGATTTGGGTGTGGATGCTTTACAAAGAATAACTTCCTATCCTGTCTGGTAACTGTACAATCCTCAAGTAAAACGTGTATATTTTAGCCTATGAAAGTATCGCAGTTTAAAATGAGGCCACAAGCTCGAAAGTAAGTGAGTCGGTGACAGTTCAGTAGTGTGGTAATGTTTCTGATCTGCTTGCCTTGACCTGAGTGTAAATCGTATTGAGTTTTCTCACACTTGGCAGATTTGTAATTTTCCAGGGTTTTCGTTCTGTTTAGAGCTGTTTCTTCTAATTTCTGAATTTATTTGTAAGGTCTATTTTTAAAGTGCTGCGCATCGTCGTCTAGTCGACACAACCGCGTCATTTTCGGTTAAGTGTACAAAACTTAGGTTTCAGGGCGGTGAGCTCCTTTTCTGGTTCTCTATAAAAGCAGCTTTTAGTTGCTGAGTGACACGTCAGATTTAACATTACCCCGATGTATTCCTTCAGTAGGATGAATTATTCTGTCATACACGGGAGTCCTCTATGTAAATTGAATTTTAGACGCCGTAGAATGCACTGGTTTCGACGATGAAGGTTTCTTTTCGCGGCGACGTGCACTGGCCGCCCGTCATACAAATGCACATGAGTACATTCAAAGGTTCGCTCACACCACAGCACGCACGTACTCCTGCACTCGCAGTTGATGTGACCGCAGTTGTAGATATCACTAACCCGTGAGTGCTATCATTGATCTGTTGATGACCCTGCCAGCTCGGCCTTGTGAGTCCCATAACTGAATGATTAATTTTGTGTGAGTTTGACTGTCGTGTCATGATCCGCATGCCTGATCGCAGCCGCGAAACCTGTCTCTAATACGTCAACCGCCTGTGCATGTCAGGCATGCACCTTCTGTCCAACTCTGGTTTAGAATCAGCTCACTATTTCCTGTCCCATAGCAAAATCATTTTATTGATTTGTTCGCACTTCTCGCCTCCATACTTCGTATCCTTGTCGGACTAACGTTTATTCCGCTCTCCTGGCTGGGTTGTCGGCCAAACTGACTACTGCAACGGTTGTTGTTGAGGTTTCACTGACTTTCCGTATGTTGGTTTTTACTTCTGTCCTGTTTTTCTTGATTGCCTACCTAATAGCAAATACTGGTTTTCTGTTCGTAAATGCAATATTGTCTTCAGAACCGCCACACGCGATCCAGGAACCATGACATACGATAAACGCAGTTACCCAAATGGGCCTGTTCTGCCACCCCGTAGTTGTACTGCCTCGTCGTGAGTACAGGCTAACGAGACCATGACATTGTTGAATTACTGGTCTCTGCCATTAGGATAGCTGCAATAGTTAATCTAACAGTGTCCGGTAAACAGTCAGTTATATTGACTCATAAGTCTAAAACTTCTGTGGTAGTTATTTCGGTTATCGACCACTGGTATCCAGTTTAGAATTCAGCGGTATCTATTTCCTTTCTTCTTTTACATTTAGCTTACAGTTGACCAATTTGTGTCGTTATTCTATTGTTCCCATGCCTGAATCGTCCAGTCTCTACGAGGATTCGATTTTTACGGTTCTTACAGACCCCCTTGGTTCAAAGTTCTCTTGGGTGAACTTTCATGTCTTCGTTGACTAACCGTATGATATCGTTTCGATTTTTGTTGTTCTTTGGCCCATGAATCTAGCTGACTTACGCTGTCCTACTGAACTGCAAGCTCGTACTTAAGAACACAGTTCTGCCAAAAAGGGAGGAATGTAATGGACAGTGAATTGAAATCAAATCGAAACAATGAAAAGCTAAAGAAACTGGGTCACACACGCCTTTGAGAATGAAGTGGCTTGGTAACTTCTTTCAGCTTAGTCAGAACTCGTGTAAAACGGAGTGACGTGCAGTTGCAAGAGGCACTGAAACAATAGCGAATAATTCCCAGTTTTGAGAGAACGTTTGGATGCAAATGACTGGCAGAAATACCGTTGAAGTAAGCAATGCCGCGAAGAAAATATGTACATTAGGCCGTATAGGGATGAGGCCGTACATGAGCTCAAATGACTTAAATGTCATATGAACGACTGGGAAACTGTGAAAAGTTCGGCTGGTAGCAGACAGAATGGCAGATCCTTACATCATCGCATAAATAAGAAGCTGGAAACAGTTCACAGCGGATAAATTGCTAAAATAAGTTGGAAAATGTGCAAGGAAAGAACGACACCCTAAGAATGGCTGGTTATTGATAAAAGGGACTCATCAAGTTGAAACTAAATTCAATCAGTTGCGTACTTTTGGAACAGCAGTTTTTCAGCCACGAAAGTATAAAAATGGAATAACCAAACCGTTCAGGTTTTCAATGAAATAAAGAACGGGGACTGGGTCCAAAAGCAGAAGTTAAGCTCAGATAAGTACCACAAACAGATTCCAAAGAACTGTTGATTACTAGAAACAAACTATCTGTAATGCAGCTGTGTCCAGTGTGCGCCCAGTAAACTTGTAACTAAACGAAAACAACGGAACCCACAAACGACCTATTCGATCGATGAGAACATCGTGGGAGTTGGTCGACAACACTGACAAACTGTACTGACAGGGATGATAAAGATAGGCACCAGTGTTGTAGATTTCCAGGAGGCCAAGATAATACCAGGGGACAACGGTTTAGTTAACTAGAGAGGAAATATTTTCGATTACCAAACATGCTATCTGTTTCCGAATGCTGAAGAACAAATCATCCAGATGAAAAGCGGTGGCAGTTTTGTCGTACGACAATTTCCTCTGAAGGAAAGCTTCAATCTCGGAGGGAACTGACAGTGTATGAACGTGACGTGCCAGTACCTATATTGCCCATCCTCGACCAGACGCGTCGTCCATAAATAAGCCTTATTCCGTGCCAGGTAAACTTGTTGTCGGAGGTAGCCGAGAGTGGTCTGATATTGCCTTTTTATATTCCGTTTGACCCTTATAAATAGGTATTTCACCGAAGCATGGTCGTGAAATTTGTGTATACTTTTTTGTTTTCTCGGCGGTTTTTAACATGGATGAAGTTATCCTGCCGCTATAGAAAGGCGCACTGTCCGTACGACATCATCGGCCACGATCTGCTTTCAGTTCAACGAACAGAGGCAGAACGCACAAGAGAGCTAAGTGGATGCAAAGCGGAGGGACCTTTTGTGAAGGAGAATTTCAGATGGTGTCAAGATTTCATCAGTTCTATTCTCTATTTGCTTCTGGATAAATAAATCCATTGCCGAGATGTGTATGGTGTAACTGTCTTTGTTCGTCAAGAGAACATGATTCACTGTTGTGCAGTGATAACGAGGAAATTGAACACCCATCGAGATAGCATATTTTTCATCCTTATTTGAGATTTTTCCAACCGACGAGTTGTCGTAAGATTCCACGTGCGGTGGTCAAAGCTGTCTTTTGTAAACCAGCAGAGTTGTTCCGGGAGGTGGGCATTCAGAGAAAGCGTTATGTAAATCTTAGTGTGCAGATGACTTCTAAAACCATCCATTATTTTTAAGGGTGCGACTCGTATCCCCGTGGTTACGCATTATTTTTTACCGGTTAGACATTCGTCCTTGACAGTGATCAAATCGCGTGGGTGTAAAGGATGATGGTATTATTATGGATATAGGTCTTAAATCTGTATGATGCAAGCAAAAGTAGGAAACAAAGTTGTTCTTACTATATAGGCTTAATTATCACCACACCTACGTTTTTCACGATCACAAGATCACAACAGAAAGTGTGAAAACAGGATCGAGATCTGAGGAGTCGATAATGGTATGATCTGCTGAAGACAGAATCTGGGTTGATGCTTTTTTTTACCGTTCCCGAAGTCCTGGGGTAAATGTCGATTTCAGAAGTGATGACAAATTTTAGCATTCAAACAGTATTTATGTCTATATTGTCACAAAACATGAACAAGACTAGATTTCTGTCCACTGAAATCGACAACATGACCTCTACGGAGCCATTCACAGCCAGTCTATCGAAATTCTGTGAAGTCGTTATTGAAAGGAGACAACCAATTTGGACGCTATGATTCTAATGAATTTATTCAAAAAATTCCATTTTGCTTTGCTTCGAAGCGCAGAAAAGGGAGAAAGGACGCCTGATTTAGCTTCGTCTTGAAAATCGGCAGTCGATCCTTCTCATTTCCACAAACCATAGTGAGAAAAACTAAGCGGAGCAGAAAAACAGTCAGATAGCTTACATTGGTCTTTGAAGATCAGCACTTAATCGTCGATTCTTCTATCAGAAAATTTGGCCCCTCGATCCCTCTGACCCGGGTAGTTGCTATGATGAGTCAAGACCAACTACCTTTGCATGTTCCATCTTGTTTCCAGAAGTACTTCAGTTCACTTAAAAGGTTTCCAAGGCACAGCAAATTTCCTTGACAGAAGCTTTTTCTGGCTTCTGAAACCGAAATTAGTGTAACCGTGTCCTGCGAAGGACGAGGATTGCGTTGCCGTGAACAAGCCGTAGTACTACGAAAATTCAGCTGCTATTGCAATAAATCCACTCGGTGACATAAGAACAAAGTCGTATATTGACCCTAAGTGGTCGCCAGTGGTCGAGTTTAATCATCCACGCTTTGACCGTACGTACGAACATACAGGAGAATGGTCAGTCGCCACTGTATATCTGCGCTCGTTGGTGTACAAGGATTCAGCTCCGTTTGACCATACCCGTGGTAACAATATCTATAAGCTACTTTTACGTTCTTGCTGGTCATGCGCGATATTTTTATTAGAACGAGGACGACAGCGACAGTAGATTTTTTTTCACGTAATTCATCAAACAACCCAGGCATTCAACTTAATTTACAAAAATCATGGAAGTACTGCAGCGCTGTTCCATGCGCATTAGGAATCGCCATCAATGCATAACCAGTGAGTTCGAAACGAGACGCAAACCGGGAACGAACGCATGTGAACCGAACATCGTGCGAGCTAAACTTCTGGCCTGATTCACAACGGTCTGTCGAACAATAACACTATAATGCAAATTTTTATCTTTTAAGCGTCAGATGATGGATTTTGAAGTTGATCGAAATTTACAACAAACATGCGAACACTACAACGCCATCAATACCGAAATTGTTTTTACTAAACTGGGGAAAGATTCAGTCTTTAGTACCCCACGTTCTTCATTGGGAGAGTAGCAAATATTTTTTTGCATACAGATAAGTCCAGAGGGTTGTAATAACAAATATCAAAATAAAGTCCGACAAGGGACACTGAAAACTTGTGAAACATGCGGTTATTTTCTGTTAACTGGTCATTGCTGATTCTGCAGTCTGCCACGAAACACGGACACTGGGCTGCTCTGACTGGAAAAGCGAACCGCTGAATCGGCAGTTTCGCATTCACCAGTCTCATAACAGTTGAAATAGACCGTGGGTTAACAGTCGCGATAAGTGGTATACAGCGGACAGTCAAACAAAACCCTTTGTTGAGGCATACGGAGACAAGGTAGCTGTTTCATTTTTATCAGCCGCCAATTCCGAATCCAGTACAATAGACCAAAAGTTACCTTTGTGGTTGTTATACGACTGGGGCTTGTGGAGGTGGGGGGGGGGAAGGGAATAGCGATGAAAAATCTAGTCTGGAAAAAGCGGTTGAAGTACCTTACTTACCTGATTAATCAGGATATTCAGAACAGTTTTCGAATTGACAACATACGCAATCGAGGCCCTTCAGTAGTTTTCCGTTCGTCAGCCCCATTCTGCTGTCACTATGTATGCTTTATTCTACTTCCACACGGGATTAGGACGAAAGATGAACGACCAGACCGTACACATTAACTTCATTGGATGACTGAAGCACATAAGCAAATTAAGAACAAGCCGCAATAAAGCAAACCATTGGAAAGAGAAAATGCCCTCAATTTCGAAAACAAAACACTACACGCAAAATGGTGGTGTATAAAACACGAGAACAACGAGTGTACAAGTGTACACGTCCCAGTAAATGCAAAACCGTGAATCGTTTTCTTTTTGGAGACGACATAACTTTAGCTTCGTATTTTCACATGATTCGGATGTTTAGACATAAACTATCTTCCATCGGTTTCCTGAACTGATCACAGCGACCCCTTTAAGACATTCTCAAATACATATATGTTTAAGTGCAAGTAAGCTGTGCTTAGCCGAATCACTATTCGATTAGTGCATGTTCGTTTTCGATAAGCGGACATCGCCAGCACCGAGTAGTCAGTTCCTCTTACCAATAAGACCAGAAATGTTAGTTCGCTGCCATTTTCTACTTTCATGGTGAAAATCTTATTGAATTTTGCTTGTGCCTTTCCAATATCGATACGCTCATGAGTGTCATATATCTTGTCAATACATGTGGTCCAGTGTTTCGATTGATTGTTCGACAGAAGTTCAGTACAGTTTGGGTTTTGCAACCATTAACCTTGCACCAACTTGCTCTGGTTTTGGTCGCTACTTCACGGCACCATCTACTAACCAGAGAATAAAGAAAGAGATAGTGAAAGGAAGACTGAGTTGCGGAAGAGAGACTCCGAATATGACGACGCCACTTACTGCGGTACTCAGTCGTGCCACATAGTTTCTTCAACCTGCGCATAACATAAACCTCGTGGGCCCCAACCCGACAGTCTAACTGGACCCACCATTCCATCGGCTGACCAACTTTATCAATCTTCCAAACATTAACTTCCTCGCAGCACAGCGCATAGCAAGGTAGGTGCACAAGTGAAAGTTCCACCACGATAATGAGCCAACTAATTTGTTCTCGGAAGTGCTTTGCCCACTGCTTCAGCCGATGCTCACGAAAGTGAATCAATGGACCATCGGATTCCCTATTATTCTTGATTGCATCCCGCTTCTGTGGACCAGTATTCCTAATCAGCCGGTAAAACCTGCAATTATTCCCGATAGCGACAATCTTTTGCATCTACCTACACTTCCCTATCCACGGCTGCTCTCCGTCCATTCTCAGGCTCTTGGCCATTTGACCTCTAATTGACTTGCACGTCTCATTGCATGTGACATTCGTGGGAAAGGATTTACGGCAATCCAACTGAACAACTGAATGTGAAGATATTCACCATTTCTGAGACTTAAATAACCTTCATTTCTAAGTGGCGGTTATCGGTGTATGTAGGGCACCTTTGTCCTGCTTCCACTGTTCTCCCGGATCCTGGCGGTTTGACTGTGATGATAACCCTGTTGAAATCTGAAACTGGATTTCATTTTAGTGACTGTCATCCAGGATCAGCTGAGCGGGAGTGTGGTTCTCGTGCTGGTATATCCACAGACTAGACACAAACAAGAAGAAACAAGAACAAACTGGGATAAAGGTGATTTGGGTCCAGAATTGCAGACTAGAATGAACAACGGTCCTCGACTGACCCATGCGGCAGGTGAGCAGTGGTAATTTGGTAAACCTGCGTCCAATGCTCTGAAGACGGAGACGGCTTCCTGAGCCAGTTTGGCATTGTTGGTCGAAAGTTTGTGCTAGGCAGGGACGGTCTGTGATCGGAAGGAACTTGATGGTGACCATCACCGTTATCGGTACGATCATCTGATACAGCAAATTAGCCTCGGTTGTGCAGTTCTGCCTCCGCACAGTAGCCAGAAGCGACGCCAACGTGGGCTGAGCACACTGTTCAGAGAAGTCCGGACAGGTTCCGATGGAAGTCGTCTGTCTCGACAGGCATGTACAGCAACTAACCCAACTCTCCACGACCGACTCTGGAGCTATAGGTGAGAGTGCGTCGTTCGAACTGAACCACCTAAACTCCACACCAAACTTCTTTGTCCAGTTCTACAGCTGAAGCTCGACTGGCTAAACGGTTGCTTTATTCTTTTCATTTGCTAGAGTTTACGCAAGTTTTTTCTCTAAACTGTCTGACTTACTCTAAAGTGCAGCGCCATGCGGCTTCGAAAATAAATCAATAATGAACGTTACATTTAACATGTGCATAATCATCCTTGACCGTCCCATGACCCCGACTTAGGCGAACGCAATCAAATTTGACAATGCACACAATGAATCGACCAAGTCGAACGGAGTATCTGTGGGTATTGGCGCCAAGGGTCACAAAAGACAGTTGATAAACACATCAATCTCTAGCATACCAGCCAATTTATAGGTTAGACCAACGAACGAGTTCAATATCTGGTGCGTGGTTTGATGGTATGTGCGACATACAAAATGATTGATGCAAATTTGGGGATGGTCAAGATTTGGGTTAATTCTTACTCATTGTTACTTTTGGCTGTACCCAACAAGCTTATAAATTCTTGCAGCAACGTAAATCTTTCGAAGGAGGTTCACTACATTTGTACGTCATTTTCTGTACTGTCTGCTTCAACGTTTGATATTGGTTTCGTGACATTGGTTTCGTCGCGTCCGTTTTAGCAGATGAGAGACTTGTGCGGTTCCGCTGGTGCCGCATTTGCTCGATTGTTCGGTTTCACACCACGCATACCCTTCTGCTTTTTCGACAATGCCTTGGCTGCACGTGAATTGTTTTATCTGGGCTATTTCATCGACACGGTGTATACAATACGTTCTTTGCATCTAGTCAGTGACTTGGATCGCCTCTATTCTGGCGACTGAGCGACCTTTATCAACCGCGGCTGCAGAAACTGATAAAGACACGTCCGGAGTTCGCATACCGAACGTCTTCAGCATGCCCTTTAGGATGATCTCATTTTCGTGAATCTTCTGACCTTTCCTATCACACTGACGCGTTCAAACAAAAGAACATTTCTGTGAAGAAAACTAAGGGTTTCCGTTGTTCATAAGAAGAATGGATGAGAGAGCAATGAAGCTGCTTGTCTGACGCGACTGTCAATCTCGGCATCATTATCGGGAGGGCTGGACGATGTATGGCCTTTGTCCTTGTCTCATTATTATCATCCTGATTTTCTTCTGCCAGATATAGGATGAAATTAGTCTTTGTTTAACTCATGCACTTTTCACTCAGCTTACGGAAGCTTATATGAAGTGACGTGCTTTTATCTGCGTAAGTTCATCGAGAAATGAAATAAAATTCAGGACAAAACCTGGCCTTCCCAATTCACCGATGAGCATTCGGCGTAATCGATGCAGTGTGGCAGCCCTCTTACACATTACTCGGCAGCGAGTTGAAGGGAGAGTCGTTCTAGTGACGCAGGACAACCGCTTTTGTGAATGCGAGACGGACAGATCAACCGGTTCGTATGCTCTGTACCCTGAAATCAATCCACTTCGCATGTCGAAGATCAGAGTTGTCTCCACGCCCACGCAATTTGTTAGTGAGCAGTGGCAATCCGACCTCGGATGAAGTCAGCGGATTTGTCCACTTGATTGCGTGTGCGAGTGAGGCAGGTCCACAGTGAGTTAGGTAGCCTGCTTTGAACCTAGACTTCTGAGTTGGGGGAAAATAATACTCCTGTGCATCCATTTGCATACGTGCGTGTGTGTCTCTTTATGTGCGTGGTCACGTTTGTGCCCATTCGTGTCGTTGTGTTTCGTTGCATGCAAGTGGGAGTAGATAAATCCACATTCACACATGCATACAGTTGCAAATATGTATGCTCTCAAGGAATGCACATTCTCGTGGGCAGGGCAGGGCAGGGACCGAGATCAATAGGGGAGAGAAGCCATGGTTACATGGATGCGAGCGCATTTGATGCTGTTAGCGTTAGCGTTTCCACCACTGTTACCACAGCTCTTCTCCCGTAGCACATCGCTCTGCTGGTTGGCGTTGAATGCTACTGTTGTTGTTTCCCTTTCTTGTGATTGGTCCGCGAAAGACGTGGTCAAATGGTCGATTTATTAGAATTGATTGAGTATTAGTGGACAACATTTCAATCATTTGGTTGGTTCGCTGACCGGGATGAATCTCGTGAGTTTTTTGGACAGCCGGTTGAGTGCAAATGATATGTGCTGAGACGCCACTTTCGATTAACCGTAGAAAACATTTGGTCAATACTGTTAATACTCAATTATTGGATTGTTTTGAATCTACTCAATCGGAAAAATCTGAGCACTTGGTAACCGATAGAATCTGTGCATACTTTTTGTTTACGAGCACAAGCAAGATCTGCGGTGTGTGAATTAACGTTCGAAAGGAGCCCTTTTTGTGTATCTGTATTAACTTGTCTTTGTAATAATGAAACGGATATTATCACTGCAGGAGATAACAACAACAACGATGATGACGATGATGACAACAATGGCCAGGCGGAAGATAACCGCAAGAACAACAACGACAACATCGACGACACCTGTAGCCACAGAAAGAAGAGGAGTGCTTGCCATGCAGTGTTAAATCCAGAAGTACAATGAGTTGTGGTCGTAAATCCATTTCTTGATTATGCGGCAACCTTGAAATAACCCATACATCCGGGTCCGTGATATGTCTCAGTCATAGACAGAAATGGACTCATGTGATATCATGCCACCCATTGGAACGAATTCAAATTCCTGAGTTCCAAAATACTTATCAACCAGATAATATCAATTCCCAACTATGATTCTTCGTGTGATTTTTTCCAACTATAATTAGCTTTTTAAAGCACCGGAAAATCAACAAAAATGGGCACTGTTCTCTCGTCGAATTCTTCATCAGGCGCACACGGAATGACTCGCACCCAGTTTCAACAAGCATCATACCCTTCCAGCAGTCATACCGGCCTTACAGATCTCCCTGAAGAGTACTATATTGAACCAGCTTCCGACATAGGTCCATGTGACCACAGCTATTTCGAATGTGTCGGTTCACAAAGTGACTTTTATTTGCGCCCCGATGGGGACCACATTCAGCTGAATGCACAGAACGATTCTCTAACGCGTTTAGATCCACTCTACCCGGCACATAGTTCTCATTCCCTAGGATTGAGAAGGATTATATCAGGTTTAAATAGAAGGCCTCGTCATTCAGCAAAGGACTCAGGGCAGGAGAATGGATCCTCAAAAGGAAACCGACAAAAACAGTCTCACGAGTTATTCACGGACCAGACTTTGGAAGACGAATCGTCAAAGAACACAGCTTCTGGTACTCGGGGGAGTAAACGTCGTAGTGAGAAATCCCTAAGTATCAATAATTCATCAAAGAGTTCCGGAACGTACATTACAAGTAACTCGGATTCCGTCTCATATGGCGATAGCTTTCATGCACTGCGACGAGACAAGTGCTCCAGTTTGGCTGAACCCGAACTAGCCGCAGTTTCACGAAGTTTACGCAGCGGCAGTTTCAATATTCCATATCGGAATGGCACACCGTATGGTAAACCACATGAGGTGGTGAGAACGACGTGCAATGCTTGCCGCCACATGTCCATTTCAGTGAACCCTCCCACACAGATGCATCTGAAACGTGTGAAGGCGTGCGCAGAATCGAACGTAAACAGCGGAGAGTCACAAGTGTCCCAGCTTTTGCAAAGTCATCCTCGACATGTACATTTTAATCAGAGGAGGCAGCTGTCAGAACCAGGAGGTTTAGTCCGAAAGAGACATTCTCATTACTGTGAACAAGAGAAATTCAATAGTTCACTTATCACACGCAGTCCATATCCCCAAAGCAGTCCCAGTATGACAGATTCACGTTGTTTTACCAATTACGCTTTACATCCGGACACAGCAGACATGATCAATCGATCGTTAGAACAGTTGCATATCAGTCGCCGTGGTCAAGTTACGGATCTCGGGCCACTACGCTCGGTTCCACCTAGACCTGTAGATCCACCAGTGCGCCAAGTTCCTGCTAAATGTTCGCCCGTATCGAGCGCTCAGGAACGGACGTTAAACCTTAGTGCTATCGGAAGTTGTTCCCCCGTGGTTTACAGTTGCCCGTACCATCTAGATTATCCACCATGTGCTTTCCACGAGCTGCCGATCCCAAATGTAACCAATGCAGCCCCGCAATCTCCTCATTCAGCTGCAATCCATCGTACTCACTGCTCAGTTCAGCCTTCACCGTCAGTTCTTGCGTCCGGAAGAACAACGGAAGATTTGCTAACTGACCACACCAGAAGCAGGCGGTTAACTGGATTACCTAGTGTTAATCCATACGAAGTAGAGAAACAGGACCCACCGCGATCAAAAAGTTTGACCAAATCGCTGTCATGTTACGCCCTAAAGTTCTTTGGAGGTCATCATTCCTACCTACGTAGCCGTAACGCCGGCAAGAATGACACTAGCGCTTTCATACAGTCAAAACAGAAAAATCGGGCCAAACAAATCGGCATCACGAACAACGCTAATTCTAACACTAATAATATCATCATCAATACCGAAATAAACTGCAGAGTAGATAGGCAGAAAAATGTGCGAATGAGTTCGGAAACCGACCCAGTTTCTGAAGAGCAAAAAATCAATACGAATGTTACATCAGGCGTCAACACAAACACATCACTGGCAGCTCGCAGTGGTACCGTTGTTCAGACATCGAATCCAACTAGAGATGGTGCTATTGTGTGGTGTGATGCACACAAGAAACCGGGAAGACCGGCTCCAATAAGTTGCGTGGATTACCCGATTAAAAACGTGAGTAATCCCTCTAGTCACTCGGAGCACACACGCAGAACTGAACCTGGTCATTCAAATATCACGTCACAGTGTGATTTAGCTGTCTGCCGTACCGCCGAAGCCGGTCGAAGTCCAATGTTTTCCTCTTACTCCCATTATACGTACAAACCTGACTTGTCAGATCAGTGGCCAAAAGATCGGAGGTTTACAATCCACCGTTTTCTCTCGTCTTACACACTCTGACTCGCGACAGCAAGCCAAATCCTTAAAGGCCGGAAACCTAAGCGGAATTATTACGATGTCTTTCGTTCTTCGTTGTTGCACGACTTCAGCTTGGCGGTTTGAACTCATCCAAAGATGTACGCGGCCAAAACCGTCTTCGAAGTTTGCCACCTTCTGTGATTGTTGGTTGGATCAAGGCTATTGACCGAGCACTGTTGCTTCAGGGATGGTCAGAATTGCGTTTATCAATCCACCACACGTGGTGTTTCTGTTTATGTTACTCAAGGAATGTCTGGATTACAACATTTCATCTGAGCGTGAATTGCACACCATTGTAATGGCTTGTCTTTACTTATCATATTCTTATATGGGAAACGAGATTAGCTATCCGCTGAAACCGTTTTTGGTTGCGGAAACCAATCAACTCTTGATTCAGAATGGCGAAACGAGTCGGAAGCTACTCGAAGGTGAGGGTGCACTGATGAATGGATACGAAAGTTCGCTACGTACTTAAAGGGGACTCTGACCAGGTGCGAAACCGATTCTGGCAATATTGCTTGCGTATCATTAATAGCAAATCGACTGAGATGCTTCAGATTAATGCTGATCCCGTTCGGTTTACTGAACTGTTTGCAGAACTGCGTTCATACGAGTCATTGGTTGCGCCACTGAATATGCCCATACGTGTGATGAGTAATACACCAAAGTAAGTGATTTGTCCTATCCCTGTGTTTAGTTAATAACTTACCCCAGAGCAAATTGTACACATTGCACAGAAAAACACAACACACTAAACCTTGGTAACCAGACATAGAGACAACTCAATAAGTATCTGAGTCCAAATATTATCGGCAGACTATAGGTCGAAGAATATAATTCGGGCACGACCACATTTTTTTACCTGAATGACCGCATGTACCATACGAATGTGGAAGTAACATGTCTCAGATTCCTCACCAAAGGACAAATCTCAGTTACAATAAATACTCCCAAATTTCAATCAATAATCCACCGCACAAAGATTTCATTCATTGGCAATTAAACTTATTAATCCGTAACTCACGGCGAACCACGAGAATTCCACACAAGTACCACCGCTTTTTATCTTTGATGATCGGTTTCCTTATGCCACCCACAAACTCACGTCAATGTTTCATGTACCTAGATTCACCCACTATTGGAATCCTCTTTATAGGAATGATTTGTTTCCAGCCTCATTACTCTGTGTGTGTTTCCAAGCATCAAGCCAGACTACTCTTACATGTTCCGAAGCACTGGAAAATCATTCGTTTCTGCTGAGAGTCTAAACAGTATACGATTATGCTCTCAGAAGAACAGTATGCAGGTCAAAATCGCTTTATTTATCTACGTCTCTTGTAGAGCTAGACCACTTCCTACGCTTGTTTGTCGATGATGTTGTGATATTTACAAAAAGTGTCATTCTTAATTTTCACCTTCAGAGCACTTTCTTTCCACTTGTCCCAAGGGCTGTGTCGCTTATTGGCCGTTTAAAGCTACACGTTCTCCGCGTATATTCAATTCATTCACATATCGATGCTTCGAGATCGTATTGGTGTAGCAGGCATTACATATAACTCTCAAGTGTGCAAGTCTCTGTTAATCTCTTTGTGCATGTCTTGACCTAGTATCGGAACTTGCGTGAGTGATGGGTGATTAAAATTGGTCCGTGATACTGCGATTTAATCGAACCACCTCCACAATGTTTATTCGGTCCTACTTTCTTTCGCTTTTTATCTTCGCACCGGAACCAATCAGCCGTGTCTACCTCAGCTTGTGTATTTATACACTGGACTAACAGACAGATCAAGGTTTATTTGAGAGATTATTCGGTATTTGAATACACATGCTCTTCATCGCTATTACATTTCTGCGAGCGCTTATTCCGTGAAATATCGCTAGTGCCTATTTTGGAATTGCGTTTTATCTTGCCGTACCTGTAGACACTTAAAATCATGTCATCACATAAATTCTCGATTGTCATTCATTACGTGCACTAACATTGTTTTGCATTCGTTCAGTATGCACAATTCATTCCCTGAATCAGATGATTTTTCACTTCAACTTCATCCGCATCCATTCTGCATCGCAGGCAAACCACCACAAGCATTTCACTATTTGGCGGAAACATTTAATTAAAATCTCATCACACAAAAGCACAGTGCTCAACTATCCACTTAGATATTAAATTATTAATTTATTTGTGTGCAGGTGAGAAACTCAGACTCACGATAAAAATGTACAGAGAACGACGCGAACATTAAAATTTTTGGAATCGTGTATGCAGTATTCAGTAGTTGTTACTACATTTTATGACAGATATCGATTAACACCTTAAGGTAACGATAGATGAGACCGGTGTAACATGGAGCTGGTTTTTCCTCGCACGTTGACCTAATACGCATAAATTAACAGGACTCACCGGGGATACAAATCAAGACGATCTCCACTCGTGGGTAAATAAGTGCACTGTGTAGGTTATACCAAGAGAATGAGAACTTAGAGATCGGTGTCAGAAGTACGCGCTCGACACCGCCCGAGTCATATGCCCCTTAATGTGATGGATTTTACGGTGTCCCAGGCAGCGGCTAAGGAGAAGGGATTAAATGAAGCGGACTCACAATTTTTTTCGTGAGGCTATGTAAAAACCCATACATGAACATCCGTAACGCCTATGCCGTGTGTGTGAATGTGTGTAGTCGCTGTTGTGTGTCTGATTGATTGCGTACTGCTGACTTAGAGCGGACTGGTAGATTGAGGCGGTCACGTGTTTTAGTGTGCACGAGTCATGGTGACTCTGACATCCTTAGTCGATGCTATCAGCATTATCAGCGACGACACGAAAATCAGTTAACGTATGAAATGACGATCAAAACAAAAAGTCAAATAAGTTTATTCTTGTATGTCCGACCTTGATTCGACGGCGAAAAACCAACACCAATTAACCTCTATCCGGTGGATCATACAAAAACGCGAGTAGAGTATTTTTGTATGCCAAATATGAGAAAAATCGGACCCTCATAAAAAGTTACAGTAAACATCTTAGGTTAAGGAGTGCTTCAACAACCAGCAAGTGTAGCAAAAATCGATTTACCAATTGTGGTGTGGTTCAGATTATACCGCCGTATGTCTGAGTTGTTATGGATATATAGATTTGATGTGGGATTAAATGTGGGTCGTGCAATGATGAGTTAGATAGTTAGAAAATGCACAGATAAATCGAAATTTGGATTCCTACCTCGTTACTCATCAGGCATTACATAAGTGTACATTATCAATCCAGATGGCATAAAGACACGATGATAAGGTATATACCATTATTGCTTCTATTCGTTGGGTAGCACGTCAACAACGTATATTCGTATAATAAAATTGTGATTTTGTAAAAAAATAAGTGCAGTGGATATTAAGTTCGCAATGGATTTTCTAGATCAAAATGAACATCTAGATAGGCCTATATGAGAGTTACCTCTCGTTCACATAAACTGAAGACCACAATGTTCATGGAGACGAGTAACTATCCACAAACATGATAGCAACCCTCTCTTTTGCCATAGGCCAACTAGCTGAGCGATATAAATATTGCTCCGTTTCAGTGAGTTTTCACAAAATTAGCAGAAAGCTTTATCGTAGAATCATGCAACACTAAAATAATCACTGCATTACAGTTTCCGTAAAATAGGCCCACTTCGTGCAAAACCTTTGGTTTTTGGGCACAAGATGAGAAGGAATGTCCCAAAAATATTTGCCTGATCGAATCATTGACGGGCGGTTGTGTCATAATAGAGTGTATTAATGTCGGATCATAATTCTACCAAGGTTCACTGCTTCAGTCTTATGTATCGTTAAGTAACCTACGAATAGCATACCTTTGAGAGCATAAAGTACAGCTGATTATCGACTCCTGTAGCCGGTGCCACATGATGGTAGACATTCTCTGCAGTCAATCATCACAAAACCTGTAAAACCCGCGGGTGTTCTTTCCACACATTTGGTTTATCACGAGCGTGCGTAGACGTTTTTTGTCGTGAGGCGTATGAGTATACATTACAACTATGCTTCACTGATAGTTTATCGTCGGTCGATCAACTCCAACCCAGAGAACGCAGATACTTAACCAGTAGATTAAGTAGTGAATACAATATCGGTGGTCATGCACTTATGTGATGGCAGCAAATTTTATCACAATGTTGGATTACTTACCAAAAGGTACGTTTGAAAATCCGATTTGTGGTCAACTATTTTTGGTGAGCTTCATCACAACACCTTGTTACGCGTTGCTGTTCTGTCCACGCAGGTGACGTTTTGATGCTACGGGCTCCGTAGACTATCACGTGGAATGTTATTACCTCTCAGGAGACTCCCTAATCTACGCGCTAGTTCGACAAAGTCCATATTATCCGGGCTGTTTGAATGGAAACCCACTGCATGTATTTACTCACGCGGTCATCTACGGGTCGATGGTTTTGTAGAACTACATAATTAATCTTAGTTAAAACGTCGCTTCAAGTGTGTGAATTTCGTCATTCTTATTCATCCTGCTCTGAAAGATAAATGGTGATACCTGTACTTATTCTGTCACAGATCACTAGTTCACGGTACAACTGAGCGTCACTGAAGTAATTTAAAATAAGAAGTGGAACACGAAAGACTTTTTCGGAATTCTAGCTAACATACATCTAAGGTGAGAACGAGAGCGGTGCAACATAGATTATGGGATTGCAAAGGTGTATATGAATAATCGGTCACGGTTTCATTAGGCATAATGAAGGATCGT